>JAXQQM020059315.1:0-420283 GCA_034641835.2 Pinus albicaulis
AGGCTGCTGTACAGCATCAGCATTGTGTAAAATTTTAATTATCTAAGAGATATTAAATAGTGATATTATTATCACGTGGAACAATATAAACATGTCAATGAGTTTTTTTTCATGTATTGGAAGTGTAATTTCATAGCATGGTAATTGAAAGAAGAGGTTTTAAGTGCATTAGTTTGATCCATCACAAATAACTTTGTGTATGGGATGTATTGGTGGTTGGTGTCAAATCATAATATGTTCCAAAAATCTCTAACACTACCATGGGATATGTGTTCTTTAAAAAAGGCTTGGGCATTTGACAGAATCTTGAAATGCAATATAATCATAATTGAATACATTCAAAGAACCATTTGTTGGTGCAACATCTTATAGAGGGATTATAAGAGTATGGTTTTCATGGAATTTTGTATTTGTTTTATCTTTTAAAGCTTATTTTAATTGATTTGTTCATTTATATTTGTATTTGTAATTCAAATCATTTTTTTAAAGCTTGGCAGGACTACATCTTCATCGTGTCCAATAATCACCTCGATCAAGGTGGGGAATTGGACCGTTAAATTCACATCAAAGGGTGCCTTAACAAAGCATCCGATCATTGTCTATTCGAGACCCAGTAGACTCAAATCAAATTTTGTTATAACTTATCATTAAATTTGTTGAATTGGTTCTCTAATTTCAACATCTAGTCACACACTTTTTCACATCATGGGTCATAGTTGAATGTTTTAGAGGCTTAATTGGTGTAGAATTGATGCAGGAGCATCTGACTAGGGTGGCAACCGGTCAGACAGGTGTTTCAGGTTTTCAGTTTTGAGTTATTTTATAGGTCTCAAAACCTGTTCCTGTTTTAATTTATTTCTTTCTTAGGACAAAGAACTAGCTGTCAGTAGAGTTGTTTCAGTTTAAATTGTTTTTATTTCATTTTTGATTTAAACAACTGTGGTAGTTTTGTTAGGTGAAGTAAAACAGTTCGATGAGTGAAAAAGTGAAATAACCATAATGTAAAAACATGTAACTGTGTAACCAACTGGAGACAGTTATCAGTTGGCAACGAATTGGCCTGCAGGGAGGCTACTAAAGGAACGAACAGATGACTGTACAGGGGTTCTGCAAATTTACACATCGAAAGGAGTAATGAAAACAGAGTTTTAATACTCAGCAGAAACATACCATCTGTATTGTATTTAGAAACATTGAGTCGTAATATATATATTCAAAATTCACTGTCAAACTGTTTGCATGCAAATTCCGAATTAAACATAGTTACATATCTATTGCCTTTCCACTGGAGAAATATTGTTATCAGTAAACAGGTGTATTGCAACACGAGGGCGTGGTCAACGCACGCAAAAGATGAAGAGGAGTACAGGAGAATACAACACAAACAGAGAAGTTGTACACCGACGGCGAAATCCAAACAGCCAACAAAAACAACGAGGAACAACGAAATCTACAGGTATTTACATTCGTGTGCCAAACCATTTACAAATAAGTAAGAATAGAGTAAACCATAAAATGAGGTGTGTGTAGAAATACATAAAGTACATTAAGTTACATATCGGGGGCACTAGCGGGAGGAAAAAATCAAGATTCGTAGCCTAGGGTTACGGCCAAAAACCCTACAGTCACAGGCAAGAACTCCAAAGAGCAACCGAAGGGTACAGGTGGGGTTTTAGAACCCGAGCAAACTTGGAAGTCGAACCCTGTCCGAGAGACAGTATTTGCAAAGAGACAGAGTAACAGTAGCGTGACAACGCCACAATAAAACCTGAAAGTAAAACCTGGCACGAAGTCATCTACGACACTTCCAAACAAATTTCTACAGTAAGAATGGTGTGAGTCAGGCGATGACCTACCTTTTGAATCCAGAAGCCGAGCGAGAACACGACGGGCGGGAAACCAGGAACTCGTGATGCACCGTACTGCAAAATAATGTCGAGTTAGAAAGACATTGCAGCAAAATTGTTGTTTCAACCGAGACTAACAGTAGAAGAATAACATTTGGGCATTTACCTTGCGGAGAGGGAGAGCATTTCTTTTCCGAGAAATCGAGCAACCACCGAAAACCATTTGAATCTGCTCGCAAGGAGCTTCGAGATCAGTATGGAAACAAAACCATCAGGGTTTTGAAACAGAGAAGGATAACTTACCGACACAGTCGCCAACTGGAGTAGGGTCGACCGGAGGAAGTTCAGAGTCGAAAGCCAAAGAACCTGTGCGAAATTGTTAAGAGAAAACAATTAGCCTAGAACAAAACCCAAACAGAAATAACCGGAATAAATTGGCATGTCAAAGGACCTGTAAGTGTTGAACGAGGAACAGAGGGACAAACCAGTCTCGGTGGGAAGGAACCGAACCAACAAGGAGGTTGGAAACCAGAACGCCATTGCAGCCGTATAGTTTCGCCAACATCGCCACAGTTGCCGTGGCCAGAGTCCACAGGGAAGAACAAACCCTTGGCATAGAGGCGCAGGGTCGAAACCCTCTCACACTGCGCGGAGCATAAACACCAAGTGACCGAATGAAGTAATGACCCGAGTGAAAGAGTAAGGGCGTATGACCATATGCGTCGGCAAGTGGGTCGAGTGATCCGTTCGAGGTCATTTACTGTGCATTTAATCCAAGTCCTAGAGAGGAGCGAAAGGCTCGAGGCCTGTTGTGAAGTGCAAAGGCGCGAAACCAACGTGTAAATCAAACAACACACGTTATACTGCCACATAACCATATTTGTAATACATTGTGTTTTAAAAGTTTGTGAAAATTGTTCAGTTGACAGGGCACGTGGGCTGGAGATCCCCATCAAGTGGTATCAGAGCATAAGTTTTGAAGTAACGAGAAGATGGAAGTTGGCAGAAGAGGAAGAGGAAGAGGTAGAGCAATCCGGAGAGTGGCAGAAGAAGGACTGCGAGATGAAATTCGGATTCTAAATCAGAGATTGGCGGCAGTAGAAGCTGGGGGAAGGAGAGACCCAGCAGATGACAGTGACGAGGATATTGCAGAACCGGAAGATGAGTTTGAAGGAGTGACACCTGAACTGAGATTGTTGAAATCAGTTCTGTTGTCCAGTCATAAGCCGAAGCATGAACTTTCCACTTATGACGGCAGTTTGTCGGCAGATGTGTTGCTGGACTGGTTAAGTGAAGTAAATAAATACTTCGAATTTGAGGAGACCAGCGAGGACAAACAGGTGAAGTTTGCTGCCACCAAGCTGAAAGGACATGCGTCCTTGTGGTGGGACAGCGTGCAGGCGGAGAGAAAAAGGCTACATAAACAGCCTATAAGAAAATGGACCAGAATGGAGGCGAAAATGAAGGAGAAGTTTTTGCCTAAAGATTATCAAATTATGCTGTATAGACAGGTACAAAACCTGAGACAAAGGGGAATGACGATTAAGGAGTATACTGAAGAATTCTATAAACTGAATTTGAGGGCAGGTTATGTGGAGGAAACCCCAGAAAAGACAGCAAGGTTCGTGAATGGGCTGAGGGGAGAGATATTAGATGAAATTGGTATCCTTTCACCCAGAACCTTGGAAGAAGCATATCAGTTTGCATTAAAGGCGGAAGAAAAAATAAACAGGAAACAAAATGCCAGAAGAGGAGGCAGATATGGCAAAGGAAAGGGAAAAGCTTTTGGTAAAGGTAGAGGAACGGGTTCCAATGAGGAAGGCAGCAGTTCCAAATCTGCAGGAACAGCAGAAAAGGACAACAGCACTAGAGGAGGCCGATCAGCCCAGAGGGGGAGAGGAAATGGTCGGGGCAGAGGAACTGTCCAGTGCTACAGGTGCCACAAGTGGGGGCACAAATCGTATGAATGTCCTGAAGGCGAACCAGTAGGTGGAAGAGGAGCTTATGTTGCTCAGCCTGAGGAAGCGGAAGCACCTCCTCAGGAAGTGGAAGATACACCGGAGACAGGAGAAGCCTTGGTGTTGAACAAGGTGCTGTTAAAACCAGCCAAGGAGGTTGTGGACCCAGGCCAGAGAAAGACCTTGTTCAGGACAGTTTGCAAGTCACAGGGAAAGTGCTGCAAACTGATCATTGACAGTGGAAGCACTAATAATTTAGTGGCCACGGAAATGGTGGAGAAGCTGGGTTTGAAAAAGCTGAAACACCCCACTCCATACAAGGTGTCGTGGCTGCAGAAAGGGCATCAGTTGTTGTTTGATGAACAATGCGAGGTGGAGTTCCAGATAGGCAGGTATAGAGACAAGATTGTCTGTGATGTTATGCCAATGGATGTCTGTCACATACTGTTGGGAAGGCCCTGGAAGTTTGACAGAAAGGTAGTGCATGACGGGAGAACAAACTGTTACAAGTTTGTTAAAGATGGAGTCAAGCACACACTCGTTCCCATCAAGGAGGAAGGTACAACAGAGGCTAGTGGAGCAAAAGCACTGCTGTTGGGTGAAAAGGAATTCCTGAAACAGATTGAAGACAGTGAAGTGAATTTTGTTGTTGTAAGAAGACCAAGAACAGTGGTACTGCACACTAAGATTTCAGATTTACCTGAGGAGATACAAGAAATGTTACAGGAATTTGGGGATATTGTGGTGGATGATCTTCCAGACGAATTACCTCCCAAGAGAGGCATCAACCACTGCATTGACTTTATACCAGGAGCCAGCTTGCCAAACAAGGCAGCTTACCGTATGAGTCCGAAAGATCATGAAGAAATTCGGAAGCAGGTGCAGGAATTGCTTGATAAAGGATTGATCAGAGAAAGTATGAGTCCTTGTGCAGTTCCGACAGTATTGGCTCCTAAGAAAGGTGGCGAATGGCGGATGTGTACAGATTCGAGAGCCATCAACAAAATTACGATTCGGTACAGGTTTCCATTACCAAGGATGGATGACATGATGGACTGTTTGAGTGGGGCAGCATACTTTTCGAAGATTGACCTGAAAAGTGGCTACCACCAGATCCGAATCAGGGAGGGGGATGAGTGGAAGACAGCCTTCAAGACAAATGAAGGACTGTATGAATGGCTGGTGATGCCATTCGGATTGAGTAACGCTCCCAGTACTTTCATGCGCTTAATGAATGAAGTACTGAAGGAATTTATTGGAAAATTCGTGATTGTGTATCTAGATGATATACTAATCTTCAGCAAAACGAAAGAGGAACACTTTCGACATATTCGAAGTGTATTGAAAAGTCTGCAGCAAAACAAGCTGCTGATAAATCTAAAGAAGTGTACTTTTTTCCAAAAGGAACTAGTGTATCTGGGTTTTGTGATTGCAGAGAATGAGCTGAAGATGGATCCGGAAAAGATTGCAGCAATCGTAAGCTGGCCATCTCCAAAGAACTTGTTTGAAGTTCGGAGTTTTCATGGTTTAGCGAGTTTTTACAGGAAGTTCATCAAGAATTTCAGCGGGATTTGTGCACCTATGTTGGACACGATTAAGAAGGAAAATCAGCCTTTTCGTTGGACTGAAGCAGCAGAAAGCAGTTTTCAGACTTTGAAGAAAAAGATCACTGAGAGGCCAATTTTGAGATTACCGGATTTCAACAAACTCTTTCAAGTTCGTTACGACGCCAGCGGTACAGCCATTGGGGCAGTACTCAGCCAGGAAGATAGACCGGTTGCTTACTTCAGTGAGAAGTTGAACGAAAGCAGGCAGAAGTATTCGTCTTACGACAAAGAATTTTATGCGGTCGTTCAAGCCTTAAAACACTGGAGGCACTATTTACTAGGTAATGAATTCATGTTATTTTCTGACAATTCTGCTTTACAATATGTTATGCAGCAGCACAAGTTGAATCACAAGCATGCAGAGTGGGTGGAATATCTGCAGAGCTTTACTTTCGTATTGAAGCATATCAGCGGACAGTCCAACAAGGTAGCAGATGCATTAAGCAGAAGAGCTCTGCTTTTACAGGAGAGTACAGTGCAGGTACTGGGTTTCGAACACTTGAAGGATCTGTATCAAACAGACACAGACTTCAGGGAGGCACATGAAGCATGTCAGAACCCTTTACTGCGAAATCACAGTCCATGGTTGGACTATAATTTGCAAGAAGGATTACTGTTCAAAGGAGGACAGTTGTGTATTCCCGATTGTTCAATGCGGGAAAACATTATTCGTGAGAAACACAGTGGAGGTCTAGCCGGACATTTCGGTATAGACAAGACGCTATCTCAGATAGAGCATTTCTACTATTGGCCAAAGTTGCGACGAGATGTGCAGAGACATGTGAGCAGGTGCAAAATGTGTCAGTTGGCAAAAGGTCACAGCCAAAATGTAGGACTCTATACGCCGTTGCCCACACCGAGTAGACCATGGGACTCAGTCAGTTTGGACTTTGTCTTGGGTTTACCAAGGACACAGTGGGGATTCGATTCAGTGATGGTAGTGGTGGATAGATTCTCGAAGATGGCGCATTTTATACCCTGTCGAAAAACCAGTGATGCTACTCACATAGCCCACTTGTTCTTCACAGAAATTGTTCGACTGCATGGTTTGCCGAGATCTATTATTTCAGACCGGGATGTACGATTCACAGGACACTTCTGGCGTACCCTGTGGAAAAAGTTGGACACCCAACTAAATTTCAGCTCCGCTTATCACCCACAGACTGATGGGCAAACAGAGGTGGTAAACAGGAGTTTGGGAAACCTGCTAAGAAGCTTAGTCGGAGAAAATTCGCGGATGTGGGATCGTGTACTTGCCCAAGCGGAATTTGCATATAATGATTCTCCCAATCGCAGTACCGGACATAGTCCTTTTCAGGTTTTGTATGGCATGCATCCTCGCGGAGTGCATGAACTGCGGGATTTGGGGAATCTAGAGAAACGAAGCGCCGATGGTGAAGATTTCGCTCAAGCAATGAATGATCTGCATGAGCAGGTAAAATTGAAGTTGGTAGACAACAGTCAAAGGTATAAACAGCAGGCAGATTTGAAGAGGCGGGAAGTTCAGTTCAACATCGGGGACGAAGTCCTTGCCCACTTGCACAAGGAACGCTTTCCCAGAGGGCAGTATAACAAGTTAAAGTTTAAGAAAATTGGCCCCTGCAGAATTCTCCGCAAGTTTTCAGCCAATGCCTACGAAATACAGCTGCCACCCGGAATAGGCATTTCACCCATTTTTAACGTGGCAGACTTGTTTCCTTACCCTACCAATCTCGGAGAAGAAGAGGCAACAAGGCCAGCGCGGACTACCCCAGAAGAAGAGGATGTTTGGTTAAAACAGATGCCTGCAGCGCAGCCCCTTGAGATCGAGGGTATCCTCGACACGCAAGTAGCCAAACGCACACGTAGGAAGGACTACTTACAGTACCTGGTCAAGTGGAAGAACCGTCCTATTGAGGACAGTACCTGGCTTGACGCGGCACAGATTCAGAAAATTGGCTACTCAGTGGATGACCTCATGGAGCGGAGCCATGACTTTTTGCTACCCCCGGAGCCTGATGCAGGAGCATCTGACTAGGGTGGCAACCGGTCAGACAGGTGTTTCAGGTTTTCAGTTTGAGTTATTTTACAGGTCTCAAAACCTGTTCCTGTTTTAATTTATTTCTTTCTTAGGACAAAGAACTAGCTGTCAGTAGAGTGTTCTAGTTTAATTGTTTTTATTTTTGATTTGAACAACTATGGTAGATTTGTTAGGTAGAGTAAAACAATTCGATGAGTGAAAAAGTGAAATAACCATAATGTAAAAAACATGTAACTGTGTAACCAACTGGAGACAGTTATCAGTTGGCAACGAATTGGCCTGCAGGGTGGCTACTAAAGAAACGAAAAGATGACTGTACAGGGGTTCTGCAAATTTACACATCGAATGGAGTAATGAAAACAGAGTTTTTTTAATACTCATCAGAAACATACCAACTGTATTGTATTTAGAAATATTGAAGTGTGATACATATTCTAAATTCACTGTCAAATTATTTGCATGCATATTCTGAATTAAACATAGTTATATATCTACTTCTTTTCCACTGGAGAAATATTATTATCAGAGAACAGGTGTGTTGCAACACGAAGGCGTGGTCACCGCACGCAAAAGCTGAAGAGGAGTACAGGAGAATACAACACAAAAAGAAAAGATGCACACCGACGGCGAAAACCAAACAGCCAACACATAACGTGGAACATTGAAATCTACAGGTATTTACATTAAGCTGTGCCATTTCATTTATAAATAAACTGAGAATAGAGTAAACCCTCTGTCAGGGTTACAATAGCATGAAAGTCCATACTGAAATGTATTAAGTTACATATTGAACAAATCGTGAGGAGACCAAGATTCGGGGAATTCAGGGTTGGCCACTAGAACCCCACACCAAGGTGCAAGAACTCCAAAGAAGAATCGAGGGGGCAAGGCAGTTTTGGGGTTTTAAACCCGAGCCAACCTAAGCTAATCTCGCCCGAAAGAGCGCATGCAAAAAGAGACAGACCGACAAAGAGTTGACAACGCCACAATAAAACCTGAAAGTAGAAACTGGCACGAAGTCATCTACGAAACTTCCAAACAAATTTATACAGTAAGAATGGTGTGAGTCAGGCGATGACTTACCTTTTGAATCCAGAAGCTGAGTGAAAACCCTGACAGAATATTGGGAAACCGAAAGAGTTCGAGATACCCGTACAAGTAAAACAAACCATCAATTAAAAACCTATGCAACAAAATTGTTGATTCAAACGAGACTAACAGCAGAAGAAGAGCATTTGGGCATTTACCTTGCGGAGAAGGAGAGCATTTCTTTTCCGTGGAATCGAGTAACCACCGAAGAGCCATTTGAATCTGCTCGCAAGGAGCTTCAAGATCAGTAGGGGAACAAAACCATCAGGGTTTTGAAACAGAGAGAGATGGATTACCGACACAGTCGCCGACTGGAGTAGGGTTGACCGGAGGAAGCTCAGAGCCGAGAGCCGAAGACCCTGTGCACAATTGTTAAGAGAAAACAATTAGCCTAGAACAAACCGCAAACAGAAACAAACGGAATAAATTGGCATGTTGAAGAACCTGTAAGTGTTGAACGAGAAACAGAGGGACAAACCAGTCTCGGTGGGAAAGAACCGAACCAACAAGGAGGTTGGAAACCAGAACGCCATTGCAACCGTATCGTTTCACCAACATAGCCACAGTTACCGTGGCCAGAGTCCACAGGGAAGAACAAACCCTCGGCACAGAGGCACAGGGTCGAAACCCTCTCACACTGCGCGGAGCATAAACACCAAATGACCGACTGAAGAAATGACCCGAGCGAAAGAGTAAGGGTGTATGACCACATACGTTGGCAAGTGGGCCGAGTGATCCGTTCGAGGCCATTTACTGTGCAATTAATCGGGAACGCCGGGAGAGGGAACGAAAGGCTCGAGGTTCGTTGTGAAGTGTGCAAAGGCAAGAAACCAACGTGTAGTTCAATCAAATAACGTTGCAATGCCACGTAACCACATTTGATATACTGTGTTTTAAAAGGCGAGAAACCTACTGGGACAGTATAATGGGATGGAGATCCCCATCAACATCTAACCTTATTACAACTTTGTATCACCCGCTATACAAAAATCTCCACCTGATGGTTATGCTAACCAACCACTCAGCTTTCCAACCCTAGCTAACTGATTTTCCACTTCAGTTAACTATTTCCAAGTGCTCATTGAAAATAGATAATTATTTATTGTCTAAATATTGTTAAGGGCTTAACAATAATCGACATGCATTCTAATTTTAGACATGCATTCCATGAAACAACTTTGCACATGCATTCCAAACTTAGATGCCCATCCATCCATATAATTTTCTCAACCATCTATAAATAGATTACTGCTAAAAATAGACTTTGATCCAAATTCTAAAAATAGACATATCACCTAAAAATAGCTTGTGGGCCCCACATAGTGTAGGTGCTTAATTTCTACCAGTATCAAGGATGATGTTTCAGTAGAATCCAACTTCTGCATTGTTTCGTTGCAATCTTCTAACAAAATATCCAACACCATATAGAAAGACATGTTCACCAATTCCACAGTTGCTTATGCCCAATATCCAACACCATAGAGCAAGACATGTTCACCAATTCAATAGTTGCTTCCAAACCTCTCTCAATGCTAGAGTTGTTTTCTCAGTAAACTTGTTTTTATTGCTCTTGAACTCATGAAAGCCATCATTATTTCATATGATAATTTAAAATAGTAATTTTTATTTGTATTTTTTTAAATGAATATTGTTAAATGTGTTGTAATATTATTATCTAAAATAGTAATTTATATTTGTATTTTTTAAATTGAATATTTCTAAATGTGTAATTCAGTAAAATATATTAAATTGATAATCTAATTTTTAAGATATTTATTTAAAAAATTCAAAGTATGGTGACTTTTGTTTTATTAAGCTTTGAGTCTAGATGTGCAAAGAATGAATCTATCTCAAGTCCCAAACAATGTTCTCATGTCCCAAACACGATTCTTCTTTCTCTTCTTATTCTAGCTTGCACCTTAACACTCCTCTCCTCCTCCCTACATAAATTTAAACTATGAGGCACAAAGTAGTTGCTGCATATAGAAAAATTTAGATATGATAAGAAAAATGTGGTACTCAATTGTAATTTTCTCTACAAATGTGATGGCAAGTGTGCTCTAAATGTTGACAATTTCATGGTTAATGTAGTATAAGCTACATGCAAATTGACAGTCTTGTATACAAGATCAAGAAATGTATGCCCAACATCCCACGCCATAGAGCAAGACATGTTCACCAATTCAATAGTTTCCTATGCCCAATATCCAACACCATAGAGAAATACATGTTCACCAATTCAACAAGCCATCATTGTTTCATATAGGAGCATTTAGTTCTGATAAGAAAATTGTGATACTATATATTATCCCTTTTTAGTTTTTTAATGATTCAATTAATATTAACATTTGTATGTTTTCATGAGGAGATTTTTTATTTTTCATGTCAATTTCCTTTTATAACTTTAGGAGGTTCTTAATATTGCCTTTATTTTTAATAAATGGAACTCAATTATATATTTTAAAATATGATTAGGTAAGAGAATTTTAGGATTCTAATTTTTTTTTTCCAAGTTGGCAATGTGAATGTTTATTTACCTAAAGTTGGCTCCCATGTTCAATAACTCCCCATGGGGTTTGAAGATAATAGGTAATGGAAATTCAACAACATATAAAACAAATAATTTATACATCAAAAAATCAGTTCTATATATTATAGTAGTTCTCTCTTGAGCAATATTTCAATTTGGCATTCAATTCTTTATTAATAAAGTTGTTTTACTTAGTAGGGAGTACAATAATTTTGTAATCAAATAATAGGAGAAAACATATTCACAATATAATTTATTTGAATAAATAGATGTGTGTAAAATAGCTTAACAAGAAACTAGATTTGTAATTATAAAATATAGAATTATAACTTAAAGTTGTGAAATTACTTTGTATTTTTTGTTTCTTATGTATATAGAGAAAGAATAAACCAAGTTTGGAGTTAATAAAATAAACCATAACACAAAGAACAACATCTCCTTCAAAAAATGTCTCCATGTTAAAAACACATTCACTTTCTTGTATACCAAGACTATTGTTATTCATATACAATATAAAATTGCTGACAAGCATGAAATTAGCGCTCGGATATGTAGATGAACTTGGACTAAACTCTATTTATGTTAATAAAAATTCTCTTTATTTACATATATGCTATATAGATTGTACTTGAATGTATTTAAAATATCTTATTTGAGTTACATGCTCATTTCATGCTTGTTTGAGAGGATGATTAATCACAAAAGGATTTTCACCCCCAATTTCCTATTTCAATATCTATAACAAAATTTTTATGTATGTGAACATATTATTTTGGTTTATATATATGTTTTCACCCAAAATTGCTTATGTCAATATCTATAGCAAAATTTTATGGTTGATAACTCTCATCATCAATATCTTTCAAACTTCCACGGCCTACTTCCATGAAAGCAAAAATTGTCTTTCATTCCTTCACAATGGCTCCTTCTCTATAACAACTTATTTCTTCTACGCTACTCTTTTCTAACAACTTATTTCTTCTACGCTACTCTTTTCTATGCTATTGCCTTACAATGTTTCTTTTGCAACATGTAGTACAATTGCTAGTTAAAAAAATAGTTTAAAATATTTAATTTTATAAATTAAATTAAATTAAAATATTTTTTATTAAAAAGAATGTTTAAACAATAAATAAATAATTTTCCTATCACAATAAAAACAAACTTGAAATTCAATTAGCATATTATAATTATGAGACATAACATTATGAATTTAGATGTGACAAAGCTTTAACTTGTTTCAACCTATAATTTATTTGTTTTAATGGTATAGAAGGTTTAAAAAACAAACAAATCATTTTCATGATACACCAATTAAAACAAACTCGAAAATCAATTAGCATATAAGAAATATGAAACATAACATTATGAATTTAGATATGACAAAGCTTTAACTTGTTTCAATCCATAATTTATTTGAGCCCACTCTCCTCTGCCTTTGTTATTGAGTTGGATTTAGATTCTTCAATAAATCAACTTGGACAAAGGAAAAAATATGTTTTTATTCAATAAATTACCTTGCAATTTTAATCAAAATCCAAATTTACTCTAAGGAAAATAAATCCGTACCCACGATTACTATGCAATTTTAATCAAAATATGATTTAATAGGCGATCAAATTCATGCTTTTAATCCAAGGAAAATAATTTCGTACCCAAAACTGGTATTTAAAACTTGTCCGATCAGTAATCCTCCGCTACATTCTTACTTTGCCATAATTTTAATTTTAGGAGTAGCAGTGCCTTGGATTAGAAACCATAATTAATGCCATAAATGTATAACAATTTTAGGAGTAGTAGAGCCTTGGATTAGAAACCATAATTAATGCCATAAATGTATAACGCTAATTTATTGGAAATTTGCGATATGTCGAATTTAACAAATTGGATCAAATTGGATTAGATGATTTATAAAAAGAAACAAAAAAATATTAATATATAATGTTTAATTATATAAATTCTGTAAATTTCTTGTGTTCAAAGTCGATTGTTCAAACTCAAATAATATGAGTTTGAGCAAAAACCAGATACAATATCATATTTATTTTAATTTATCTAACTTTTTTTTCCAATATTTGATTTATACATCATATTAAATATGAATAAAAAAATTTCATGAAAATAATTAACCTTTAAAATTGACGCTAGTATACTCGTTCTAACCCTTTTTTATATGTTAAATACTATTTATTTTAAAATAGACACGTCATTTTGAACAGCGTAATAATTTAAAAAAAATTCATAATGATGGACATGTACAAGTTTCAAATATATATATATATATATATATATATATATATATATATATATATATATATATATATATACTATTCACATTTAATTTATTTTTTACGTAGTTCCAGATTCTCAAGGATTATTGGAAAACAAGGATTTGTAATGTTTAAGTTCAAGTAAATTTTTGTATTAATTATATATATATGTGTGTGTATGGAAATTTTGAATCTGTTTAGAGATTATGTTGGCATTATTTGGAGTCTACCACCTAGAGGGAAAGTTGGCCATAAGTTAATTCATATTAATGAAATTTTATAGCAGTTAGTGCTCTCGAACAACTCTGACTCTCGAATTTGTTAAAACATTTCATATTGGCACTGACCAACACCATAAACAGATCCAAATAATATCATTCTAGCAGCCCTAACCGCCACAAGAATCATATCCTCAACTCAAAGCACTAGAAGAAGCTGAAGGCGAAGCCTTTTCATTACGAGGGAACCAGTTTTGTTTTTTTTTCCTCCAATTTTTTTGATGTCAACCTTGTAGGTTGTGGAAGGATAGGAGCAACAACACTTCCCTCTTTATATTTGTGAGTGGTATACTTCATTTTTTCCATAATTTTTCTTTCAAATTTTCTTTCCACCCTGAATTCCTTCTCCAATGAATGAGGTTCCCAAAGGCAAACCTCATGTTGGATGTTATCCTTAAAAGTCCCTATGAAGAAATCAATCATATGCTCCTCTAGAATATAAGTTAACCTGATGTTCAATTTTTGTAAGTACTCAATGTGCTCTTCCATTGAACCCTTTTGTTTGAGATTTATCAATTGGCTAAAGAAGGTGTTTCTCTTTGTATCCTAATAATGTGTTACAATTTCCTTCATAAAAATTAACCAAGTAAAAAGTGGCTTACGAGAAGGAAGCCACCAATATCATAAAAATTGATTGGGTTCTAAATATAAATCTACAATACATAAATTTTGTGTGTATTGCACATCATATAGATCAAAATATTTTTCCATCTGTAGTATCCATGTTACCGGATCATTTCCATCAAACTTCCTCATATTGATCTTTGGAATATGGTGATTCTTAAACCCAAAATTGGACTATTTAAAATAAAAATTCATATTTCTATTGTCCTCATACTCACTTTCATGGATTACCTTGTCACCAATGGGAAGCATTTCTTCTAGCAACTTTTCCATACCTTCCTTCAACCCCTCTATCTTGACATTCATCATTGCTTCCAGGTATGATTTTAAACCATCATTTAAAACTCTCACGTTCCTTTTTATACCATTTATCTTAACTCCCATGTCCCTTTTTATACTATCTATCTTAAAATTCATCATGGCTTTCAATTCATTTTTTGTTACATTTTCCGAGAGCAAAATTTGTTGCACTTGGTCTCATAAATTCGATATATCATGTTATATTTCTTCCTCTTCCTCATGCATCATAGAAGTGCTTTCTGGTTGCTTACTAGGTGTGTCCATTTTTTTTGTTTTTAGGAATTTTCAAATCAAACAATGATATCTATTTGAATCACTTCAAATTGTTTTTTCAAACAAAAGTTATGAATTTTTTTAAAAAATACACACTTTTTTCTTTCTTTTTAGAAGCTCAATTTTGAAACTGTTGTATCTCTGTAATTGCAGATTTCCAAGATCTGAACTTTCGTCTTGTGGTAACCGTATGAGTCTTCTTTCCAACCCCATAACTCAGACTTAGATTGGATTCTTCAAGAAAGAGTTATGCACAATCTCCCACGATGACCTGATTATAGAGTATTTCAGTAGAAAAAACTTGTACGTAGTGACACATGTCATTGTTCCCACCTTCAACCCTAAAAACAATACCCGAAAAACTATAGTTCATCAAATTTCAGTAATTTAAAAAAAAATTCAAATATGATGCTCAAAGAGAAAGTTATGACGATTTTCCCTAGGTCACTTGTTTGAGATGGAATTATGGATCCTGCAAAAACCATAACTTCCTCGGATCATATATCTGAAACTATAGTGAACCAAGATCTGAAATTCGCATTCAAGGTTCACCAACATTTCGTCTCCATGTGGTTGAAATTTAAGCTTCTGAAGCTTCGTACAAAAAAAATATAGTAAAAATTCCAAGATGACATGTTTGAAGAAGCGAAACCCTAGAATCTAAAGCTCTGATACCAAATGTTATGAAACCATCTCAAAGAATAGAAGGAAAGAGAGATCAACAACTTGAAAAATTTCCTCTTCGAGAAGGAAACCTCCTTTACTTTACATAAATAAACAATTCTTGGATGATACAAATGGTAATACCTCCTTGGTATATATAGGTGTATAAGGGGTCACAATATAATCAGAGCCTACATAACAAAAATAATGTAAGGGCACAACAATAACAATAACAGGATTCTATAGGGCACAATAGTAACAACATGGGAGATACATGGGCACAACTATAACAATAGGGGACTACAATAATAATAACAATAAAGGGAATACAGTAGTATTATAGGGACCTAAAATTTTAGGCATATATTTTTATTAATATAAAATTCTTGATTAGAGTTAAAAAAAGAGAAAGAAAACGAAAAACAACTTTATAATTTTAAAATTAGATATAAAAATTTATTAATCTTCCATTTAACCATTTTTACCACTCCTAATAAAATGAGAGTATCATCAATACATCTTATTAAAAAACCTAAACTTGTTTATATATCATTCATTCAATATTGATATTGTTTTGAAATTTTGAAAAGGTTAATACCAACATTGTCTCGAGATTTATTTGGATATTGTTTTTAAAAAATATTAGGGGTTAACCTTAGGCATCGCTTACCGAGGTGGAGGAATTGCCTGAACAGTCAAAAGTCGCTAGAATCCGACCAAAAAAATCAAAAAATCTAGCAGTAGAAGAGTTTGAATCATGTTTTTTTATGGTGGAAATGAATTTAGCATCATCAAAAACTGCTTGGGAACCCAAAATCTTAAAGTTTGACAACTGTAACCTGGATTTACAAAAATCCATGCCAGTTTTTTTCAAAATCTTGTCAGAATTTCCACAATTTTCAGGGAAAATTTGCAGGCGAGTTCGACCATGACTTTATTTTATATCTATTGTTAAAAGAAAAAGACTAACTTTAGTGTGCATATATTCAACTTGTTTTAGAATTATTTTCTAAAATTAAGAGCATTTCAATACACTATATTCAATATTTAATAATGGTTTACAATATGGAATCTGTTTTAAAGTATCGTCACATGGAACTTAAAAAATATAAGTGGTTTAACATTATTTTTAATGTAAAAATAATAATTAATATTAAGATATGTATTATTTTATTTTGATGAAATATTTTTTGTTTTCACATGAAAAACAAGTGCTCCATAGTAGCTACTTTCTACAGCTTATGCTAAATATAGCTCAATTAAAGTAAAAAAATTGAATTCAAGTTAGTATTAAGATTTAGAATACAATCAATTTAAGTTTTATTGATTGGTAAATTAAGGTATTATGTCAATTGAAATTATGCGTTGTTTGCAAACATAAACAACTTTGTTGCTAATTTCATTTGTTAAAATATGAATTCATCCATACTCAAATGAATTAAATTGAATATAAATGAATTAAAATACTTTTAATGAAATGAAATATGTAGTACAAGAGATACTAATAATTCAATTTTAAATTTATTCATATTTTCAAAAATCTCAAAAGAGTTCTTTATCTTTAAAAAGAATGGTTTTGAATGGTGTGACATTGTGACAATAGGAATGAAGTCTCTTACCCCTATATAAAGTATATCACTATCTTTTTTATATTTATAACAAATTGGTCATTAAAAAATACTATTTTAAAAAATGTATAATGTTAAATAGCTTAAAACAAATGGATGATTATTAAACATTAATATTTTAAAAAATATATGATATTAAATGCATTTAAATATTATATATTTCATGATTCCATGGAGCAAAAATAAGATATATTATTTAAATTCAACATTAATATTTTAAAAAATATATGATATTAAATAATTTTAAATATTATATATTTCATGATTCCAGAGAGAAAAAATAAAATATATTATTTAAATTCAACATTAATATTTTAAAAAATATATGATATTAAATAACTTCAAATATTATATATTTCATGATTCCAGAGAGCAAAAATAAAATATATTATTTAAATTCATAATGTTTTGGTCATTAATTAATAATAGTATTAGAAAATAAAATAAATATATTATTACTTCACGTTTTTTAAAGTATAAATTAGTTGTTTTCAAGTGTAATTTTTTGAAAAGTTTTGGTTTATTTTCTAATTTAATTTGGGTTAAATTAATAAAATGAATAAAAAATGGCAATTTTTTTTAATTTATTTTGTTAAGTAAAATAAACTTTTGTTTTATTTTTTAATCTTTTGAAATTTTAATTATTATTTTTTAAATAATTTAAAATTTATTAAGTAATTTGTTTTTAATTTTTTATTAATTAGGTGAAATTATAATATTTTTTTAAATAAAAAATATAATTTTATTTATGCATGTGTTTAAATTTACTTCTTTATAAATTATATTTATTTTTAATTTTATTATTTTAATTTATAATTTATATTTAAAAAAATGAATTAAAATATTTAATTTTATAAATTAAATTAAATTAAAATATTTTTTAGTACAAAGAATTGTATAAAATATTTAAACAGTAAACAAATCATTTTCATGATGCACCGATAAAAACAAACATTTTCATGAAACACCGATAAAAACAAACTTGAAAATCAATTAGCATATAGGAATTTTGAAACATGAATTTAGATATGACAAAGCTTTAACTTATTTGAGCCCACTCACTAAATTACTATGCAATTTTAATTAAAATCCGATTTTACTTCAAGGAAAAAAAATCCATAACCAAAATTACTATGCAATTTTAATCAAAATCCTATTTAATAGGCGATCAAGTTAATGCTTTTAATCCAAGGAAAATAAATCCGTACCCAAAATTTCCTTCCATTTTACTTATTATGTCGTTTCAATTTCAATAAATTAATATGCAAAACGAATGACAGCCGGACAATATGGTAGCACACCCAAGCGTGGGAATATAGAAGGAGGCAGCCGAGATTTAAAACGAATATAAAAGGCGCCAACTGGTATTTAAAACTTGTCCGATCGGTAATCGTCCGCTACATTCTTACCTTGCCATAATTTTAGGAGTAGCATTGCCTTGAATCCGAAACCATAATTAATGTGATAAATTTGTAATAACATGTTGAATTTAATAACTAATTAAATTGTTTAATAACCACTAAATTGGTTTGTATAGTTTTGTGTTAATGGTGGTAAGTTTATTGTTAAGGTATTGATGACATAACAAATTCAATGTATTTGGACATGTTGATGTTATAATTCACTTCAAATCCTTTTAAAAGAAATTCAATTAAATATAAATGAATTAATTATTTTAAAAAAAATTAACATATAATATTTAATTATACAAATTTTGCAAATTTCTTTATTTTCAAATCCAAATAAGATATGATTGACCAAAACCACATAAAACATAATATTTATTTTAATTTTAAAAATATATATATTTTTTTGTAAATCAAAAATTATCACATATTGTAAATTTTCTTTTTCATTGAAATTATGTTTTAGGAATTTGACTTCTTTGTGATCCATAAATTATGTATCAAATTTTTTAAAAATCACATTGGAGAAATTTGTGTCGACGGTGTAGAGCTGAATAACAAGACAAGATAATTTTCCAATATAATTTTTACCAAAAAATTCCGATATACAATTATGTTTGCTTGATAAGTTACCTAATAAATTTAAATTCCATTAATTAAATTTACTTATACAGTACTTAATAAATTTAAATTGTATTAATGTAGTTAGCTTTTATATATTATATAGGTTTCTATAATAGGATTAACTTTAAGACATCGTTTCTCGAATTTTCTTTTTAAATGATTTTGCTCTGTAGCTTTTGAAAAAGTTTCCAATGTGTAAAAGATTTCCTTTTTCTAAATAATTATGAATCAAAACTCACAATACTTGTGAGGACCTAATAATAATAATAAATTCCACATTGCTACATATTCTAAATATTGATACTAAAAATTTAAAATTGATGTGGCCTTAGCCATCTACCCTACATTTCTCAAAAATGGGTCACCAACACCATTAAAAGGATATTGTATTGGGTCACCAACACCATTAAAAGGATATTGCCCAAACTGTAGCTTATAAAAATAAAAATAAAGAAACCAACGTTAATATTGTTTAAAAAGGAAAAGCTTGTCTTAATTGATTGATTAATACTAAAAGACTACGTATATATCGTCATTTTTAGCCAAAGGATATTGGATAAGGCCATTATCAATAGCTAAGTAAAATAAAGACTACATCGATACTAAAAATTAAAATTACGTGCCCATTACCAAGGCCACATCAATAGCTCGTGAAAACTAAAGAAACCACGATAATATCCACCGCCACACCGGGAATTTGACCTCATCACCACTTGACAATTCATCAAAGAACCAAAGAGCCGAAGGCCCGTTTCTGTTCAACTGGAGCTCGGGGTTTCAATTTAGGGTTTGGTAGCCCTTACGGAAACAAGCCGCAATTTCGTATTAGATCATGTTAATGAATAGATGAATCAGATTGCAATTCCTTATTATATCATATGTTAATCATGAATAGATGAATCAGATATCAATCGATGAAATTTTGCAATCCATGAAAGTTCAGTGCATAATCATCTCATGATGATGAGATGGATAAGAATGAATAATCAACGTCTTGAAGCGATGGAGGACCGCGTAATGAAGTGACTTTGTAATAACTGTAATGAAATTTCCACATTACAGAGTACTCTCGATTATTTAAATGAGAAATTGTCATGTTTATATGCTGCAGAGTTCTGTAACTATCATCAATGTTAATTAGAAATAATTTTTATGGAAATATTGTTTTAGCAATGTAAATATGTATATTATTTATAAGTTTGTTCTGTTTTTTTGTCGGGGGGGGAAATTTATCATAACTCAGTTGTCAAACCAGCAGTGAAGATAACTATCTCTGGCTACTATTATGCTAACTCATCACCATTATTCAAGTACCCTATCGTCAAACTGACTTATCACCATTATTCAAGCACATGGAATAACCAACTGGTGGTCCTTCTACCAGTGGATCTTGAGCCTTTAACCTATTTCCTCACCAGCTGGTGGTCCATCTACTAGTGGGTCTTGAGCCTTTAACCTATTTCCTGAGTGTTTTAGGGCATACTCCAGCCCCTATAAACTTGTTTTGTTATTAAACATTTTATTTTAAATAACTTTTAAAATCATAAAAATAAGTATTTTTAGTGTTGAGATTTTCTATTACACCAAAATCATATTTTATTTTAAATAACTTATAAAATCATAAAAATAAATATTTTTTATTGTTGAGATTTTCTATTACACCAAAATCAATAGGCATTAGTAAACTTCTAAACTATTATCATTAATTTTTAAAGTGATTGGATCAAAAAGTGACGGTTAATCTGAATTCCAATAAAATAAATGTCAAAATCCAACATTTATTATATTATTATTTTTCATTATTATATTAATTATTATTTCCATTATTTTACATTTAGATAATAAATTATTACAATGTTATTGTTTTAATTTATAAATATTAATATTAGTTAAAATATCATAAATACAAATTATTTATTTCATTTTAATATTTTATTTTTAATTTGAAATAATTTGCAAATAATATTATTAAACATTATATTAATATATTATAATTATAAAACATAAAATATGTTTATAGGACTTTCGATTGGTAGTGAATATGTCCATTGTTAAATCACTTCTAAAAAAAACATTGGTCTAAATCTCCTTGAGTCTTTGAAATTATATAACTTAATGATGCATCCACATATTATTGTCTTCTCAAAAAAATGTTCATTGTTATCTTATTATACTTTTTCATCTATACAACTTATTAAATCATTATCACATAATAATTGTATAAAAAATTTAGGGAATTAACACTTAATTGTTTTTCTTCTAGTGGAGATCACGTCCACAAAATCCTAGAAGAGATCGCATTCACATAATGTTCCAAAAGGGTAATAAGATATTTGACGTGAGTTTATATCCTTTGAATTTTTCTGTAGTGGGAGAGGCTCATGTGAAAAGAGAACAACCTTCAAAGTATGTGTTCATCTTCTAGGTTAGATATGCATCTTTTACATATTGTATTTATAATTATGTTTTAGGTTTTGTCTATATTTAATTTTATTTTAAAATTTATGGGAATTTGTTTTAATATTTGCGATATTTATTTATTTTTTCACACTAATAAAAATAAAGAAATAATTTTTATATTTTCACTTATCATTAATAATTTTCTTTATAAAGAATCAATAATTTCTCATTCTCAATCACATTGTAACACCATGATTTTTCTTTAAAGTTGGTCATGATAATACTATTAAATGTATTGGTATCTCAAGGATATCCTCTTCTAATACTTCCGAGTAATATAATAAAGCCAATAATAACATCTCTAGCCCATCTCCTCTTCAGGCTTTAGTGACTTTCACAAAAATTTGACATTGTAATAGGAAGCCTCTAATTCTTCATGTTAACTAATCTATAGTTCTGTGTATTAAGTACAATATTATTACTTACATTGTAAAAGTGAAAGACAACATATAAAAGAAGAATAGTGTAAGATGTGTTATTTTTATTTTTTAAATCGTTTATTATGAGATATTTTTAGCAACAACGCTTCCATATTTATAGTTTTGAGTGGTAGACTTCCTTGTTGCCATAATTTTTCTTTCAAATTTTCTTGCCACCCTGAATGCCTTCTCCAATGAATCAAGTTCCCAAAGGCGAGCCTCATGTTGGATGTTATCCTTCAAAGTCCCTATGAAGATATCAATTCTATGCTCCTCTGGAATATCAGTGACCCTGATATTCAATTTTTGGAAGTCCTGAATGTGCTCCGCCATTGAACCCTTTTGTTTGAGATTTATCAATTGCCTAAAGAAGGTGTTTATCTTTGTATCCTAATAATGTGATATCATTTCCTCCGTAAAAATTGACCAAGTGACAAGTGGTTTATGAGAACAAAGGCATAGATATCATACAAACTGATTCGGTTCTAAATATAAAGTTGCAATGCGTGCCTTTTGTGCATGTTGCACATCATGGAGATCAAAATATTACTTCATCTGTAGTATCCATGTTACCAAATCCTTGTCATCAAACTTCCTCATATCAATATTTGGAATGCGGTGGTTCTTAAACCCAACATTGGAGTCTCTAAATTCATAATTCATATTAATTTTGTACTCATCATGATTTTCATAGATTACCCTTGTCACCACTGGGAAGTCTTTCTTCTAGCATTTTTTCCAAACCTTCCTTCAACCCCTCTATCTTGACGCTCATCATTGCTTCCATGTCTGCTTTTAAACCATCATAAAACTCTCATGTGCATTTTTATATCATCTATAATAACTCCAATGTTATTTTTTATACCATCTATCTCAACATTCATCATGAATTCCAATTTATTTTTTGTTACTTTTTACGAGAGCGAAATTTGTTGCACTTGGTCTCGTAAATTTGATATATCATGTCCCCATTTCTTCCTCTTCCTTATGCATGATAGAAGAGATTTCTAATTGTTTGCTAGGTGTATCCATTTTTTGTTTCGACACTGTTTTGAATCAAAGTGTGATATATATGCTTCATTATTCCCTTTGAATCACTTCAAACTGATTTTTCAAACAAAAGTTATGAAAAAGTTAAAAAAATACACACATATTTCTTTATTTTTAGGAGTTGGATATTGAAACTATTGTATATCTGTAATTTTGGATCTCCAAGATCTAAAATTTTGTCTTGTGCTATCCCTTTGGGTCTTCTTTCAAAACCCATTTAAGTCAAAGCAAGATTAGACTCTTCAAGAAAGAGTTATGCTCAATCTCCCACGAAGACCTGATTATAGACTAGTTCAGTAGAGAAAATGTATACAGAGTGCCACATGTCACTGTTTCAACCTTCGACCCTAAAAATGATACTCGAAAAACTAAATTTCGTCCAATTTCAGTCACTTTTTGAGAAATTAAAATCCGATGCTCAAAGAGAAAGTTATGGCTATTTACCCCAAGTCACCTATTCGAGATGGAATTTTTAAGCTTGCAAAAACCCTAACTTCCTCGAATCAAATATCTTGAAATATAGTGAACAAAGATCTAAAATTATCACACAAGATTCACCAATATTCCGGCTCCATGTGGTTGCAATTTCAACTTCTCAAGTTTCGTAGAAAAAACATTATAGCGAAAATTCCAAGATAACTTGTTTGAAGAAGCGAAACCCTAGAATACAAAGCTTCAATTCCAAATATTATGCAACGAGCTCAAAGAACAAAAGGAAATATAGATCAACAACTTGAAAATTTTTGTCTTTGAGGGGGAAACCTCATTTACATTACATAAATAAACAATTCTTAGATGATACAAATGTAAGACCTCCTTGGTATATATAGGAGTATAAGGGGTCACAATATAATGAGAGCCTCGATAACAACAATAATGTAAGGGCACAACAATAAAAATAGTGTGCTTCTATAAGGCACAACAGTAACAACATGGGGGATACATGGGCATAACTATAACAATAGAGGGTTATTCATTAAATATTGATATTTGTTTGAAAATTTGAAAAGGTTAATAACCACATTGTCTTGAGATTTATTTGGATATTGTTTGGAAAAAAATATGTGCTTATCTTAGGCGTCGTCTACTGAGGCAGAGGAATTGTCCGAATAGTCAAAAGTAGTGGAATCCAGTCAATTTTGTTTGAGAAAATATAGCAGTCGCAGTGTTTGAATCATGTTTTTGATAGTGAAAATAGATTCAACACCATCAAAAACTTCTTAGGCACCCAAAATCTTGAATTTTGACAACTATAACCTGGATTTTATCAAAATCTTATCAGACTTTCCATAATTTTTAGTGTAAATTTATAGGTTGGTTAGACCATGACTTTATCTTATATATTTCGTTACAACAAAAAAATACTCACTTTAGTGTGCATACATTCAACTTGTTTTAGAATCATTTTCTAAAATTAAGAGCATTTCAATACATTGTATCAATCTTTAATAATGATTTACAATATGGAATCAAATTTTAAGTAATTTTTAAGTATCGTCACATGGAACTTTAAAAAGGATAAGTAGTTTAACATTATTTTTAATATAAAAATAATCATTAATATTTAAATATGTATTATTTTATTTTTGGTGAAATATTTTTTCTTTTCATATGAAAAATAATGTTTATTTTAATTTATCTAAATAAATTTTTTTTTTTTTCCAATTGTTGATTAATATATCATATTAAATATAAATAAATAAAAAATCATGAAAATAATAATTTTTTAAAAAAATTATTATTATATAAATTATCATAATATTGTAAATTTTCTTTTCATTGAATTTATGTTTACTTGACAAGTTACCTAATAAATTTGATTTAGGTTCCATTAATTAAAACTTAATAAATTTAAATTGCATTAATGTAATTAGCATTTATATTTTATAAAAAAAGTTTCTATAGTATGATTAACTTTAAGAATTTCCTTTTTAAATGACATTGCTTTTGTATTTTTTGAAAGTTTCTCTATTGTTACTGATTTTAAGATTTTCTATAATATAATTGAATTTAAGAATTTCCTTTTTAAATGACGCTGCTTTTGTATTTTTTGAAAGTTTCTCCATTGCTACTAATTTTAAGATTTTTCTTTTTAAATGACTTTGTTTATGTAAATTCAGGGCTATCAAACTAGACACAAGCACTTCTCAGCTAGCACGAACCAACCTAGCTATCCACATCATTCCAGCGATGAACACCACCCAAGATACACTGGTCAAGATACAGATACCGGAATCAAGCAGGCAGTATAGACACCGCCAAGCTAACTAGATAAATGGATGGATACTGAGGAACAAAGAGACCTTGATTAAGCATGCAGTTGATACACGGATCAACATCGATCAAACAACATCCATCGATCTACTAACACCAATGATCAACAGGAACAACAACGAAGCAATCAATAGAGATCTACACTGATAAAGCAAGACAAACTAATCTACACCGAGCTATCATCATCCAATCACCCCGGATCAATCGATCTAAACCAATGAAGACACAAAAATGCAGGAGGAACCACACTGATACACTGGTTCATCATGGTGTAAATGGTAGAGTTAATATCGTATTAGAATTACCATATGATTCTCCCTTCTTAAAATAGAGATTAGAATATGTGATTTTAGATACTATGCACTCTTCCCACTTTTATGAGTCATGATGCTGGTTGTTTTCGAACACATATCCTCCCTTGGTAAATGTGTAATAGAGAACCTTAGTTGGTTAGGTGGTTTAAAGCTGTAAATTAGGCAATGTTTTCTATACGTTGTGTAGTGAAGGATGGAGTATGTGCAGTAAAGTTCTGAAGAGCTAGCTTTAGGTTTTGTTGAAAGAGCTAGAGAAGGTTGTTGAAGAGGTAAGAAAGAAGATAGTGATGAAAGTGTCTTTGCTGAGTTTAAGCTTAGTGCAGTTAAGTGAGAGTTTCTTACAGTTTAGTTAGCTAGAAGTTTAGTGTTTTCATGAGTAAGAATGCCTGCAGTAGTTCACCGTTAGTTCAGTATTAGTTCAATGCTAGTATTAGTGTGAGTTCAATGTTAGTAGCAGTTAAAAGCCATTTTCATTAGTTTCAAGTGCCTAGAATAAGCTCTATTAGCTAGAATGTAAGAATAAACAATTGTTCGATGTTAGTGCCAATAACAACAATTATTATAAGTATAGGATAATATTCTTAATATCTTCCTAATACTAATAGATATAATATGACTAATATTCCTAATCTGTAGTCTATTCCTAATCTTTCTAATCTAGTCTAAGATATCCTAAGTATAGTCTAATAAGTCAGTATCTTCCTTCTTTCCTTATAGAGTGATATCCTCCTTTTATAGCAAGCTATATCTTCCTTATAGACCATAGAGTTATAGATTACTTTTAGTAAGGAGTTAGCTTATGAAGAAGATACAAGGTATATAGTCTATGTCCTAGCTTAAGAGTAAGGTTATATCGATGTAGTATTAAGTGTAGTTATAGGAGTTATGTTTAGTTAGGATAGTCTGATGAGTTAAGTCTAAGATTCCAAGGAGATCCTAATTATGGAAGAGATGACTTGTTGTTAGGAGTTACTAATGGGATACCAATACATAGTGTCAAAAGCCCGCCCACATACGAAAGAAAAACACTTTGGCTCATGCAAGTAGGGGACCTTTTTTTTGAAAGTAGGGGTAACAGGGTGCTTGGTCAAACTTGCACCTCTTCAAGGTGTGAGCGTTGTTATTAAAGCAATGGGTAACGTCACGAAAGCTGCCAGAATGAAGTTATCTAAGGTGTTGAAGGCTTACACAGTGGTGTTTAGGTTCGATACCATGTCAACTATTTTTGAGTTTTACAGTGGAAAGCCATAATGTAGGAGTTTCAGAGTGAGTTCATTCCACCAATCTTCAAAAAGAAATCTTCTAGTTTATCCAAGCTTGAATGTAGTTTCCCAAATTAATATAGTTTGATACTGAATTAATTCACTTCGATCCTAAATTCATTCACCAAGTTGAGAGAGAATCGCATGTGTTCTTTATAGACGATGCAGTGTCAATCTCCATCAGAATCAGAATATTCATCTTCTGACACTTCATTTTTCTTTCGCTAGTAGAAAATCCCCAAATCATCAAGCTTTTCTTGCAGAAAGACTATTTCATTTCATTCATTGATACCAAAAATTGACCTATTTGATGAATCTCCCCCTCGAGAAAGTAGCTTTGGCTAAATGAAGCATCGATATTCGTTTCACTCATTCCTATACTTGGTGGATGCGCATCTTATGTGGTTCCCGGTGCTTTCCTTTTGGTTGTCCAGAGTCTCTACTTCGCTAGGTGGGGCGTGTGGATTTGCCCATTTGCCTTCTGATACGCTCTTTCATTTATGGTTTCACTTGTTCCACGTGTTCCCGTCTTTTTGAGACATGGCCCTAATTAATGGAATTGTATTTTTTCACTTCACGTTTAATGGCCACAACCTTATTATTCAACCACAATTTAGCTAAGGCTCAAGTGGGCCAGTATTTATAGAGGCGACGCATCATTAGAGATTCAATGGGAAGATGACAGCTACCTAAAAATACAAGAGTCATTTACTATGGTCACAGTTATTTTTTGGCACAAGTCTATTTTTAGACATGGTGAGATCATATTTCTAAGTTGCAGTTTGCTTGTGGATAAGTTGGTCAAGTTGAAAAATAGATGAAATTCTATTTTTAGAATATTGGGCGAAGTTCATTTATAGATCTTCGATCTGAAAAAGAAGTGTCGATCATTATTAGCTTCAATAATAATCCGGCTAACAAAACAAATTATTCTCTTTGGAGCACTTAGTCAGCTTGCGTATTTGTCAAATCAAGTAATAATGACTGCATAGTTCCTAGGGTTTACCGGTGGTTCATGCATGGAGGACTCAGTTAGAACTGAAGTGGAAAAGTTATGACAGAGTTGGAAGAGTAGTTCATGGAGTTGTTATTCAGTTTAACTCAGTTAATGGAGTTAAACTTAGTTGAGCTAGTTGTATCTAGTCTAACTGAATGATACACTAGTGAGAATGGAGTGAATTAATTAGTTAATTAATTCACAAATAATAACTCATTAATCAACTGAAAAAATACAACAGTTAGCTACAGTGCATGTCAGTTCCAGTGGAGACCCAGTGGAGGGATAGGTGAAAGGGCAAGATGGACTATTTATTGTGAGTATAGTGATGCATTGATTGCATCACACACACAATTGAGTTTCCAATGAGGATTTCACAGTGCAAGAAAGGTAGATTCGAATTCATTCAGGGGTCTTCTTCAGCAGGGATTGTGCAGTGGAGGCAGGCTATCAGGTGGCAAGAAATCAGTGCATGGATTTGCAGATTTCTTCTGATTAGTGTGTGACGATTGATTGTACTGAGAGCTTGATGTACTAATCTTTGTATGAGATTGTTACATGATCTCCATGATACATAATATATGATAGTTGGGGTTTTCAGCTTCAGGCTTTCCCGTTAAACAACTGTGTTATGTGCGATTGTTTTTATTTATGCTTCATATGTGTTTGCAATTAATTTTCTGCAAAATATTAACAGTGGAATGATTCTGTATTTTAAAGAATTTAAATATTAGAAATCATGGAATCTGACAAGCACATTCTTAGTGCATGATTTCGTATTTACTTTGGATGGTACGCTGACCTTTATTAGCGGGGAAAGGGTAGAAAATAGTTGGGCAGGGAACTCAAATGAAATAAAGTGAAATCTGAACAGGTAAACTCAAGCAAGGTTAGGCAGGTAACGTGGAAAAAAGAAAGTTAGGTCGAGCAAAAAACCACCTAAACTGCGTAGCTTGTCCTAGCCTTTGCCTGAGTGAGCAGGAACACACCATGATGGCAGCTATCTATCTCTTGGAAAGTATGTCTTGACTATTGTTATGGCTTGCTAACACAATCAATATAAAGAAAGAAATATTCACTACTCTTGAAGAATGAAATATAGATGAGATAGACTTTCACTTTCCAGGATATATGTCCGGATCGCTAACTCACCCTTCGCTAGCTAGATGTAAGAAAATACTTGATTCTGTCCCGGGATTGGTCTCACCACACAGCTCCTCTCAACCGTGTCTCAGCCACTAACCACCCACGAAAATAGAGTATATAAATATATAATTCTGTATTCTCACCAACCCACATGCATACGTCAGGACTCCCCAGCATGAATGACACCACTAACGACTAACCATCCCATCCCATAGGGTCTAGTTTGTAAGGGATTGAAGCGAAGGTACACCTGGTAGAAGTCACGGGACCAAACCTTTTCTGATATTCTGAGCATATTGATTCTGAGCCACCGATGTCGTATCTGAATTGATCGATCTACTCAAGAAGGATCGACCATGGAATTGGACAACAATAAGGTGCAAGGCAATCCGTGATAGTATTCAAGGAGTTATCCCTACCTTCATTATCTTATTCTTTGAGATGAGGTTCAAAACCAAAAAAAATCATTTAAGCACTCATCAGCAGGGGCAGAAAACGATAGGACAGACAAGGAGAGAAGTGTGCTCAAACATCCGCCAAGGGAGAAGTTGTCTATGAGGAAAGAGATTCATAAAGTTTTTTCAAGGCTCAATATTCCAAACCTCTGCCAAGGTCAAGTGGAAAATCTCGTAGGGATAATGTCAAAAACCTTCGCCAAGGGGATGACCAAAACTAAGAGTGTATTTTTCTCAACCCTCCGCTAAGGGAAAAGGGTTATAACTAGGAGTGAAAGAGGTTCAAAGTTTCGCCAAGGGAGATATGAATAAGTAAGCTTCAAAGTGGCTAGGGACTCACTCATTCATATGGGTGAGGGTGAGCCAGCCGAAATCTCGACCACCGAGAGAGGTATGAACCCTTTAACCTAAAATAGTGGAGCAATGAGCCTGCTCAAAAAAAGTGGTCGAGGAAGAGAGGTTTAGTAATCAAAATAATATTTCGAGGTGTCCTCGTGGTACTACCTAATTGGCGCAGTAAAATGGATTTGATTTGCTATAAGCTATATACTTTCAGAGCATTTATCTCTTTTGTAACCAGTATTGTGCCAAGCATTGATGCCAACTTGCATAGTACTTACTTATGGTACCCATTATAAAGCCCCATACATTTGATTTCTTTCTCATTTTAGGAGAGCACATCATTTTTCGTAGCTTAGGCAAGCCAACAAAAGGGACAACCATACCCAAAGGAACGAATTCTATGGGATTGTATTGGACTTGGATTATTGCCTTCACCCTACTTAGGATATGGATGAACAGATGGAGGGGGAGAGGGAGTGTTTCCAACCAATTGATTCAGCCAGGAAGGAATGGCCACCGATTCAGGATTAGCACCCGTTACATAGAATGAGAAGGAGCCTTTTCAAATAGCTATTGGTCATATTGGACCTAGGAGGAGACAAATGAGGAATCCTAGTACAATAGGAAGGAATAACCCTAAATAAAGATTTATTGAAGTCCTGGTTTACAGAAAGAAAAAAGAGCCTTGCTTCCAAGAATAGGGAGATCGACGGGGAGGAAGGAGTCCTACTAAAAAGCCTGGTTAGTAAGAGCGCTACTAATGGTGGATGGGACAAATTACAATGGTGGGGATAGAAATAGTATGGGAGGTGGTTTATTCTTACCCGGATGTGGTTATGGTTCACCCCTAATGGAGCAACGGCAGGGGCTGACAACGACCGTCAGAAAAATATGGCCTGTTCCTAGACCCCTCTGGGATGTCACCCGCAGTGAATCCTCCAAAAGCAACTACTGAAGAGGAAGCAATAGTCACATCCTCCACATGCATACCCAAGGCAAAAAAATGACCAAATATTAAGCTCCCATCTCATCGAATCAACGGAAGAATCCAGTATATGAAGGATCATGCCCTGGTAGGCAAGTTCATGGGATTTTGGCCTGCAAAAAAATCTCTTCTGGGATGGATCGCCTCCAAATGGAAACCCAAGGGCCATATAGATCTGTAGCTATGTGAAAAGGGCTTCTTCAATGTGATCTTCACATGCATCGAAGACAAGAACCGAATCCTGGACAGCGGCCCATATTTCTTCAATTCAGCGGGTCTATATCTATGCAACTGGGTTGAACGCTTTAATTCAGACAAAGAATATTTCAGTTGGGCTCCTATTTGGGTCAGGATATACACCCTACCACAAGACTACTGGGATGATATAACCCTTCAATACATTGGCAACTTTCCTTGAGAATTCATAAAAATAGCGGAAGAGACAAAGATCAACAAAAACATTGCCTATGCAAGGATATGCCTATACATGCACATCGCTAAGTCTCTCCCTGATGAGGTAAGCCTTATTCATGATGATTATAAATGGATCCAAATAGTACATTATGAACATGTTCCTTTTAGATGCAGTAAATGCCACCAACATGGGCACTTATTCAGAGATTTCCCTCTAAAACGAAGCTCCACTCTGAATAATGCCTCCACAGGAAAAGACACCGAAGGGTTCACAAAATTCTCTAGAAGAAAAAGGCATACCATGAAGTCAAACCCAAAACAAAACAACAAATATCCAGCTACAAGCAAAATTTTTGAAGCCCTAGCTAAAATGAATGCAGATGAGAATGAAATCCCAACAGACTTGGATCCGCCCTCACAGGAGAAATCCCAGACTCCAGAGGAAATGAAGACCAAAATCTAGCTGAAATCCTTTCTACAAACCCAGTCCCCAACACCTACTATGGACAACTCAGGTAAAGGAAAAGGCACAACCTTGGAATCAATCCCAGAATAAATGGAAGAAGAACCGAAGAGTATTGACTACGGGGACCTAGACATTATTGATCTTGAAGACGCATGCAAGAGGAAAGACTTCCTCTCAATCCCCCAACAACAAATCTAGAAATTGCAGGAAGTCCAACCCAAAAACTACCCTCCCTCAGAATTCAAGGTGACACTCTCCTAAATACCAAACACATTTAGAAAGAATCCATAAAACGAGGAAGAAGAAAAAATCTGCAGCGACTGGTTGGCTTGGGAAGAGAGCTAGTAGAATGAGGGTGCTATCCCAGGTTAACTAGGTTATATTCAGTCGTTCCCAACACTTCTCAATGAAGATCATCTCATGGAATATTAGAGGGCTAAATATCCCCTCAAAGCGCAGGTTAATCAAGAAAAGAATCACTAAGGAAAACCCCACGATTTTCTTTATGCAAGAAACAAAATGCTTCAGCTCAACTCTAGATACCATCTTCAACAGAATTTGGAAAGGCTGCAACACCCTAGCCGTCGATGCATGTGGTGCTTTAGGAGGCCTTGCAATCATTTGGAATCCCTAAATGATCACTCTAGAGAACACTCATGCAAATCGTCATTTCATTCAATTCTCCTTCCACCTGATTGGAACCAGTTTTCATGGACATCTCACGAATGTCTACTTCCCATAGTTAGTGCTACAAAAAAAAAAGCTTTTAAATAGCATAGCGGATCTCAACAATCAGCGAACTCACCCTCTCTGGCTGATTGGAGGAGACTTGAACATGATCACAACCCTTCAAGAAAAAAAAGGAGGAAGGACCCATCTTGACATGGGCAACACCAAATTTAAGGAATTCATCCAAGGTAATCATCTAATAGATCTTTAAACCTCCAATGGCATATTCACTTGGAAAAACTGGAGGGGAGGATCCCATCAAATTGTATAAATATTGGATCGCTTCCTCATCATGGACTATTTCATCCTCACGAGAGGGTAGCTGGCCGCCACCATCACTCCGACCTCTGGTTTGAATCACTGGTCAATCCAGCTTCAATGGCTCAGACCTGGTAATGCCACACCCAAACCTTTTCTCTTTGAAAAATTTTAGTTCAAACATCCAGGTTTCAAAGACCTCATCTCGGATTGGTGTACCAACCTCAATCTGCCCTTGGGCTCAAAAATGTATCAGTCTCAGCATAAGCTAAATATGCTCAAAGGGAAAATGAAACTGTGGAATCATAACACCTTTGGTAATATTTTCCATGACCAAAGAGAGCTAGAAACACAAATGAAACAACTCCAATAAAAAATCATCTTAGAAGGAAGATCTGTAGATTCAAAGGCCATCGAAAAGATGCTAACATCCCAACTTGAAGAAAGAAGATGTCAAGAAGAAATCCTATGGAAACAGAAATCACAAATTCGTTGCCTCAAGGAAGGAGAACAGAACACAAAAAAATTTCACTGCTCCACAATCCAGTAAAGGATTCACAACAGAATCACCGTCCTCAATAATAAAAATGGGGAGTGCATGGAAAACCATGAGGAAAATAGAGGAACCAATCAACCACTTCAAAGACATCCTCAAAGAACCCAACACACATCATATCCCAAAACTAGTCAATGAGGATAAAAATAAGATGCTGCTCAAAGCCACAACCTTGATGGAGGTCGAACAAGCGGTTTTCCAACTAAAAGAAGGGAAAGCCCCAAGTCCAGATAGATTCACCACCAATTTCTTCCACTTTTCCTGGGATATCATCAAAGAGGAGGTCTGGGGCATAGTGGAGGAATCACGCAACACTCACTGGATTCTTCCAGCTCTCAATGCAAATTTTATCACTCTCATCCCAAAGGAAGATAATGTGGCTTCCCCAAGTAAGTGAAGGCCAATGGCCCTCTGCAATGTTATTTACAAAATAATTTCCAAATTTATTGCTAACAGATTGAAGCAACTCCTTCCTATGCTCATTTCTCTGAAGCAAATGGGCTAAGTTCAGCAAGCAAACATTGTCTGATGTGAATTATGTTGTGTAACCAGTCTCCAAAAATAGAAGAAAAGAGAGTATCAATGCCTTAGAAATAAGCCACTTTGGGGGGAAACTCAATACATTACATAAATGAAAAATTCTTGGATGATCCAATTTACAAAACCTCCATTCTATATATAGGAGTCCATGGGGCCATAATGTAATCCTAGTGGGCCACAATGTAATCCTAGCCGACCTAACAATAATAATTTAAGGGCACAATAATAATGAAATGGGGGTTACAAGGGTACAATAATAACAATAAGGGGGTTACACTAACAACAATAAGGGACTATACTAGTAATATAGGGACCTAACATGCCCCTCTCCTTCAAAAACGTGTTGTCCTCAACTCTTGAGTAGCTCTGGGTGCTTCTGTATAAAATTCTCATCCTCCCATGTAGAATCTTCAGTGGGTAAGTTCTTCCACTTGATGAGATACTCTGAAATTGATCGATTCCGTAGTTGTCGAGTTCTTATTTCCATGACCGCTTCAGGTTCCAATATGATTTTTCCTTCCTCATCAAGTTCTGGCAATATTGTTTGAACTGGAAGATTTTCACCTATAACCTTCTTTAAGCATGAAACATGGAAAACTGGATGTACTCGCGAAGAAGCAGGAAGCCCCAATTTGTATGCCATAGTACCAATATTTTGCAACACCTTGTAAGGACCATAGTACTTTGGTGATAATTTATTATCCTTCTTAGCTTGCTTGAGGGACATTTGTTTGTATGGTTGTAGCCGTAAAAATACTCAATCTCCTACATCAAAACTTCTCTCGCTGCGATGTTGATCTGCCTGTTGTTTCATTCGATTTTGTGCCAAATTCAGGTTATCCTTTAAGAGTTGGAGAACTTCTTGCTGATGCTCGATGTGATCTTCCAATGCTTGAACCTTCAAATTTTCCCTTAAAGATGATGTGATCGATGGTGGATGATATCCATAAAGTGCCATAAATGGGGTCATTTTTGCTGCAGTATGGAAGGAAGTGTTATACCACCATTCAGCGAGAGGTAACCACTTGACCCATTGTGTTTGTTTATCGGATACAAAACAACGAAGATATCCTTCCAAACATTTATTTACTATCTCAGTTTGACCATCAGATTGAGGATGATAAGATGAGCTATGAGCTAATTGAGTACCCAAACAAGAAAACAACTCCATCCAAAAATTTCCAGTAAAAATGGGATCTCTGTCGCTCACAATAACCCTTGGGCTTCCATGTAGCTTTTGAATTCTGTCCATAAATGTAGTAGCAACTGTACTTGCTTTAAATGGATGAGATAATGCACAAAAGTGTGCAAACTTGGTAAGTCTATCAACTACCACCATGATGACACTCTTTCCTTCGGACTTAGGTAAACCTGTGATAAAATCCATTGAAATCTCCTCCCAACGTTGACTTGGAATGGACAAAGGTTGTAGAAGTCCCGGGGTCTTAATTGTTTCCACTTTATTCTGCTGGCAAACCAAACATTCCGCCACAAACTTTCGAATATCAGATTTAAGGCCATCCCAAAAAAATTCTTTCTTCACCCTGTGGTAAGTTTTTAAAAATCCTGTGTCCTCCTAAAGGAGAAGTGTGCAATTCCAGAAGAATCTTTTGTTTTATTTGGGAATTCTTACAAAGATATAAGCGATCTTTGTACCATAAGGAATCATTTTTCCAACTAAATGTATCAGATGTACTAGGATCTTGCTGCAACTTTTGAATGAGTGTCCATGCATCTTTTTCCTTCTTCCATTCATCTCTTGCTTCGGTTATCCAATCTGGTTGGATAATAGAAATGGCACAAAGAAATGCTTCCACCTCTTCATTCTTTCTTGAGAGTGCATCTGCAACAACATTAAGCTTTCCTTTTTTGTAGATTATTTCAAAGTCATAACCCAACATCTTTGTGACCCATTTTTGGTGCTCTTCTGATGATAGTCTTTGTTCCAAAAAGTGTTTAAGACTATCATGATCAGTTTTTACCTTGAAGTGTCTTCCCATTAGGTAAGTTCGCCATTTGTTTAGTGCATGCAGTATTGCTAACATTTCCTTCTCATAAATAGGTTTCTGTAAATACTTTCCTTTGATTGGATGACTTTCAAAAGCAATGGGTCTTCCTTCCTGCATTAAAACTGCACCAATTCCATTTCCTGAGGCATCACATTCCACAATAAAGGTTTCTGTGAAGTCTGGCGTAGCTAAGACCGGTGCTAGGCACATTGCCTCTTTAAGATGTTCAAAGGCCTTAGTTGCTTTAGGAGTCCATGAAAATGCATTTTTCTTCAATAATGTTGTTAGAGGTGCTGCTATTCTCCCATAATTCTTAACAAACTTGCGATAATACCCTGTTAACCCGAGAAATCCTCGCAACTGCTTTATGATTGTGGGGACTTTCCATTCCTTAATGGCTTTAATTTTGTTAGGGTCTACTTTAACACCCTCGTGAGATACAATATGACCCAGATATTCCACCTCTTGTACTCCAAAGAAACATTTGGATGTTTTGCATATAATTGTTTCTCCTGCAATAGTTTGAGCACCCTGTCAACATGTTCAACATGATCCTTCCAAGACCTGCTGTAGATTAGTATATCATCAAAAATACTAGCACAAATTTTCTAAGGAATGGTTTGAAAATGGAATTCATCAACCCTTGAATTGTATAAGGTGCACTGGTAATGCCAAAGACATGACCAAAAATTCATAATGACCCTCATGAGTTCGAAATGTTTTTTTTGGAATATCTTCAGTCTTCATTCTAATTTGATGATATCCTGAACGAAGATCCAACTTGGTAAAATAAATTGCTCCATGTAATTCATCCAATAATTCAACAATCACAGGAATGGGAAATTTATCTTTAATGGTGAGCTTATTGAGCTCCCTATAATCCGGACACATTCGCCATGATCCATCCTTCTTGTGTACCAATACTACAGGAGCAGAGAAAGAACTTTGACTATGTTGAATTATACCTGCCTCTAACATTTCTGCAATCATGCGTTCAATTTCGCTATTTTGGAAGTAAGGATATCTATAAGGCCGGATGTTTGGAGGAACACTTCCTGGAATCAAATGAATAGCATGATCATGATCACGAATAGGTGGGAGTCCTTTGGGAGTTTCAAACACCTTGGAATGATTGTCCAAGACTCGTTGGAGATCTGCAGAAATAGATGATTTTGATGTCGGAACTTCTAGTGAGCATAATTGTGCAATTACGCCTCGTTGTTATTTCTTTAGAAGCTTTGTCATGACATTAGATCTTATTATCCTTCCTGGCTTCCCTTCAATACCCCGTAATTCGACTTCCTTTCCTTCTGAAAAAAATTTCAAGAAAAGTTCTTGAAAATTAAAAGCTACCGTCCCCAAAGATTGTAACCATTGTACTCCTAGTACAACATCAGCACCTCCCATAGGAATGGAAAGCATTGGACTTGTCAACACATATTCCCCAATGGTTAGCTTGATATTATGGCATTTTCCAGAGCAATTTATAGTTCCTCCATTTGCAACCATCACTTGACATTCTGGTGCTGGGTATAGGAAACAATTTAATTCCTTGGCTACCTTATAATGAATAAAATTATGGGTGCTACCTGAATCAATCAACACTATTACCCTTTTCTTCTTTATATGTCCCTCTATCTTGAGAGTTTGAGGAGTGGTAATTCCTGCCAGTGCATTACACGATATGGTCGGATTCATTTCTTCCTCTTCTAGGGGTGGTTCCTGGTGTATATCCTCTTCTTGCTCATTTTCTTCTTCTTCTTCACAATCTATGTAAAATAATTTCTTCTCAGCACACTTATGACCTTTAGTGTATTTGCTATCACAACTGTAGCAAAGCCCTTTTTCTCTTTTTTTTTCCAATTGTTGTGGTGTCAACCTTGTAGGTTGTGGAAATCTAGGCGTAGCAACACTTCCTTCTTTATAGAATTGAGTGGTAGGCTTCCTTGTCGCCATAATTTTACATTCAACTTTTCTTGCCAACCTGAATGCCTTCTCCAATGAATTAGGTTCCAAAACACGAAATTCATGTTGGATGTTATCCTTTAGAGTGCCTATGAAGAGATAAATCCTGTGTTCCTCTGGAATATCAGTTACCCTTATATTCAATTTTTGGAAGTCCTCAATGTGCTGCCCCACTAAACCCTTTTGTTTGAGATTTATCAATTGGCTAAAGAAGGTGTTGCTCTTTGTATCCTCATAATGTGCTATCATTTCCTCCGTAAAAATTGACCAAGTGACAATTCTTTTACGGGAGCAAAGCCATTGATACCATACAAATGTATTTTTTTCTAAATGTAAAGTTGCAATGCGTACCTTTTGTGTGTTTTGCACGTTATGGAGATCAAAATATTGCTCCATCTGTAGTATCCATGTTACAGGATCCTTTCCATCAAACTTCCTCATATCCATCTTTGGAATATGGTGGTTCTTCCTACCAACATTAGAGTTTATGAAATCACAATTAACATTTATTTTGTTCTCATCATGAGGTTCTTCTACTATCTTTTCACCATTAGGAAACCTTTCTTGTATCAACTTTGTCAAGCCTTCCATGTCTGCTTTTAGAAAATTCTTCATGTTTTCCATTTTCTCATCGATCTTAGCTTCCATGTCATCCATCTTAGATTCCATGCCAGCCTCCATGCCATCTATCTTAGATTCCATGCCTTTCTTCAAACCATCCATCTTAGTTTCCACGCCTTTCTTCAAAACTTCCATGTCATTTTTTGTTGTTCTTTGCGAGAGCGAAATTTGTTGCACTTGCTCTTGTAATTTTGATATGTCATGTTGCCATTCTTCGTCTTCATGAGTCATAGTAGAGCTTTCCAAAGGCTTAATGGGTGTTCAATTCTTTTTAGGGGCCATTTTATAATCCAATACTGATATCTATTCTACAATATTCCCTTGCAATCAATTCAACTTGATTCTTCAAACAAGACTTATGCAATTTGGAAAAAAAATACACACCTTTTACTTGAAATTGAATTATCTCTATAATTGCAGAACCTAAATATCTGAAATTCAGCCTTGTAGTAGCCCTCTGAAGCTTCTTTCCAATGCCACAGGTCTGATATGATTTGGATTCTTCAAGAAAAAGTTATGTCCAATCTCCCACAATGACCCAATTTTGGACTAGTTCAGTAGAGAAAACTTGTATGAATTGCCACGTGTCATTGTTTCATCCTTTGGCTCTGAAATTAATAGTGAAGAAACTAAAGTCCATGTGCTTGTGACAAATTTTTACAGAACTTCAATCCGATGCTCAGAGAGAGAGTTATGAAGATTTTCCCACGATCACCTCTTTGAGATGAAATTCAGGAGCCTGAAAAAGCACTACCTTCCACAGATCATATCTCTGAAAATATTGTGAACCAAGCTCTGAATTTTTTGGCGATGTTCCTTAGATTTCAGCTTCACACTATAAACATTTTAGCTTCTAACTTCGTATAAAAACGTTATAGCTAAATGCCACTTAATGACCCGTTTAGGAGCCCGAAAAAAAAAGACCTAACTTTCATGATCATATCTCCAAAATATTGTGAACCAAGCTTTGAAATTTTGATTTATTTTCCTTAGATTTCGAAGCCGCACCCTAAAAATTTCAGCTTCTGAAACTTTGTAGAAAAATAGTTATAGCGAAAATGCCACGATGACCTGTTTGGAGCAGCGAAACCCTAGAATCCAAAGCTCTGATACCAAATGTTGTGTAACCAGCTCCAAAAATAGAAGAAAAGAGATATCAACGCCTTAGAAATAAGCCACTTCGAGGGGGAAACCTCCAATACATTACATAAATGGACAATTCTTGGATGACACAATTTACAAAACCTCCTTTCTATATATAGGAGTCCATGGGGCCATAATGTAATCCTAGTGGGCCACAATGTAATCCTAGCCGACCTAACAATAATAATTTAAGGGCACAATAATAACAAAATGGGGGTTACAAGGGTACATTAATAACAATAAGGGGTTTACACTAACAATAATAAGGGGCTACACTATTAATATAGGGACCAAACAAATCATCCTAACCCATGAAGTCATCCACTCCTTAAAAACCTCAAAAAATCCTGGCATGCTTCTAAAAATTAACCTTTCCAAGGCCTTTGACAAGCTCAACTGGAATTACATAAAACATGTACTTCTAGCCTTTGGTTTCTTCCGTACCTCGATTTACTGGATCATGAGCCTGGTCTCCTCTCCTTTCCTCTCTATCCTTTTGAATGGCATCCCCTCAACAACCTTCAATCCCTCCAAGGGTATAAGGCAAGGCGACCTTCTCTCACCTTTTCTCTTTGTACTTATGGTTGAGAGTCTGGGCCGCCCGATCAAGAGCTCAATCTGATCTCATGACCTTCAAGGCATCCCCTTACACAATCATCCTCCCATTTCTCCTCAACAGTTTTTGGATGACAACATGATCATGGGTCACCCCTCTGTGTAGGAAGCTTGCACCCTAAGAACCCTTCTTGATTGTTTTTATAAAGCCTCTGGAACCACTGTTAACCATGAGAAATCTCAAATCTTCTTCTTCAATATGCCCACTGTTACCCAATGCAATATAGCTCGCATCCTAGGCTTCACCATAGCCTATCTACCTTCAAATTACCTTGGAGCTCCCCTCATAGACTCAATTATCAAAAACTCATCCTGGAGAGAGTTGTTGGACAAAATGGAGACCAAACTTTCCATCTGGACTCACCGCTCCCTCAACATAGCTAGTCATCTGGTTCTAATAAAATATGTTCTTCAATCTCTGCCCATATACCTCTTTTTAGTTTTGGCTGCACCTAAATGGGTCCTCAAAGCCATCTGAAACCTTCAAAGAACCTTTCTCTAGGGTGGACTTGGTCTAAGAGATTCGAAGCACAACAACATCACCATGGGCACTAGTGTTTGGTGGAAATAGGTCTCCTGCCCCAAAAAACCTTGGGCGACCTTATGGGCGGCCAAATATGCTAGAAATTGGCCCAAGGAGAAACCAATCAGATTAAATATTACTCTTGGAGGATCCCAAATATGGAATGCAACCAGTCAATAAAAATATATGATCCAAATACACATCTTTTGGGGATTGCGTAGTGGTGCTCAAGCTCGGTTCTGGAAAGATTCATGGCAGAAAATGCCAAGCCTCTTCTCGATCTTCCATCACCCCATTTGGAGCACGGTTTTACAGGCAAGAGAACAAAATTGTGTTAAGGACTTTTGGACTAATGAGGTAACTCAAGGATTCATGAACTGGCTCCCCACCGATAGATGGAAAGTAGACTGGAACAATGAACAACACAAAGATATGTGAGAGGAATTAAAAAAAATAAGAATCAGAACTCAGAAAGGGTGAGACCTCCTCTGTTGGGGCCACACTCCAAGTGGAAATTACTCAACCAAGGAAGCCTACCATCTTATTCAACCTCCGAACCCTGGCCCCTAAAATAAGCTATGGAAAAAGATATGGACAACTAAGCTCTAGCCCAAAGTCACTACTTTTTTATGGTTGCTAAGCAAAAGATGCATCCTCACATGCAAGAATCTCATGAAGAGGGGCTTTGTGGGTCCTCCGAGGTGTCCTCTATGCCAGAATGACATCGAAACTATCGATCACCTGTTGGACCTCTACCCCATATCGAACACTAGACTCTGGGACAGGATCGAGACCCTATGCATAAGATCCAACCGAGACCGGGGCAACATCACCCACACCATCAGTAGGAGGCAAGATAATATTTATTCCAACAATCTCTTAAATCGCCTCATTCCGGGCCTACTCACATGGAACCTCTGGAAAGAACGAAATAGCAGGATATTTAAAGATGCAGCTTTAACTCAAGAGAAGATTTGGGCCAAGCTACTCAGCAACTTAGAAGAAAATCTTGCCTTTTCATACTGAGGGAAGGATGACTTCTAGACAACTAAAATTGAATGCATCATCTGGAACAATTGGCATCTGAGTATTGAACCCCCCATGGATAAATCCCCCCCATGTACAGGAAGGAGCAGCTCTCCTAAAATCTAGAATCCCCCCCCCCCCCTCTGTCAAACTTTTCAAATGCAACTTTGATGGAGCCTCCAAATGCAACCCAGGGGAAGCCGAATTTGGGGCCATATTCAAAGACTCCAGCGGCAAACCCTTACATGCCTACTACGAAAACCTAGGATGGGATAGCAATAACTCCGCGGAACTAGAGGGGCTTATCCAAGGTATCTCCATAGCCATTGAGCTTAATTTTTTTCCACTGGAAATGGAAGGATATTCTCAACTCGTTATCTAAGCTACAACTCACATCCTCCTAGGTTCCTCATCCATAAAGGTCTCTATGAGCTGGAGGCTTGCCAACCACCTCAACCATCTAGAACAACTGTTGAAACATCATAATTCCATGACATTCCACCATGTTCATAGAAAGACAAACATTTTCATTGATCTCCTGGCCAACAAAGGAGTGGATAGCAATTTAACGCTCTACCACTCTAATTTCCATCATATCCAAGACGAAATCCTTCACGAGAGTTGCCTTACTCTCCTTCAAAAGGATCAAACTCCCTCGGATGTGGGTGAAAATTCCATATTGAGCAAGGACAACTCCTCCCATGCTTAGACTGATACCCCCCTGCAAGGCCAGCTCCAACCTGATGCGGAACCTAAAATCGCAGATAAGCTTTGTCAACGCTCTGCCACACCTGACCTCTTTCCACACCACGCCTCACATGCAAGCACACTCGGAATGTCCCTCTCTTCCTCTGCGCTCGAATTCACTGCCTCATGCCTTCAAAAGGCACAGAGGCTCCTCAATTAGCCATTTCATTGCTACTTCAGCCAGTCTCGCGAGCTCTCTCTACCATCACTACTCCTCTTTTCACCAATACACTACTGCTCTAGCCTGCCTCACGAACTACCACTGCCATCGCTCCCCCTACTACATGCTCCCCCTGCTGTGTGCCCCCTGCTGTGTGCCCCCTACTATTTGACCCTCCCCCTATGCTCCTCCCTACTGTGTGCCCCCTGTTGCGAGCCCCCTTGCTGCACCCCCCCCCTATTGCGCACCCCCTTTCTCTCAGCCTTGTCTCACAATCAGCTCCCCATCCTACACACGATAGCCTCTCCATGGACCGGCGCCAACGTCAAAAGCCCATCAGGGGAAGCTACAGAGGAACGCTCTCAGGCCGCTCTCACTATGGCAATGACCAGCGTTTGGAATCCAATGAAGGATCCTCTTCAGAAAGCCATGAAATGTCGGCTACTCAAATGTCTAAAAACACTCAGGGGGAGATTGTTCTACCTTCGGAGAATCCTAAGGGCAGAAGAGGCCACAGAAAATCCACTATTGCGCAATCTGAGTTGCCCATACCCCGGAAAACTGAACCGCTACCAGTTCATGAGCTTGCAGAGGAGGAGACAGATGTTTGGATTATGGACTCAGATGGTGTCTGCACCAGAATTTACGATGGTGAGTATCATGCTGCTCCCATCGACCACGTGGCCCCTCCAAAGCCTCCTCATGAGCCCACAACCGAGGAGGAAGCCATTGCAAGAGAATATAGATGCCTAATTGAGGAGGAGGACCACACAACATAGGAAGATGAAGGAACTCCATGACTGCTCGGTAGCAAGGTTACTCTCTGATTTTTGTCAACTCAGGACATACTTCAGCGATTTTGTTTTCATACGTGTCACTGAGTATTTAATAAAACAAGGCTATTGGATTTTCTTATGGGGATGGTTTCCTCCTATGAGGCAGCCCCAAACTTGGTTTATTTTGAAAACTTCCAATGCAGAGATTGACTAAGTACTGCTTACCATCTCTACGCATAACATTTGTAAAGTTTCTTTTATACTTTTAATATAGTTTAACCTAAATTACAAACAAATAAAAATTTCATTATTATAATTAGCTTTGTTCACCTTATATATTACCTAATAAATTAAAATTCTGCATTAATGTAATTAGCTTTTATATCGGTTAAAAGTTTCTCTAATATGATTTTCTTATTCCATTAATATAATTAGCTTTGTTGAGCTTTGTTCACTTGATATATTACTTAATATATTTAAATTCCATTAATGTAATCAGCTTTTATATCTTTTAAAAGTTTCTCTGATATATGATTAACTTCAGCCGAGCTTTATTAAATATGATTGCAGTGCCATATGCCTGTTCGAAGCATTCCCAACTGCAATTTTGGTGGTGTTGCAGTGCGTAATCATCTCATGAGAATGAATAATCAACGTCTTGAAGCGATGGAGGACCGCGTAATGAAGTGATTTTGTAATAACTACGTTGAGATCAATGAATAATCATCAGAAATAATATCATGGGAGATTATTGTTTAGCAAAGTAAATATGCATACTATTTATAAGCTTGTTTAGTTATTAAACTTTTTATTTTAAATAATTATAAAATCATAAAAACGGTTGAGGTTTTCTATTACGTTTTCTATTACATTAAAATGGCATAGTAAATTTTTAAATTATTATCACTACCTTTTAAGTAGTCTTTTGGATTCCAGAGTGGCTGTTAATCAAAGTGATGAGTGTGAAGATACAACATTTATTATATTATTATTTTTAATATTTTTTTATTTTTATGAAAATTACTATAATTCTTATTTTTATTATTTTACATTTGGGTGATAATTATTATAGTGTTATAATTTTTATTTATAAATATTAATATTAGTTCAAATATCATAAATAAAAAATAATTATTTTGTTTTAATATTTTATTTTTAAATTTAAATAATTTGTAAATAATATTATTAAACATTTTATTTAATGTATTGTAATTATATAACATAAAATATGTTCATAGGATTTTTTTATTGATAGTGAATGTGTGCATTTTTCACTCACTCCTAAAAAGATTATTGGTCCAAATTCTCTTGAGTGTTTGAGATTATATGGCTTAATAATGCATCTACATATTACAATATTTCTCAAAATTATTCATTGTCATTTTATTATAGTTTTTTATCTATCCAACTTGTCAAGTCATTATTACATAGCAATTGCATAAAGAGACTAGGGAATTAACCTTTAATTATTATTTTTCTTCTAGTAGAGATTGTATCCACAAATTGTTCCAAAATAGTAATAAGAGATTCTAATGTGAGTTCATCTCCTTTGATTTTTTTGGGTGGTGAGAGAGCCTCATGTGAAGAAAGAACAACCTTTGAGAGTATGTTTTCATCTTTTACTTTGTTAGACATGTATATTTTACACATTGTATCTACCATTATGTTTTAGGTTTTACTTATATTTAATTTTAATATGAAACCCATGGTAATTTGTTGTAAGTTTTTCACTATTTATTTAGTTTTTCATAGTAACAAAGATAAATAAATAATTTTGATATTTTAACTTATTATTAATAATTTTCTTTATACTGAATCAATCTTTTCTTACTCTCAATCACATTGTAACACCATGGTTTTTATTTAAATTTGATCATGATAATACTATTAAATGTATTGGTATCTCAAGGAGATCGTCTTCTACTTCTGAGTAATATAATAGATCCACTAAGTAATATTTCTAGCCCACCTCCTCTTCAGGCTTGAGTGACTTTCACAAATTTTTGAATTTGTAATAAGAAGCCTCTAATTCTTCATGTTAACCAATCTATACTTATATGTATTAAGTAAAATACCATTACTTACACTTCACAAGTGAAAGACAATGTATAAAAGAAGAATAAAGTAAAATGTATTATTTTTATTTTTGAAATCTTTTATTATAATATATTTTTAGATCTACTCAATTTTCATCCAAATCTCTTTAGATATAATACAACCCAAAAATTCGAAAACATGTCAATTACAAAGTCCATTTTCCATAAAGTCACAACTCAACCTTTTTGTATCAAAATAAACTTTTGAGCTTCCATTAATACATATTTCAGCACTACAATCATAATTTAGCTTATTATGGATACTAATTAGATAAATACTTATATGAAAATAATTATTTAGAGATTTAATTATCATAAAAAACTTAAGGCACGTGACAAACTAAATTTTTATGAATTCCATTTTTTTTAAACAATATTCATAGTTATCCTAGAATTTGATTTTGTTTTTTAAATATATTGATTTATTAACTCAAAATGATTCCTCACTAAAAGAGTAGTGTTATGTACATAAAGGACTCAAAGGAGGGAGCTTATAACTCCCTGGTTAGGAGATCCTTCATACTTTAGGAAATATTCTAAATTATGCATGTAAATTCAAAATGGGCACATAGGAAATCCATCCATGCTTGATCCTTATATTACAACTTAGGTCTTTTAATTAACTTTTCTTTCTTCTAAATAACATTTATTTTATCTTATAATATTATTATTGAATCTCTCATCTCAATGGGGACTCCAATATCTTCTAGTTTCTTCTAAAGGTTCTTTCAAGTGACCATATTGAGATATTTTCTAAAGTTGAGAATAAAGAAACGTGGGAGATTACCTTTTATTGAAATACTTTTCTGGCTATAATTATAAGAAAAATAAATTATTTATAGTTGAGTGATAATTTTAAAAACTAATCTGTCATTGAGCTCTTGTATTCTGTTATTATTATTATTATTAGTTAATTGTATTGCCACCAAAAATCAGATTACATAATTAATGAGCCCATCATCAAATTACCAAACTCACTCTACCACCTAGGAAACCAAATTTGTTGGCCAATATTAGAAGTAAAAAATGTCTACTTAGATGAATAGAAATGAAAACAGAACAAAAAATACAAGATCATGCAGAAAAATAACAAAAACATAATAATGAAATCAGGTGTCTAATGATGACGGTGAAGTTTGATTCTTCATAATCGAACTAGGTGGCATAGAGGGATTGAGCTCACATTGGATGTTATTCTCAATGTGATTTATGTGTGATTCCAATCTATCCAAAAAGTATTGTTTCTTCGACTTATTGCATTGAATTTCATTGAGAAAGGAGATAATGTAATTCTTTTCCTCATGCTTCTCCTTTAAGACTCTTCCATGTAGATTCTTTAACTGTCAATGAAGTAGAATTAAATGCATGTATTTAATCCTTCCTCCCCTGGTATGACTAGGGTCTAGAATCTAGAGAAATACCTCCTCTAAAATTTCTGAGTTAGAATAGATTACTGTTCTTGTGCAACCTCAGTTTTAAGTCTTTGAATCTTTGCTCAAGGTTGTAGAGTGATAAGTGGTCGCTTCCTCCTATGCCTATGACTGGGAACGAGACCAATTGGGTTGTCCATGCCCACTAGCCCCATAATTACCACACACATTTTGTCGAGGAATAATACCCATGACTGGTAATATAACCACACAGCTAGTTCTAAAATTCATGCTCTATTAACCACCCAAAGGACATAAGGAACTATCATTTTCCTGAATCCTAGGTAGGCCTACAAATGATAAAATGAGGCAACACTGCTTTGAATCGGGAGCTTGTCACAAATAACGTTCTTTAAGCATGAAACATGGAAAATTGGATGTGCCCGGGAAGATGAAGGCAACTCCAATTTGTATTCCATATTACCAATATTTTGCGAAACATTTTAAGGACCATAGTACTTGGGTGATACTTTATTATTCTTCTTAGCTTGCTTGAGGGAAATTTGTTTGTATGGTTGTAGTCATAAAAATACCCATTCACTTACATCGAAATTTCTTTCACTGCAATGTTGATCTGGTTGTTGCTTCATTCAATTATGTGCTAGAGTGAGGTTATCCTTTAAGAGTTTGAGAACTTGTTTTTGATGCTCGATTTAACATTCCACTGCTTGAACCTTAGAATTTTATCCTAAATATGATGTGATGGATGGTTGATGATATCCATAAGGTGCCATAAATGGGGTCATTTTTTTTGCGGTATGGAAGGAATTGTTATACCGACCTTCAGATAGAGGTAACCACTTGACCCATTGTGTTTTTATCGGATACAAATCAATAAAGATATTCTTCCAAAAAAAATTTCACTGTCTCAATTTTCTTGTCAAATTGTGGATGATAAGATGAGCTATGAGCTAATTGAGTACCAAGACAAGAAAATATATCCGTCCAAAAATTTCTAGTGAAAATCAGATCTCTGTCACTTACAATAATCTTTGCGTTTCGATGTAGCTTTTGAATTGTTTCCATAAATGTAGTAGAAATTTTATTAGCTTTAAGAGGATGAGATAATGCACAAAATTGTACATACTTGGTAATTCTATCAACTACCACCATGATGACACTCTTTCCTTCAGACTTGGGTAAACCTACGATAAAATCCATTGAGACCTCCTCCAAGCACTAACTTGGAATGGCTAAAGGCTGTAATAGACCCGGGGTCTTAATTCTCTCAACTTAATTGTTTTGTAAAACAAAACATTCTCCCATAAACTTATGAATATCATATTTAAGGCCATCACAAAAGAATTATTTCTTGACCCTGTGGTAAGTTTTTAAAAATCTTGAGTTCCCTCTAAAGGGGAAGGTGTGTAATTCCAAAAGAATATTTTCTTGAATTAGGAATTAATACAAAGAAATAAGCGATATTTGTACCACAATGAATAATTTTCTAGCTAAATGTATCAAATGTACTAGGATCTTGTTGCAAATTTTGAATGAGTGTGTGCAACTCTTTCTCATTCTTCCATTCATCCCTTGCTTAAGTTATCCAATCAGGATGGATAATATAAATGGAATGGAGCAATGATACCACATCTTCATCCTTTCTTGAGAGTGCATCTGCTACAACATTTTACTTCCCTTTTGTTTAGATCATTTCAAAGTCATAACCTAACATCTTTGTGACCCATTTTTGTTGCTCTTCTCAATATAATCTTTTTTCCAAAAAGTTTTTAAGACTATAATGATCTATTTTTACCTTGAAGTGTCTTCCCATTAGGTAAGGTCTCCATTTCTTTAGTGCATGTAGTATTGCCAAAAATTCCTTCTCATAAATAGTTTTTGTAAATAATTTCCTTTGATTGGATAGATTTCAAAAGAAAGGGGTCTTCCTTCTTGCATCAAAACAACACCAATTCCATTTCCTAGGGCATCACATTTCATAATAAAGGTTTTTGTGTATTAAAGCATGGCTAAGTCTAGTGCTTGGAACATTTCCTCTTTAAGATGTTCAAAGGCCTTAGTTTCTTCTGGAGACCAAGAAAATGCATCTTTCTTCATAAATTTTTTTATATGTGTTGTTATTCTCCCATAATTATTAAAAAACATACGATAATACCTTGTCAACCCAATAAATCATCAAATATGCTTTATGGTTGTGGGGATTTTCCATTCCCTAATGGATTTAATTTTGTTAGGGACTACCTTAACACCATCATGAGATACTATATGACCCAAATATTCCACCTCTTGTACTCCAAAGAAACAATTGGTGGTTTTTCCATATAATTGTTTCTCCTCCAATATTTTGAGCACCCTATCAAAATGTTGAACATGATCCTTCCAAGACTTGTTGTAGATTACTATATCATCAAATAATACTAACACAAATTTTCTAAGGAAGGGTTTGAAAATGTAATTCATCAAACCTTGAAATGTTGAAGGTGAATTAGTGAGGCCAAAAAGCATGACCAAAAATTCATAATGACCCTCATGAGTTATGAATGTTATTTTCAGAATGTCTTTATTATTCATTCTAATTTTATGATATCATGAATGAAGATCCAACTTGGTGAAGTAAATGACTCCATGTAATTCATCCAACAATTCATCAATGATAGGAATGGGAAATTTATATTTAATAGTGAGCTTGTTGAGCTCCCTATAATTCAAACACATATGCCATGATCCATTATTTTTATGCACCAATACTACTGGGGAAAAGAAAGAACTTTGACTAGCTTGAATTATACCATCCTCTAGCATTTCTACAACCATACTTTCAATTTCACTCTTTTGGGAATATGGATATCTATATGGTGTAATGTTTGGAGGAACACTTCTTGGAATCAAATGAATATCATGATCATGATCAAGAATAGGTGGGAGGCCTTTGGGAATCTCAAATAACTTGGAAATATTATCTAATAATTTTTGGAGATCTGGAGAAATAGATGATTTTGATGTTTGAACGTCTAGTGAGCATAATTATGAAATTTCATCTCATTTTTCTTTCTTTATAATTATTATCATTCCATTATAGTTGATTATATTTCCTGGTTTCCCCATGATACCCCTTAATATAAATTCCTTTCCTTCCGGAAAAAAAATAAAAATAAAAAATAAATCAAGAATTGTTATTGAAAATTAACATTTACCGCGCCCAAAGATTGTAACCATTGCACTCCTAGTACAACATTAGAACCACCCACTGGAATGGAAAGCATTGGCCTATTCAATAAATATATCGAAAACTATGTATTGGCCTTATTATGAAGTTACACCTCATTTTTCTTTCTTTAGAATAGTTACCATGCCATTATAGTTGATTATATTTGTTGGTTTCCCTGTGATGCCCCTTAATTCAAATTCCTTTCCTTCCAAAAAAAATAAAGAAAAATTATTAAAAATTAACATTTATCATACCCAAATATTGTAACCATTGGACTCCTAGTACAACACTAGCACCACCCATTGGAATGGAAAGAATTGGCCTATTTAATACATATACCCCCATGGTTATCTTGATATTGTGGCACTTTCAAGATCAATTTATATTTCCTCCATTTGCAACCATCACTTGACACTTTGGTGCTGGATATAGGAAGTAATTTAATTCTCTGTCTATCTTAAAATGAATAAAATTATGAGTACTACCTTAATCAATTAGCACTATTACCTTTTTCCTCTTGATATAGCCACGCTATCTTGAGAATTTGAGGAGTGGTAACTTCTGCCAATGCATTGAAATATATCGTCGGATTCATTTCTTCTTTCTTAGGGGTTGTTTTGTGGTGTATATCCTCATATTTTGATGTTTTTTGTTCCTTTTCTTCCTCCTCTTAACAATCTATGTAGAATAACTTCTTCTCAGCACACTTATGACCTTTAGTTTAATTTCGATCACAATTGTAACAAAGCCTTTTTTCCCTTTTTTCCTCCAATTGTTGTGGCATCGACCTTGTAGGTTGTGGAAGGCTAGGAGTAACAACACCTCCAAATTTATAGTTGTGAATGGTAGACTTCCTTTTTTCCATAATTTTTCTTTCAAAATTTCTTGTCACCCTGAATTCCTTCTCCAATGAATTAGGTTCCCAAAGGCGAACCTCATTTTGGATGTTATCCTTCAAAGTCCCTATGAGTAAATCAATCATATGCTCCTCTGGAATATCATTTACCCTGATATTAAATTTTTGGAATTCCTCAATGCACTCCGCCATTGAACCCTTTTGTTTGAGATTTATCAATTGGATAAAGAAGGTGTTTCTCTTTGTATGCTAATAATGTGTTATCATTTCCTTCATAAAAACTAACCAAGTGACAAGTGGTTTACGAGAAAAAAGCCAATGATATCATACAAACTGATTGGCGTCTAAATATAAAGTTGTAATGCATGCCTTTTGTGTGTGTTGCACATCATGGAGATCAAAATATTGCTCCATATATAGTATCCATGTTACCGGATCCTTGCCATCAAAATTACTCATATAGATATTTGAAATGTGGTGATTCTTAACCCCAAAATTGGAGTCTCTAAAATCATAATTCATATTACTTTTGTCCTCACCGTGATTTTCATTGAATACCTTGTCACCACTGGGAAGCCTTTCTTCTAGCAACTTTGCCAAAGCTTCCTTCAAACCCTCTATCTTGACATTCATCATTACTTCCATTTTTGTTTTTAAACCATCATGTCCCTTTTTATACCATCTATCATAACTCCCATGTCCCTTTTTATACCATATATATTACTCACTATGTTTGTACTTCTATTTTGGTGAGTTTTTTTAAAACACTAGCTTTTGTGCACCTTTCTTTTCAAGAGTTTCGTTTTCATGTTTTCGACTATCTCTTTTTCATTATTTCACTTTAATTAGAGTCATTTTCATGTTATCTTCACTCTTTCATGTGTCTCTTCCACCGTCGTTTACATATCGAAACTGTCATTCACACTTTTCTTTTCATATATCAAATTTTGTCTTTTAACATGTTAGGTGTCACACACTATATAAAAGTTGTATTGGTTTGTTTCAAGGGGTAATATTTATGCTAATGAGTTTCTATTATCATGTAAACATGTATCTCACTCATTCCCAAAGTTTTAAGCACTTCCGCACAAGCATCGTCATTTTCATCGTATAGTGTATCTTTAGTGTTGCACTTGGGGTGGGTTGTCCCAATTTTTTGCATTAAGGAAAGTATGTTGTCCATTTGTTCTGAGTGTCCTAGGTTATGTAATCAAGTGATCTAAGTGTGTGATCATGCTCAAGTCTCGTTCTTGTTAAACTTCATTTCACTGATACCACACTTAGTCAAACTTAGGAAAACTTCCCAACTAGACCACTCAGCCTCATCTAGCCCTCCTGAACTATGCATTGTGCAATATCAGGCCTCAAGAAACAACCTTTCCTCTTGGCACTACGCAATTCACATTCTCTTCCTCTTAGATCTATGCACTGCTTAATATCAATGCTCAATCCAAGCCCCAAAGCTCCAGAACTGAACAATCATTGTCTTCATCCTATCCTAGACTATGCATTGCATATTTTCAGTCCTCAAGCCTCAGCCTTGATCTCCTAAACTCTGTAACTATGGAATCACCTCGACTCCTCTCCTCCCAGAACTACGCACTGGGAAACTCCAATGCTCAAGCCTCAAGCTTGAGATCCTGAGCCCCTCAACTACATAGTCACTTAGCTCTAGACTTCCATAACTGCGCATTGTGTAGTCTCAAGCATAATCCCTCAGCCTTGAACTCTTGAACTTCACAATCCCTTGGCCTTAGTCCCTCTAAAAGTATGCATTGTGAAACCTCAAGCCTGAATCCCTCATCCTAACACCTTGAGACCCTCAACTACACATATGAGTAGCCTTAGCCTACCTAAACTACGTACTGTGTAGTCTCAAGGCTCAGTCTCGGTCCTTGGCCTCTTGAGTTGCTCAACTATGCAATTCCTTAGCATGTCTTCCAACCTATCACCAGGTTACAACTCAGTCAGTTGCTATCACAAAAGAATGTTAAACATGGGGATTTTTAGACTAATATTGTAGAAATTATAAAAACAATATGTATTTCATGTATTCAATCTGATCATGCAATATGCTAAAGAAAGATACTGAATACTTCTACAAATCAATTGCGGAAAATAATCATGATCGCTAATCACAACAAGTAAAGAGAGAATCAAATCAAACCACAACAAATATAATTTTCTCGGGGAAAGCTTGCTGCTCAAAACCCCTCTATCTTCTATTGTATATTCACCATGGAAATATGAAACAATCAAAATTCACTCTTCTCACAAGAGTCTCCTGCACTTTCACAACTGTCTCACACTGTCCCAGACAAAATCGACCAACACTTAGCCAATTCTCAGCCTCTAAAAAACCTGCCTTGCTTGCACAATTCCTGATGAATACAATCCCTATTCTTTATGAATTTTGGCCTTTGAAAACTACACAAGGATCATGGTAAATCCAATGGATGTCTGGTTGCATGCGGGCAACCCACTAATCACACAACTGATAGTTAACATCCCTTTAACCATTGTCTCAACTGGGTCTCCACTGGAACTGACATGCATGCAACTATTAATAGTAAATCATCATTTTCATGGCAGATCACTAATTGTGAATTAAATATGATTTAATTCACTTGATCTCTCACTAGTGCAACAAACAGTTACTACTAGTTCAATTGACTTTAACTCACCTAACTGAGTTAACTGATTACTCATGAATTAAACTAATGTACCAACTGCAATTCAAACTCCATAACTAATAGAATCACTTTGCATGCCTCACCAACCACCCTCAACTCAAAATTCATGATCTAACTGAGTTTATCACACTCAGTTAACTATTACAAGTGATTATGAGATAACATTACATTTTATTGTACAATTTAATTAAGTGAAAATTAAATTAGACACTGCACCAATTTAATTAATTAAATTGGCCTTCACACTAATGTATCGCTAGGACCTGTGGTCCCACAGTAGTGTGTGTGTTGGAATCTCAACAAATATCATCTTGCCATGAATGGATTTCAGTTGCAAGTACTATATATTATCATGATAGGATAATTATGGAGGAAAAGGAGGAGGATTCCATGCTAGAAGACACCTATGGAATTGAAAATATAAGATGATCATCAGGCGAGAAGAAGAAGGAACACTTGATTGCAACAAAACATTAAATATCTGGATTGCATGAAGACTCCATACAGATTCACAAGCCATATAGAGGTGAAAGAAGAGATTATGTTCTATATTTCAAGGAGACAAAGAAAACAACATCAATAAGGACAGACTGACGTTGCCACATCATTATGCAGTCCATGTCAACAATGTCATGTTATGTCCTATTAGGAGTCATCATGTGCCACATCATTTTGTGGATTATGTAAATTCTATATGGGTGAAATGTAATGTAAAGTGGAAGTCCAAGAGTCATCCATGTAATGTGAAAAGTAATGTAGGAAGTAAAAAGTTCATAGAGAAGTCGAACAATCATGAGGGGGCTCCAAAAGTCACAAGGAAGGTGAATGATCAACCCTTTTGTTATATATACATCCTCATTTCTCATGCAAGGTAATTTTCACCTTGGATCCTCCTACCAGGAATTGGAGAGGAGGATAGTTGTTTTGGAGGAGCAAGTGACTGCTCTAATGCTCCATTATTGGGGCTAGTGGTGTTCATTGTCTTGATGTATGTTGGAACTTTCACTTAATTTAGAAGCTCATTGAGCCAACACGCTTTCATGCATATGTCCTAGATATTGTAAGACTATTCTTTGAATGTTTGCGATGTATGTTGGTTTCATATGTACTAAGGAAATTGAAATATTTCGGTGGATTCGGTACTTATCTTGTTGAAGGTGTGTTGTATTTTCTTTAACAACCATTACTTCCTTGTGAACTACTTCATTGGTTGATCAAAAATTCATTCATATGTATATGCTCGTGTGCCTTTTCTAGATTAGTGTTGTTACTTGTATTTAAAAAGCCCACTTTTCTCTTACCTTTCGGTAGAAGGACCCCTATATTTTATTCAAATAAACATTTCAGAATGCATACTTACTTTCTGATCCAAAGATACCTGTGTATTACTCTCTTGTGTTGAACTTTATAGCCAAGGAAAATCTACAAGAATACATGGCAGTCGCGTCAATACTCTCGATGGGGCTCTTACTCCAAACGGTGTAAGTTATAATTGGGACTTCAAATTAGGGAAACCCACTTGGTCGATGGATTTCTAGCACCATTAACAAAACATTAAATTAAGTCTAGACTTATGAAGAGGCATATTTTTTATATTTTTTGATGTTTTTTACAATAAATCAAACATTCAATGAATAACTAATTTTTTAGGAAACATCATTATTTCAAAAAAAAGAAAATTTGTAAAACTAACCAAAATTACTATAGGAATACAAGAAAAAAAGAAAGTTTGGAAGGGTCCCTGTTATATTATGAAGAACTTATATCATAATGCAAGATTATTGTACATTCTATAATAGGCTAGTGATGGAAATTGCCTTGGTTGGACTTTTTGTAGTGTTTCCCCCCATCTTGCGCCTCTTTCTTGTCTTATATTCTTAGGCTTGTGTTGTGCTATACAACAACCCCATTTATTTTTACTAAATGGATACCCTTTAAAAATAAATAGGAAATTTATTTTGTTTAATTTTTAGCCTAAGCCAAAAAACTTTAGGAAACAAAGTTTCTTTTGCTTTTCCGCTTTCATTCCTTAGCGCACATCGCAATTCACATAGCTTATGAGATTAAACAATTTAAAACATACTAATTCATGCATGTTGCGATATGTGCTAAACCATTTCCGAAGTTATATTAAACCCTTATTGAAAGCGCTTTAAACACCATTATAAACAAAAATCACATCGCGCCTTGTAAAACAATCAAAATTTTAAGCAATGCGGTAAAAGTTGTGATTAAATGGACCCGACGAACCAATAAAGCAATAAAAATAAAGCTCCAATTTTTTGATAGAGAGAAGCGACATGATTTCTAAAAGCGCATTTCGCATTTCGTAGGACATCACTAAAAGCAAGTTTATTTACCACATAAAAATTGCGATGTGTGATTTGCGCAGATCGCATTTCACGAGATTTATTGGTAACATAACAACTGGAAATAGTTATAAGTTGTGATATGTGATGAATGGTAGTTAATTCCTCAAGAATGTGAAATGATTCATGTCAAATCAAACTAAATATAAAATCTAACATCTTAAATTGATCGATAGACATTTCACGTGAAGGTGTGTAAGAGATTTGATTAAAATATTATCGGTGATTAACAACATTTAATAGGAGTAAGTTTTGATAGATTCATATCTACTTCGAGCATGTTTGAAATGATTGAATGCAAGAATTGTTTTAATTCTAACTGCCTCTCTATTCTCTATATTTTTAATGTTTTCTATGTTTGCTTGAAATCAGGAAACCACTTAACGAAGCAAGGAAAATAGAGATGAGAAAGAAAGGAAAATATATTTCCCAAGAATCACCTACCGAAGGCTCAGATATGTCTCTCCTATTCTCAGATACCACCTGCAACAAAGATTGCGAAAGTTCTTCATGGGAGGCAATGTATCAGTTCTTTGAGGATGAAAAGCCAAGGGTAATAAATAGTGTTGTGGCGCATCATTTCCTTCAGACCCGACCTATTTCGACGTTGCATGCTCATTCATCCATAAGGTAGTAGCAAGGCCAAATATTATCCCCTATACGGATATGGTTAAGTGGGTAATTGACCACTTGAACATAGAAGATATAAAATTTAAGGATTCAAAGGGCGAGAATATCGGTTCATTCAGGGCAGAAGATTTGAGCACAATGTACCACTTACCCATCCCACAATAGAACTATGACAAAGATTTTCTTCAAATATTCAGAGCAAAAAATCCAGATCTTATGAAAGTCATAAAGGAATGGAAGGATAACCAAGGAAAGCTTAAACGAGATAAACTCAGTACGTACCCAATAGAACAAATTCCTTCTCCTTACTGCTATGTTGTCGGTATGTTGTGTAGATTATTTTCAACCCCTGATACAACTAGGATTTCTATAGATTGGGTCCCATTAATTGACGCAATCATCAATTCCTTAATTTTGAATTGGGAAAATATCCTATCCAACAATTTAGCCAAAAATATCATGGATTATAGGAGTAAAATAAGTGCTTCATCTAGAGAAATACCCCCCTTTTACATGAGGGCCTATGTCATGGCCGCAATTTGATTTTCTTCTAGTTTTACTACCATGGGATGGAAATGGACGATCCAAGACCCTACTCCAATCCACATTTACCATAGAGCCCTTTGGGAATCAGACTTTCATCTGCATTTTTACAAAATTTTCCATGGAGTCATACTACCTATGCACCAAATTATATTCAATGAGAAAGCCCCTAGGATTTCCAAAGAGGCTAGTACAAACATTTTTCCCATTTCTAGATGGTTTGCAGAAGAAAGTTTCAATTATCTCAGTGTTTTTGGGAGTTATTCTTCTCCTCACGTCCTTCCATATTATGTTCCTGATAAGTTACTTGCTAGAGAAATTACCTACCAACTTGTTGTAATTGATATTTAAAAACAGCTTAAAGATGCTAAGAAGGCCGTTTGGCCTAATTTTCCTTTACAGTGCGGTACTTTTTCACTTTCTGATATTGGCCATGCCTACAAGGAAGTTTCAAATGTTTTTTTTTTAATTTTGATTTGGCTATAATTACAAAACGGCCATATGACCCCAATGATGTGATTAATAATTTCATCGCAAAGCTCAAAATGAAGCCTTTTGTGAAAGAGATAGATATATTTGATGATTTCTTTCAAGATATTGAAAATTTTTCAGATATACTTAAGTTTGCATCCATTCAACTCAATCAAGATGACTTTGAAGCCTTCCAATCATACAGAATCAAGAGACTGGAAAGGATTCTTCTGGATTTATTAACTATTGAAGATGTCGACACACCAACTCCAAGTATTAGCTTAGATAATGAAGCTAAATACATGTCTGAAGATGAATCAAGGAAATCAGAACATCAATCTCAGAATTCGGATCATTCTGAAAATGAATCCAAAAATAGAAATGAGAACCCAGCAAAGGTAATCAATCAAATAATCAAAGAGATTGAGATGCAAGAGAAAGGAGAAAGTACTGGAACATAATCATCTTCCCAAGAAGTTCAACACAGTCAAGGTACACCTGATCAGTCGAAAAAATCTCAGCCAAAGGATTTGAAGAGTGAATGGGATAAGTTTTCGAAGGCAATAAAAACGCCTCAAAAAAATCCTAATACTGATCAATCTACCAGTTTTCAGATGCCATAACATTCTCAGAAGTTAGTGGAAACTGTTACTCCACTACAACAAGTTCCTGAAACTCATGATCGAGAGATCATTCCGGCTTATCTGACAGAGCAAATAGTGTTACAAGTTGAGGAAATCCCTTCGCTGGATGTCTTCTACAGTCCTATTCATAAGGTTGCAGTGAAGAGGAGAAAAAGGAGAATAATTGATGATATAGTCTCAAGTCTTTCAAGTGAATCTATTGAATTTTTATGGAAGGATCCTCTAGCTGATCCTACTGAACATTTAACCAAGCTATCATAGTTTGCATGGGCATATGTTACTGCCACTATTGATAAAACCATTGAAGTTCAAATGTTATTGAAGAAGAAAGAAGATAAGATATAAGATTTAGAGAGACTGTTAGATCAAGAAAATTATAACTCCAGCTAGCAAATGGAATTGAAGATGTCCCAACTTCAAAAGGATTTTGAAAGTTTAAAATCACAGCATCAAGTACAACTCACTGAGAAGCAAACATTACAGGAAGCAGCAATAAACAGATTACAAAGCCAGCCACATCTAGAGAAATTCATAAAGGAAGCATTGGATGTCAATGCTAAGCTAAAGAAGCAACGAGAAGTATTTTTCCAACCAACTTCTATCACTAGCTCTTATTGTGACTCAAGTGAAATATAGATCCAGCAAGTGGCTATCTAGAAACTTGAGTGTGAGAAGATTGAGAAGAAAATCAATGAACATATTCAATGGCAAGCATCAGACTCAGGAAAGGAAGCTGATCTACCCCAAGTAGATAAATTCCACAAGGAGATATTATTTAAATATTGGGAAGAATGGATAAAGCAAGCAGAGAAAGCAACAACAAAAGCATCAAGGTTGATGAAGGAAATTACTGAATCTGTATGTGAACAGATTTTGAAATCAGAACTTATCAAAGAGTACACGTCTGAAGTGCTCTCAGAAATCAAGCAGCTGGAAACAAAGTGGAAACAAAAGATGAAAATGCAGGAAGAAACGATTAAAAAAGTAAAGAAGTTTGATCAAGAAAATTATTGGAATTTTCTTATCAAACCTTATCATTAGTACCAGACCCTGTAGTCTTTAACGGATTAAAAATAAATATCGCAACCAACATTCTCAAATGCGGTATTCAAGGGGTAGGTCAGATCGAGGATTTTGCAGCCAGCTCAGCTCAAACCCATGCTAGATATTTTTCAACTTCGTAATCGAATCCAAATGAAAGATCGGAATTCATAGTCATATTGTTACTTTATTTTCCTAGATTTTTGTTAATGTTTGTCATTTGAGGATGGTTGTTTGAAACCTCCTCTATTTTTATGTAATAATCTATTTTTAAACATAATTAGTTTAGTATTTAAACCCCTCTCATGTATTTAGAGAAGGGTCCATATATTTTTCAAAAACATTTGCAAAGAATGCACTTTTGTAATTTTGTGAATACTCTACTGAAATAATGGAACACGGTCTGTTATCTTTTGAAATTTGAAGCTGTTTAATTGATTTTGCAGCATTGCACTCTTTAAATTTCTTTAAATTAAAGAGAAAAAGATAATATACTGTCAATTTACATGAGTAGGACTTCATACATATGGTACTCCTATTCACTTGTATTAAGTTGTGCTTTCTAGATTGACAATCATCTTTTTATTGCATTATATATTTGAAACGTCATCATAGATGAGTGTTAAATGCACTTTTATACTAATATTTTTCTGTGATTTCTTATTGGATATATAATCACACATATGAATGCGATATACTTTTCACAATTCTTCTAATCAAACTATTTTCTTATAAGAATCATCTTTACATAATTTTCATCTCTTTCAACCGTTAAATAATCTTCATTACTAATAGTTGAAGGATATCTCTTTAGATTGCATAAAGGAAGAAACACCCCGGGAATATAGTAGAATAGATAGTGTTAGATATATGCATGTGATAGATTATAATTGTTTTCCATTGCATGTTATATAATCAAAACACACCCCAAAATCATCCTTATTGGGAAACTGGTCCCACTATCCCCAGTTGGAGCCACCGCACCAAACGGAAAAGGAGCTACTTTAAGGTTTGGACCGGTTGGTCTTCCCCCATGTTGTGGAAATGGAACTTCAATGCCTCAACATTTTGGTGCTAGAAGGAGGGCCCTGTGAATGGCAAGAAGGTCTGGTCAATCTAAAGGTCAATCTAAAAGTCTCTCTCTCTAGATCCCCGTCAACTTCCAGAAAATTATCTAGATCTGCATGTTTAAAATCTGAAGTTGAACATTGTTCTCCTAAGTCTCCTAGTGATAATTAACCCATATTATCTCCCGATTTTCATCAAAATTCCCTTGAGGTTTAGCATTTTATAGAAAATTTAGAGAGAGTAACTATTTCTACTAAAAAGCCTGAATCTTCTCAATCATATAAGATAAGTATTTCGTCTTATTTACAACGTAGAAGAATATTAACTCACTACAAGAAAAAATCACATTGGTGAGGGGCGAAAATGGTCACCATAAGCTCATTGGTGAGGGTCAAAAGAGCCTTCGTCACCAAAAATTGAACGTCACCAAAGGTGGCGTCGCCGAAAGTATAGGTGTTGTGGTGACATTCAAAGTCCGTCACCAATAATGATTTATAGTGACGAATAATGACCGTCACCATTTCATATGAGCAATGGTGACGGATAATAGCCTCCGTCACCAAAAAACTGAACGTCACCAAAGGTGGCGTCGCCGAAAGTATAGGTGTTGTGGTGACATTCAAGGTCCGTCACCAATAATGATTTATAGTGACGGATAGTGACCGTCACCATTTCATATGAGAAATGGTGACGGACAATAGCCTCCGTCACCAAAAAACTGAACGTCACCAAAGGTGGCGTCGCCGAAAGTATGTGTTGTGGTGACATTCAAGGTCCGTCATGAATATTGATTATAATGACGGATAGTGACCGTCACCATTTCATATGAACAGCAACGATTTTTTGTGATGGACCTTTCATGGCCATCACTATTGGTGCATATATATGGCGACGTTCATTGACCGTCACCATAAACTCATTGGTGACATCAAGGTCCGTCACGAATAATGACTATAATGACAAACAATGACCCTCACCATTTCATATCAACAACAATGATTTATGGTGACGAACCTTTAATGGTCGTCACTATTGATGCGTATATATGGTGGCGTTCGTTGACCGTCACCATTTCATATTTTGGTGAGGGTCGAAAAATGTCACCATAAGCTCATTGGTGATGGTCAAAAGAGCATCCATCACCAAAAATTGATCTTCGTCATTCCCTATATATGAATATCAGGGCACGATGGAATCGAACCACCAACCTCCTACTTGTAAAGCAGGTGCTCTTCCATTGAGCTAGCACCCTTTAAAGAATTAGACTTTAAACTAGAAATTTCCCCTAAAGGTGCAAAGATACACCAAAGGAATAAGAACCAGGAAAAACTGAAAGAATTCAATGTCCTTGCTCCTATTTTTATTCTACGACACTCTACAAAGTATGATTTTGATCTATGACGTATTTGTGCCGAGTGGTTCTAATTTAATGGTAAATGTTATATTCAGATAAAATAAATGAATAACTAAGAGGCCTTACGGGCTAATTTTTAATCCTTACACCAAAATATCTTAATATTCAAGTCTATGGAACAACTTGTTCAAAGTTCAAACTGAAGTAGATTTTAAATGGAAAGCCTAAAACCAGCTAAGTAGTTTACAAGTTAACATTTTGGATATAGCTTATGTTCAATTTATATGACAAGTTATGCCATAACCTTGAAACTAGTTTCTTAGCTAAAAGACTTTCTTAAGTCAACAATGACAAAGAAAGATAGTCATGGCAAGTAAAATTCTCTTGTTTTTTCTAATGAGGGTGCATGTAACTTGATAAAGGTTGTATGAGAGTATCAAACCATAAACAATTTCACTAAAAAATGGAAATGACAAAGTCTTGTTAAGCAACAAAAGTTTAGTTGAATATATGAAAAGAATCGAGCTAAATGATATAATTAAACTAAAAGTAACTATAAAAAAATGAAATTGCCATCATATACCATCTGGTTTGGTTAGTTCTTCAAAAAGAGAAAGTGCAATTGCATGATCCAGCTCCTCATCTTGATTATGTAATGGACCATCCTGAACAAAAATGTCCACATACAACAATCAATGTTATTGTATTGGTAATACTTTTGATATAATCTATCAAAGCATGTACTATGTAGGAGAATAACTGGAAAGCACAACTAGAAATTTGAATCACAACATAACAATATAAAACAACATGCAACAGGAAAGGAACAAATCCACAATTTGAGAAATATGAACAATCCATGAACCTGTTCTTATATATTGATATAGATAACAAAATAGAAATCTAGATTTATGAAATTCAAGTATTACACAACAATGTCTTGAACAAATCTCAATATGTAAAATAGTATTTTTTGCATTTGGATTTACCTTGCAAAACCTCAGGAAAAAGTTTCCACAAAAACAACCAATAAACATAACAACATGGACCTCAGGAGCAATTGTGCAAGGGATAAAATATGAAGGTAAAGCACTAGAGAAGTATTCAAAGAAAATGATGAAAAGCATATCTAGAAATAACTAAGAACCCTCTGAAGTAAACCACACATTTATCATCGTGACTAGTACACTTGCAAAAAAAGATCAGAATAATTTATGAACTATTCCACCAAAAAGCAATGAATTTTTCCACTAAAATATAGTTTCAAATTAATCAACTTTGTTAAAGTTAACAGACAGAAGATTGAAGTTTAAAAAACAATACACTCTGATGAATTAGGGATTACCATGGCATTAGAGGGCACATGCCAAAATACATTATCATCTCCAAATGCACCCCTACGTAGTGTCCATCTGACACTTTGTGACTTGAACCTTTAAAAGGCTTGCTCAGCCACTTCATCATTCAAGATTTATTGTGAGTATGATGGTACAATGTGACTTGCATGTCCCAAATAACATGAGCCAACAATGAAAACCATAATTAAATTATTAATGCCTTACTAATTTAATCCTTGAAAAGACGAAAAACATGAATCCAAGAAAGAAAATGATAAGGTTCTCGTTAACCAACTATTATATTTACAGATATGGTAGAATTTTTGATTGGTTGTTTCAGAATTTAAAGCATTTTACGTATTCTCTCAAACATATGAAAAGACACTAAAATTACCAAGGTCATATTTCAACATAAATCTTGCAGAAAATCTTTTTCTTTGAAATTTGTGTTTTCGTTTGGGTTCGGGCTTGATCCGTTTTGGCTTTAGGTTCAACTTGTGATTAGATTTGGATTAGGTTTGGGCTCAAGTTTGAGGTTCAACTTTGACATTCACTGAACCTCGGCAAATTTCAAATTTTTTTAGGTTTGCCAAATTCCAAACCTGAAGTTTCAGGTTCAGCAAAAATTGAAAGTGACACATTCACAATTGCACCCCTAGTCATTGAAATCCTAATTTTTTCATGCACAAACATCAAATTCTATGTTTTAGGAATCTATCCGAGCTTAAAATGAAATGTGCAGTGGAACACACTTATAATGACCATTCAAAACTGTCACATTTGAAAATTCCCTACGAAACACACCAAACCTGCAATATTCACAAAATATTAAAATACGGCCTTGGAAATATAGTCAGCACGGTATGTTGTATACACTAAATAGATTTGGACAACTATATTCAGGTCAAAGTTGACAGCTAATCCACATTTTAAATTTTCAGAAAAAGGGCAAAATATATTGCATCACAGTCTAACCCAGATCAAGATGAACATAAGCTTTATCAAAATATCATATACAATTAAGTCGCCCATTTACAATTGTAAATCTATACAGCACATGGCCATCTTGAGCAAATGAATCATTCACCTAAGGCAAAAAAGGAAATTTCATTTTTTCATTTTCCAAGCAAAACGAAGACCAAATATAGTTGCCATTTGCCTAGCCCCCTTGACCAAATAAGTTGTCCAACTAGATCGTATGATGAGGAATTTGCATCCCTGCCATTTTAAGTAAAACACAAAACTGCATGTCTATGTGGGTCAAATGAGCTTCATTCCTAAAATACTATTAGCAAGCCTAGTAAAACATTAAACTGATCCCAAAATCCTACCATCAGCTAAGAAAATGCAGCAACCACAATGAAATGCTTTGGGGTTAAAATGACCAAAAAGACATGAAGGCACTGGTTACTCTTTAAATAAAAGAGGCAATTGAAAGAAAAAAAAAATGTCACAAAAGAGAGACAAAGAAAAGCCAGGGAACCTAACAGAAATAGAGGAAAAGAAAAATAAGACAAGGAAAAACTGAGTATAACTGATGAAAAGTGAAATAACCGATAATAAAATTTCAGCAGATTTCAACAGCAAAAATTAGAAGCACCAGTCAAAGAATGTGAAGCACCACAGAAATTAAGTGACTAGCAAAACATCAATTTCGACGTTCACACATTGGTTCAAATCCTCTATATCATATTACTTTTGCTTGTCAATTGACATTCCCAATCTGGTTAGGGCATTTCAAGAAAGTCCAACAGAAGGTGGATAGATGAGCAATTCAAAGCAAAACCAAAGACAATTTGACCTTGCAGATTAGAAAAAATTTTAAAATGTAAAATAGATGGTTAAAACCTAAGCGACCACAACAATAACAAAAAAAGTTTCAAACACAAATAAGATTCCATGTAAATGTAAGCACTGCAAATATTAAATTAAAAGGGGGCAGAAAAGAGTAAAGCTAAACGAGAAAGCTATAAAAAGGGTAAATGGGAAGGCTAACAACAAATCAAAATGTAGCAAAGAAAGACACCAGAAACAAGAAAGCTAACCAAAACATAAAAGCAAAACTAATTAATGATTTTACCAAAATGGCATTCATCCTCAACCAAAATTTAATGCAATTTGTAGCTCCACTAGCCTATTTTTTATCATATCCAGTATCTAACATTCCCTGATTGTGCTGTGCTGCAACAGGAAGAGCATCTTTGCCTTGGAATCCCAAAACTGAATCATAAATAAAGTATTCAGTTGTGTTTCTTTGTATCATGCAACAAAAATCGAACTAAATTAGGATTTATGGATCAAGGAACTTACACTCACCATTCATGTTGATGCCACAGTCCCTGCCAGGTCTGGTTTTAGCTTTTTGTTTACCTCTGAAGTGCTTCCATCCAATTCTGAGGCAAACTTGAGATAAACAGACAATTTACAATCATTTTTCAATATTACACAAGGAATTTCCCTCAGGTATGCTTCCATATATAATAAAGTTCCAATTAAGACTTGATTTATGAAAAGCACAAAGGCAAGAAACAGATATGATCTTGATCATAACATACAAAGCAAACAAATAATACTATAAGAGACAATCATTGAAATAGAGTTTACCTTGCAGCCCTTGCTTTTTTCTTGTCATCTTCCAAGGAAGCAGATTTCACATCTACTCCAAATCTAGCCAAACGTGCTTTCTTTGCTTCATCATCAGCAGATGAGCGCAAAGAAAGTCCAAACCTGTTTAATAATTTGGGCATTATCAGATTCCAATTATTCTGGAGTAAAACAAATGCATATCATAATTTTGGAAAAAAATATTAAGCAAATTAAGCTGATGGTAAATTAGACACACAAGATAAGGAAAATAGCATCATCATAATCTCAGGAATCTGAAGACAGAAAATAAATTCCTGAATTTTGGAAGAACAAACCTCTCAGCCCTCACTTTCCTCTTTCTTCTTCCGATAGTTTTTGCTTCTCCTAGTCTAGGAGAGGTAGGTTTTGGAGTACCATTTGCCGACTCACCAAATCTGTCAATAAAACATACCCGAAGGTAATTTCTGTCAATTAAGAGATGAAACATATTGACTGATAAGATTGGGGACCATGTGCACTGATCATTAAATACAGAAATTACTTTCATAGCTATTAATCACTTTAAAGATTAGAGCAGAGTCCAGTAGCACCAGAACTGACACAGTGCACCAAACTTAAAAAACACCATTATGGCCAAACATTGTTTAAAATAAAATATAGCATATATTTAACAGAGATGCTGAACATTTAAGTTAAACAAACATATGTCTTGAAAATGTCGGAATCCCTAGAACCTAAATCATACAACAAGATTTTTCCACCATTCTAAAGGGTGGCATTCCAGGTCTGGAGCAGTAATTAGTGCCAGAACAAGAGGCTAATCATATATACCATACAGAGATTATCCACTGCACTCCATGCCTTCGATGACCACCCATTTCTGCTGGCTGCAATATCAGTACGAGTCTTGAGAATGATTTGTCATGATCTGTCACACATGAGGTGTTGCCCTCTGACTGCATAATCAATGTAAATAGGGCTTTCATAGTATCCAAAACGATACAGGAGCCTCACTGGTTCATGGGCAATCCTCACGGCCAAAAACAAATTTTGTTTCCAATTAAGATTTTGATAGATTCTCCAATGATCTTAACTGAGCTGAGAATTTTTACATTGTGATCAGGATTTAGTTATAGAGATCATACGCTGTATATAATTCTGGTTTTGTTCAACACTACCAAGGGTTGCATCATGTTTTGAATGGGTTACATTCTCAACAATTGTGATTTGTAACCTTTGCTGTTGGGTTGAAAACCCACATGTATCCTCGTAGTTGGGAGGTAGTGTGTGGCACTTGCAGAGGCAAGATTGACTCTGACAACCATTACCTTGGAGGAAGATAAATGGTTCAAGATTCATGTCGGGACCTCTCAAGGGAATATCAACTCCAACAATACTTTGTAATCCTGATAGTCACTAGACTTTGATAACCATTACCTAAGAGAGAGATAAACAGTCCAGGATTCATGTTGGGGCCTCTCAAAGGAATATCAACTCCAACACATTCATAATCACCACATGGTGCCTTCATAACCAATGCCTAAGTTAATTTGGGCTGCCAGGATGTGTAACACATTTTTATTTGGGTACTAAAATAGGTCAACATGGGAGTCAAGGTCCGAATCACTGATTCACATTTGCTGGAGAAGGTGGCTTATTTAACTTTTTAATGGCTTCTTAACATTCCAAAGTTTTCTACACTTTAAATAGTTCCTAAAGTATATTTAGGCATAAATTTGAAAGGAAACATGTCTTACTGGCTCTTGGCCCTCAAGTCTATGCATGAAGATTGCATGAAAATAAAGCTTATGGTTCTGTAGTGGCAATACGGCTTCTGTGTTGTTTAAATTCTGCTGTGTGTAAATAATTGATGTGCTTCCAGAATTTTTGTGCACTGACTATTGCAACCTGTAGATGCACCATAAAGAAAGTTACAACAAATATGAAGCAGAAGAGTTTTTTTCCTTCACACAGCTGCTGTGTAAACATGTAACCAGCCAAAAACTTATGGCGAGCCCCAGACAACCATACAAGTTGAAAATTAAGTTATAACATCAAAAAAAACCCAACTTGAAAAGAAATAGGGAATAGATGCAAAACAAAAATGAAACTCAATTCAAGATATCATTACAAAGCCTCCGATGGTTATAACTTATCACAGGTGTGGGTCAAGTAAACTCCATATAACCATATAACCTATGATGGAGTTTTAACAAGACCATTTTCAAATTTCAACAATCCTATCATGCCAATCAGGTGATTTTATAGCATTTTCTTATTTAGCTATACTGCACCAACATAACTATTCAAAAAAGGGTTACCACAGCTCTAAATCAAGAGAAGCTACTTGAACTGGACCAGTAAATTCCATGTAAACATAACCTCTAAATGAGGTTCAACAAGACCATTTTCCAATTTCAACCATGCTATCATGCCAATCAGGTGCTTTTATAGCATTTCTTGTACTGCAGAAACATGAAGATTCAAAACAGAAATCATCAAAAGGATTTTTATAACACAGTAAAGCTCAAGGAAAAAAACGCTACCATATATTTCTAGATTTTTAATCAAAACATGGTAATATAAAATTCAGGCTTCAACAAATAATTTGGGTCTTAAAGCTTCATACAATGCACTATAAGCTTATTTATCCAACTTCATTTTTTTCTTGAATCAGGTAGCAGTAACACTAAGTTACATTGGGTTGACAACAACAAAATTTTAAATTGAGAAACTTCATAAATTTGCTCACAAACCAGTAACACACATTCCAAGTTAGCCTAAGGCCTTGTGCAGCAATTATCCCTGAATTACCCCTTTCTAACAAGAGGCAAACAACTCATCATGGTTATAAGGGATAGCAAATATAGGAAATACATCAACTAAAACATGCAAGATAAATATACTGAATGTTAGATTTTTTGTTAATCTTCACATATCTTGTAGACCTGCATCTCCTACAAAGCAAGGTTTGGTCTTACTGTCTATGTCAGGACAGTAGAATAGTAATTTAGGAAGGTTAACTAACCTTTACTTTATGAATAGCCCTTGAGGAAGAAAAAATTCCTTTTAGCCTTTATCTATAGAGAAGTCTTGAATACATTTAATTAAATAATATAAAAAGATATAATGATACAACAAAAATTGTCACAAAAAAGACAGACAGAGGAGAATGCAACAGAGAAGACAGCATGATAATCAGGAAACTTGCATAGGTAAATTGTAGTCACAGTCTGGAAGTGTTGGAGAATTCCAGATTATGTAAGGTTGACTCATGCATTTTATTTCCAAAGCACTGCAATTCTCTATCATATATTTTACTCTCTAATATTTGTCCGCTGTGAATACATCATACTTTCTGCTAAAATTAAAATATTTCAGTGGATGGTATGCCTTTTATTTGCTGTGCATTCATGCCTTAATCTATAAATTTGATTCCAATTGCTGAGCACTCTAGTGTTGCGAACACAAGATCAATATCTCTCTTAGAGCACTGAATTTTTTTCCAATATTTGATAACAAAGCTAATGGTCTGTTCATAAGGAAGGTTGGAAAATTTAATTTGTAGGTTGGTTACCTAATTGAAAAAGAACAAGCAATACACAACAAACACCCATGCAAATTAGAAGGCTCAAAGTACACCAGAGCCATGGCTGTAGCTAGTGTGACTTTCTTCTTTGTCTAAAATGGATCTGGTTGAAACCACAAAAGGCCACATATAAAGCCCTGAAAATTTTAGGATTAAATCTCATTGATTTGAAAAGGAAGAAAAACGTATTCCTTGAAACCTTTGTTTTGAGAATTCACTTTTATAAGACTCTACACACACATCGTACTACCCAGATTCTGAAAAGTAAATTTTCAACTGTAAATTCAACATGCAAGCCCTTGAAATTCTAAAGGGAACAGAAACAGAAGATGAATACTGAAGAAAACGTAAGTGCATACCCTTTTTTCACTACAAAAATCCTAACATAAAATTAACCAGTAGTTGCCTACAAAATCTTTACTCTCACCTTGCTGCTTGCGAATTGCGCTTCTCTTCCTCCGACAACTGTAACGCCAAGCCAAACCTCTCAGCACGCTGATGCTTCTTTTCCAAGGCCGACAACTATAAGGGCCCTGCAATGCTAGCGACTCCGTTATCTTCCCCCTCATTTGACAGCTTCTCCATGGATGCCACGACTGCCCTGACGACAGTGACGGTGTCCACCGACTCTTCCATTATCGAATCTTTGCACTTCTTGGTGATAGTCTTGAGTTGGGATGTTTCATCTCCAGAAGGGGGTTCCTCCACGTTAACTGCCTCAGATTTTTCTGGTGCATCTTCTAATGGAGGAACGACTTGTTTTACGTCAGAATCAGGGCCCTCACCTATGGCATTTTCCGGCAAATCTGAAGAATTTCCTAGGAATTCAGTCGGCGAAGGACCGGGAGCACCAAGGTTCGAATCCCTCTTAGAAATTTCATCGTGCAACTCTTGGATCTTCAATTTCTTCCATTCTTTTGTGACCTTCGATGAATTTTTTGTCGTCGCCATTACCTGAAACCAAAGAATTATGTAATAGATAACGAAAATTAACCCACAGAAATCTTCTACTGAAACCCTCAAAGCCTAGTTCGTAGATACCACACAAATTTAAGGTTTTATTGTTGGCCTTTTGAATTTATAGGGATGTTATCAAAGTTGAGCCATAAGCCTCACAATAAGTGGTTTTGGGATGTGGTTTCTGGTTTTCAATGACGGTTAGAGGGACCGATGTTTACCATGATACTTACGGGATCCTAATTTGACGTTCGTAATCGATAAACTACTTTTATTATTGGGAAAGGTCACATGTCAAAATGACGTGGTGAGACCAAATTTTCCCCCTTACCTTTTTTATTTTTTCTTCCCTTCCATAACTTCACATTTATGTTAGTGAAAAAAAAGGAAGTGTTTTATATATAATAGTTTATTGGTTGTATGATATTTTTTATTGTATTTTTGGTTAAAAAATATTTATTATATTATCATAGATAAGTGTCAACAAATACACAATTTCACCAACAAAATATAGTATTAGCAATTGCACCAGGGGTGCAAGGGAACGTCGAAAGAGGGAGTCTAACTTGATCTTGATTTTGTTGAAGTGGTTTTTTGGATTCTGAGATATCCATTGAAGGTCGAGGCCATTTCAAAAGTTTATGTCCTGGTTTTTTTGCCTCCATCGTTGTGTTGATGCCATAGCCCTACCGCATAAAATTAAAACCCAACCTGAGTTGACTGTAAACCTCTTTCTTCCTGATAGTGAGGAGGAGAAGAAAGACAGAATGAAGAGGAATGAGATTCAATTATCTCCTCAATAGTCTTTAGTGAACCAAACTTTTCACCTGAGCACATTTCTTCATTTTCCATGGTACCAGGTACACACAAATAAGCCATGCCTTCTCCAGTTAACTTTCCAGCTATATTGGAGATTAGAACTTTCGATTGCTCCTTAGAGCTATTAACTTCTCTAATTCCTGAATTGAGCCAAGGTTTCAGTGAAGTGGCATGCTTTACAAAGGAATTGGATATTGTTTTCCCCTTTAGAGAAAAGTTTCCAAGTAAGCCATTCTCTTGTACTTCATCTACAATTTTACCAGCATTTCCCTCATCATCTCTCATATGTTACAATTCTGCTTCTAGAGTATCTCTATCATGGTGACCCATTGATCCTTCCTTGTCCTCTAATTTTACTTTAGAACTACTATTATCCACCTTATTCTCATATGAAACAATAGTACCTTGAACATAGTCCTCTTTATCCACATTATTCGGGTACAACAATGTCAATGAGCCAACTGTAAGATGATCTTGGGAGACATGGGTGCAGACAGTGTCAACGTATCTTGTCCTGAATGAAATTCCAGAAGGATCACCACCTACTTCCTCAAGCAGAACTAATACATTGTTTGTTGGGTGCAGCCATGAGCGAGGAACATGGTACCTACTTGAGGTGGTTATTCTGTTTAGTATCAATATGATTGTATTTCATCTGGAGCAGGTAAAAATTCGTTGAAACTATCAAAGGAGAACGGGCAGCTTGCTTAGGCTAGCACAAGTAACGCAATGTAAGGAGAATTTTCCCTTAAGTAACCCCTCTTGCACACAACATACTTGTAGCAAAATCCTGGTCAATGCCTAATAAGACTACTTCACTGATAAACATCCTAGTTTTATGTCTACCATGCCCAAGGTTCCCCCTCAGGTAACGGTTAACTTACCCTGTTAATATTACAGAGTTGTACACACCGAAAGCAGTTTTAACTCATACTCAAGGAGGTATAGTACTATGAAATCTACAAAGAAGCTTGATCTAGGAATGAATATTTCTAATGATTTTGCTAATTAATATTTACCATTTTTGAGTGGATTCTCCATAGTTGGTGTCACATTTGGATGAGTAATAAGTGCCTCTGTAATCGCATACATTAGAGCAGCAATCAGAGGGAGCCTTCAATGAAACAAAATAGCGCCCAATATGTTTTCCATTTACCCATGCTTGCCCTTTGTTCATGGTGCGTAGGTCCAACGCCACTGAATTGGTGCCTTTAGGTGCGTTAAACTCAGTCTACATGATCCCGTAAAGAAAACGATTAGCAAAGCTTTGGCTGTCACTATAACTAGGACGGATCAATCTATGCTAGTAAAGGCATAGTGGTTAGAAGGACTTCGTCATGCAAAAAGCCCAAGTCCAAACCTTAACTAATGTAAAGGCTTCTTGTGTGACTGAAAGTATTTGATATCCCTTATCTAAGCTATAAACACCAAATAGAAGAAGAGTTTCATATCTGCAGATGAATCAGAGACACTGATTACCTTGTACCAGATGAGAGCAGTTTGTTTGGGAAGGTTTACTCCTGAAATCCATTCGACTTGCTTTGCTCCAGTGTCTGAATATAGTTGAAAGTATTCTCCCTTCTATTAGGATTCGTCTTAGTTTATACTCGTCAGAGATCAAAAACTCTTTATTGCATTTCATTTTAGGTGTCTCATTCATCCAATCAGTTGCATTCCATTAGAAGCATAGATTATCTAATGGAAGGGTCTTGTCTCTCATTTTCCCTCATGCAATGTATCTGCTGGTTTGTGTCTGATCATTAAATTTCATCAAAATTCATCAAAGTCAATTTTACAGTCATTCATAATCATGGATGGTCTTTTGGTCAGCAAAGAGTCGTGTCAGTCATTAGGTCTAAGGTTTCATCTTCAAAAATTTCAAATAATGCCAGCAGGCACATGAGGATGTTTCTAATAAGTTTTCACTCCAAAATTTTCATCATCAATAATGCTGAGAATGATTCTTCTTCAAAACTCTGTTTTGAAGAAGAAATCGTCAAATTTATTTTTTGTAATAAATGTAATTTCATCCTTTGTAATTTTTAAAGTTGTTCAGTCATGAAGTACTTCAGGCACAGCCTTGGTCATCCTTTGCTGAAATCCAATGCCAATTATCCCTGCAAGAAATCTACAAAAGTTTCATCATTAAGCTCAAATAGTCAAAATGGAAACAAAAAAAAATGAGTTTGTATTAGAGAGTGAAAAATGCCAAAGCTAAAACATAGGAAAGTGGGTTTTTGCAAAACAAAAATCAAAGCCATGACTATAAGAAATATTTTCACCATTCAAATGTCATTTGCAAACAAGAAGTTGTCAAAGACCCAAAGCAAAATCGTGGAAGAGCGAAATCATGTGTTAAAGCTGGACTGTGTGTTGAATATCAGTGCACGATGCATTGGGAGAAGGCGCGACGCACATAGCAGTCACGGTGCATAGGGCTGCCCCTTCCTGTGTATTTTTTTAACCTACACGGCGCATATACCCAAGGTATACGAGCCTCCAAGCAAAAATTCATCGCGGCTTCATCAAAACCAAAATAATTCAATCTCTTTTCTCCAAGAAAGAACTCTTGCCATTGATTTTGGTTTGTGTTGGGTGTTATTTGAGGGAGAAATTTTGAAATTTTGATTGTGAAATTATAAACCCTTCATGTGGGTCAAAAAAATTCTCTCAGTTTGAAATTTGGGTGTTAAAACTAGAACTTTGGTGCCAAAACCATCCCATTCCATTTTTCATCTGTGTTCTCATCATTGTAATATCATCATAAGGGCACTCTCTTATTCCCTTATAATCCCATTATCACTCATTTCCATTTTTCCTATCCCTCAAATCCTTTTATTCCTTACCACTCTCCCTCTCCCATATTATTAACAAAATCCCCAAACCCCACATTCCTAAACACAGTCAAGTGACTATTATTGCATTCTAATTTCACTTGATAGTCCACTATACCCTTTTTTTCCCACTGTCCATCTTTCCCACAGTCTTGGCACACATTTGGTAATTGGAGGCAAAAACATCAAGTCTTCATTTCTCATTTTCAACAAAACAAACATACAGTTGACATATACCTTGCAAACACCAATGGAGACGGACACAGATTCATCATATGAGCAAGAAATTGATTCTACCACAGAGCTTCATGTACCGAGAAGGCCTCGTAAAGGAGGCAGACATGTGAGAGAGGAGCCCACCTCATTGACTCAGTTACAAGCCTGCCCACTTGCTATGGCATGTTTCCGAGAGCAGTCATGTTATCAGTACTGTGAGAGAGTTGCTCAGATTCAACATCATCAGGACTTGGCCCGGTTGTTTGTTTTACATTTGCGAGATGGTCAGGTTGAACTCGCTGGTGTAAATTTCACCTTGACACCAGAAACCATTTCTCAGGCAACAGGAATACCGAATGTAGGTGAGGAGTGGAACAAAAGACAATAGGTGGATAGAGTACATTACGAGCCATACATCAGGCCTGGCTATGTGAGGCAGCTCAGCAGGGTATTCCCATTTCGATTTCTGAAGGAATCCTATGTGCCATTGATGAGACTCATTATCAGGTACTTCAGTTGTGAGGGCCGATTCTCACGCCTATATGCATATCACATCAGACTACTGATGCATTTCACGAGAGTAAGGATGATGAAAATTCCATATTTCATGTGCCGAAACATAGAGAGGATGACTACTCTTGTGCATAAGAAGACTCTTGAGCAACAACACAACAACATTTATCATTATGCGCTCATCAAGATGAATGTGGTACATCAGCTTGGATTGCAGGGCATTGCATGGGAAGAGTTCATTTCCCGTGACTTCTTTACAGCCCCTCAGCCTCCTCCGAAGATTGTTCACAATGCAGGTGAGCCTTCACATCAGTTTGAAGGTCCCGAGACAGAGCCTATCATTGGTGTGCCAGTATTTGTTACTTATCAGAGATGCACGAGAGCATTGTTTGCAGCAGCCCGACGAGTACTATCTCCACCCGGGGTGGAAGGGGTCTCGTTGCCGTCGTCATCAGCACAGGTACAGGTACAAGACAGAGGAAAGAGGCCTATGCAGGAGGAAGGCCCTTTAGGAGGTCAGGATACTGATTTTACATTGATTGATGTGGACGTGAGCTCTCCAAACTCAAAACTGAGAGAGATCATTCAGGAGAAGAAAACTGAGATCAACACATTGACCGACAAGTTGCAGAGAGCTCAATGGATCATTAACTATTTGGAGCAGTGAAATAAGCAGCTAGAGGATCAACAGACGGTCATGGAGTTACAAAACATCCACGAGAACCGGCAAGCTGCCCGAAGAAGCCCATCCGAGATGACACCTATCGAGCGGGAGATTGAGGCCGATAGAGAGACTTGGCTCGAGAGGGTCAACATGCATCTTGAGAAGCTATTGGAGAAAGAAAAAAAAGAGAAGAACATGCTCTCACACATGAAGAACCACTATTGGGCACGCACACATGTCTGCAAAGCGGAAATCAAGATCCTGAAAGCGAGGCTGAGAAGGGCACTGAGGAGGCGCAAAAGACATGATCGGCTCCAAATCTTGGTCAAAGCTTATTTGGCTGAGAATGGTACTTGATGAGGGACCTTCAGTCCAAATTTCAAGGAATTTGGAGAAAATTTTGTCATTTTTGAATTTTTTGGTCACAAAACAGGTTTTTCTGCCCGACGCGTAGCGCCACCTTGCGCGTGCTTATGATTGGGGGATCTTCTGGAGGAAAAATTTGTATTTTTGGATTTTTTATGAAAATTTAAGCATGCTGAGAAATGGCCTAAGAATTTCATCAAGTTCTGGGTTTCCGAAAGGGTCAAAAACACCTTGAAAATGGCCTTTCTGCCACCTTTTGCAAACACAGGAACTAGTCTTGGGAGATTGAACTTTTGGAGGGGCAAATGGACACCAAATCCAGAAATTCCACTTGGGTTGGAAAGTAGACAGACAGGGATTTCCAACGAGCTATCATGAGCTCAATTTGGACTTCAGGAAGGGCCTCAGAATCAGCTCCAAATTTGTGCTACGCATAGAGATTTTGGGCGCGGCGCATAAAAGATTTTGGCCTATTTTTCACTCCACAGCTCAGAATTTCGCCTAGTTTTGGCCAGTTTCACTTTTTCATGTAACTTTTGATCTACCTTGATGTAATTTCATAACCATGATGTAATTTTGGCACATTTTTACTTGTTCTAGAATATTCATTCACCAAAAGGTGAAATGTGAGTGAATGGATCAGTTTCCTAGCATATAGAGGCAAGTTGTTTCATGGCCTATTTTCTAGTTCCTAGTTTAGATATGGTTGAAACAGCTCCTAGAATGATGAGCTCGACCCCTAGAGGCATGGGAATGGGTTAGGCTTGTCTATATTATGTATTTTCTCAGACATTTTCAGGGTTGGATACTTAGGAATTGTTTGGCACTTCATTGTACATCACTTCTGCATTTTTGGCAAAGGAAAGACCAGGGTTTTGCAGCACTTGTTGGGATCCTTGTGGCTCTGAGTTTTGAAGATGTTTTTCTCCATGTAATTGTAAGTTCATTAATGTTTTATGTATGCCATTTCCCTTCTCTTTGCTTCTGAAAATTAAACAAATGAGTAACTAAGGTAGAATTCATTAGTTTGCTGGTGCTCTGCCTTAAACTTTTGTTTAGTTTTATGTGTTTTCATCTGCTTGAAGAGGATCCTTGCAACCTCTTGCCCTCTTTAGCTCCTCAGCAGTCTTTTCTATCCATTCATTCAATCTAAGACATCAAAGCCATTGCCTTCCCTGCCCCAACTTGAACTCTGTAAGAAATTGGCCTCATCCCCAAGCCCAAAACTGCCTTTCCCTTTTTCCAACAAAAACCCCTAAAAATCATTCCAAACTCCTCGATTCATATACCTAACCTAAAATTAGCACTCATTTCAGTCATCTCAAGCCCTATTGATACATTTTTCCTGAGATTGACCCGGAGAGAGCTCTCTCCTATTCTGGTAGGGCTAGCTACCAGACTGAGCGTGGTTTGGTGTTACCCTGAATCCCGTCTTCTTTTAGTCTAAGGTGGATTTGGGCTATAACATAGTGGCGACCATACTGGGGAAAAAATTGTTTGCTTGTTGGTGTTATTTGTTTCATAAGCTACAGACGGAGCCTGAAGTTATGCCAGGTAGCCTTCGAAACGCTTTTGCTTTGCATTAGCGGAAGTAGATAAACGTTGCTTCAGTCAATCTCCGGTCTAGCTTGTGAACGTGACACTTGACTTGTAGATTGTCTTGCCCCAGTACATGTATCAAGTTCAGATCTGATGGTTGATGGTGGACAACGATCAGACATAAGAAGGCTGAAATCATTCACCTGGTGACTCCAACTCAATGTAGAGACTCCACTGGAGGACTAACTCTTTCTCTGAGAAAATGGAAGGATCTTACACAAATTTCAGGTATCCAAAGTGGAATGGTATTCAGGATCTAGTCTGCTTTCTTGTAAATTACTTCTTTTCTGTTCTTGAAGTTGTCCTGAAAGTTTTTCAGAATTTGTTGTATGATAAAGGTGATCAAAATCTTCACTCGACCTATTCAAAAAGTGTAAATACTGAGTTTCCCTTTGATCCTGGCCTCCTTAATTTTCCCACATCTTATGATGACTCTCTTCAGAGTGATGAGCCTAAAGAAAACAAGACTGATCCCGTAGCTCTTGTATATACTCCTACACCTTATATAGTCCTAGATAGGTATAAACCTCTTGTTTTACCTTCTGTTCTTCATGCTTTCCCTAAAAATTATGACCTATATCTACCAAGATTTGACGGTGAATGTAACAATGTCAACGCTGAGCAACATGTGCAGAATGTTGAGACTTTTCTAGATCTTTTTGAAGTTGATGACGAAGATGTTAGTATTAGGCTTTTTTCTCTTTCTTTTCAAGGCCAAGTGAAGAGTTGGTTTAAAACCTTGCCTGATGCGAGCATCTCAGATTTCCAGCAGTTCGTCGAAGTTTTCCTTGATAGGTGGGTGATCGGACAGAATCCTTTCCTTATTTTAGACGAGTATGCCTAGCTGAAAAGACTGCCAGGGGAGACAGTACAACCGTTTTCTGCTAAATTCAATCGAGTTTATTATTCGATAGCTGTCGTTATAAGACCTCCTCCTAGATCTGCTCTCTTACATTACCCAGGTGCTTTTGATCCAGAAATGGAGTTTCATCTGAGAGAAAGGAATATTGCAACACTTGTAGAGATGCAGAACAGTGCAGTAAATGTAGAGGCTCATTTGCTGATCCGAAGGGCAAGGTTGAAGGAAGAAGAGATGAAAAACATAGATCCGGAGAAATCGACATCTCTAGAGGTAAAGCTTGACATGTTGGTAAGTGCAGTAGAAGAGATGATGCAAAAGAACACCACAAGGAATGAGTATAATGTTCAAACCCATGACTTGCTGATTGAAGAAGAACAAGTGGCTGATCCAAAACATTTTGTTTCTTATCCCAGTTGTCATAGTGATTGTTTTATAGATCATTTTGGAGAAGAGAGAGCTGTTGATATGACATGTATGCTTGATGATGTGTTGTATACTGATGATTTTCCTCAGTTTGATCAGTATGATGATGATTATGTTCTCCAAACAGAAGCTAATCTTGCAGACAAAACATCAGCTAGTTTGTGGAAGGAAGAAGTTCACTTTCAGCAGCTTGAGTACAGTGATCAACCGATGCATATCAGCTATGACAATGATGAGGAAAGTGTAGCAAATTTTGAAGTAAGTGAAGGATATTTGCATTTTTGTTTTGATTCGTTTCATTTCATCCGAGATAAATTCCATGCAATCAGAAATCAACTGTCGACAAGTCTTGATCTGGACCATCTTGAGGGCAATGAAAACTTTGTTCAAGACTTCTCATATTCAGATTTGCAGTCCCCGAAAGCCATTGATTGTCAAGTTGCAGATGAGGACATGGAAGCTGGCACATATGATCAAATACTACAAGGTGACTCCGTACCATTTTGTTTTAAATCATTCCAGTTGTTGAAGGGTAAATTGCATAGTAAATCTTTAAATGAGCCGCTTGTAAGAAATCAGCAATCTCTCAGTTTTAATGTTGAGGATGAGACAGATAACGAAATTCTTGAGCAAGTTGTTGATGAGAAATCTTCCCCTAAAATGATTGATGAAATAATTTTGGATACAAAACCCTCCCTAGCTCCAGATTTGCAACCATCAAATGAAATTGAAGGTCAAATTACAAATGAAGGTGTGGAAGCTGAAATACATGATTTAATGATGCAAGAGGATTCTATACCCTTTTGTTTCGAAGCATTTCAGTTTATAAAGCAGAATCTTCGTAATATCTCTAAAGAAAAAGATGAACAGCTAGTAGGATGTCATACAGTTTCAATGGATACATCGCTGTAGTCTTCTCATGTTTTTTATGATCCTATTGCTCGTGTGTTGGATGATGTTTGCTGTAAAAGTTCTTCTTCATTGGCTAACCTTGTGACAGAAAAGAATGTTGATAATAATCTTATTCAAAAGTCGCCTTCATTGTCTTGTCTAACAGATTTTTCATTACAAAGCCCATTTCAAGGTTTTCAGTCATATGAGGAGATTGATAAAGGAGACTTTTGTTCTATTTGGAATTAGCTACAGAGTTTGGTTATTCATGAAATTCAGGATCCTTTTGATAGCTTGCTGCTGTCACCAAAGAAAGACAGCACAGATGTGAGGAAAATCTTAATTTCCAGCTATGAAGATCACTTGGACCAGAGTAGTAATGTGTTAATGGAAATCAATAGCTATGTTTATGAAGATCCTTTTGCAGTATTATTGAAGTCATCCAGTCAATTCATGCTTTGCAAGTTTATCAGCAGTCAACTTGATTCCAAGTTTCCATGGGAGTTGCCTTTCGATTCTTCCCTTTTCCTGCGCATCAGAAAGCATTTAGGAAGAAATCAAATAGGAGCTAGGATACTTACATGGTTGCATTGGCTATTTCATTTTACTTGATAGAGTGGTGAAAAGAACAATTAGAGTAGGTTTGATGAATAAGCTCAATTATGAGCATCTTTCCAGTTTTTTAGTTATGTTCTAGTTATGTTTGGTCTTATTTTAGTTTTCAGTTCTAGCCTTGAGTCTGAGTCAGTCTCCATAATTTCATTTTTCGTGTTTTGACTCCATTGCCCAATGGATGAAGGCACCGTCTGCTTTTCCAAATATCTGTAGTTCTTGGCACCTCCAAGAAGCTACCATCCCCATTGGAGCCAATGTTAGAGTCGGTATAGTCATACCTCCGTCAGAGATCAAAAACTCTTTGTTTCATTTCATTTTAGGTGTCTCATTCATCCAATCAGTTGCATTCCATTAGAAGAATCGATTATCTGACGGAAGGGTCTTTTCTCTCATTTTCCCTCATGTCATGTATCTGCTGGTTTGTGTCTGATCATTAAAGTTCATAAAAATTCATCAAAGTCAATTTTACAGTCATTCATAGTCATGGATGGTCTTTTGGTCAGCAAAGAATCATTTTAGTCATTAGGTCTAAGGTTTCATCTTCAAACATGTCAAATAATGCCAGTAGGCACATGAGGATGTTTCTAATAAGTTTTCATTCCAAAATTTTCATCATCAATAATGCTGAGAATGATTCTTCTTCAAAACTCTGTTTTGAAGAAGAAATCGTCAAATTTATTTTTTGTAATAAATGTAATTTCATCCTTTGTAATTTTTAAAAGTTTTTCAGTCATGAAGTACTTCAGGCACAGCCCTGGTCATCCTTTGCTGAAATCCAATGTCAATCATCCCTGCAAGAAATCGACAAAAGTTTCATCATTTCAGTCAAAAAGTCAAAATGGAAACAAAAGCAGAGTTTGTATTAAATTACTAAGTGCCAGTTATATTATTACAAAAGTGGGTCATTACAAAACAAAAATTACCCATGACTACACAAGATATTTTTCATACAATTCAAATGTCATTTGCAAACAAGAAGTTGTCAAAGTCTTAAAGCAATATCGTGAAGAGTACAATCATGTTAAAGCCGGACCGTGTGTTGAGATCATGTGACGCATCGGGAGAAGGCGTCATGCATTGGCATGCCGTGGCACACATAGCCATTATCCACCGTGAAATTTGAACGTGTGCGGCACACTGGGTTGTGCGCACGGCGCACAGAGCCTCCAAGTCGATTTTCACTACTACTTCATCAAATTTCCAAGACGACTCAATCTCTTTTGCTCCAAGTAAGTTTGTGAGCTCTTGTCATTGATTTTAGCTGGTGTTGGGTGTTGTTTGGAGGGAGGAATTTGAAAGTTTGGAGGTTGAAAATATAAACCCTTTCTTTTGTCAAAAACTGCTCTTAGGGTTTGAAATTTGGGTGTTAAAACTTGACTTTGGTGCCGAAACCCTCCTATTCCATTTTTCACCTGTGTTCTCATCATTGTCATATCATCATAAGGTCACTCTCTTATTCCGTTATAATACCATTATCACTCATTTCCATTTTTCCTATCCCTCAAATCCTTTTATTCCTTATCACTCTCCCTCTCCCATATTATTTACAAAATCCCCAAACCCCACATTCCTAAAACATAGTCAAGTGACTGTCCTCACATTGTAAAATTCACTTGACAGAACCCTTTTTTCCCACTGTCCGTATTTTCCACAGTCTTGGCACACATTTGGAAATTGGAGGCAAATACACCAAATTTTTGTTTTCACCTCATACAGATCAGCATATACTTGGCATAAAATTGTGACACCATGACAGACACTGAGTCATCATATGAACAAGACAGTGATTCTACCACAGAGCTTCATGTACCGAGAAGGCCTCGTAAAGGAGGCAAACATGTGAGAGAGGAGCCCACCTCATTGACTCAGTTACAGGCCTGCCCAATTGCTATGGCGTGTTTTCGAGAGCAGTCATCTTATCAGTACTGTGAGAGAGTTTCTCAGATTCAACATCATCAGGAGTTAGCCCGGTTGTTTGTTTTACATTTGCGAGATGGTCAGGTTACACTCGTTGGTGTAAATTTCACCTTGACACCAGAAACCATTTCTCAGGCAATAGGAATACCGAATGTAGGTGAGAAGTGGAACAAAAGACAACAGGTGGATAGAGTTCATTACGAGCCATACATCAGGCCTGGCTATCTGAGGCAGCTCAGTAGGGTATTCCCATTCCGATTTCTAAAGGAATCTTATGCACCATCGATGAGACTTATTATCAGGTACTTCAATTGTGAGGGCAGATTCTCACGCCTCTATGCATACCACATCAGACTATTGATGCATTTCACGAGGGTGAGGATGATGAACATTCCATATTTCATGTGCCAAAACGTAGAGAGGATGACTACTCTTCTGCAGAAGAAGACTCCCGAGAAGCAACATAACAGCATTTATCATTATGCGCTCATCAAGATGATTGTGGTACATCAGCTTGGATTGCAGGGCATTGCATGGGAAGAGTTCATTTCTCGTGACTTCTTTACAGCCCCTCAGCCTCCTGCAGAGATTGTTCATGATGCAGGTGAGCCTTCACATCTGTTTGAAGGTCCTGAGACAGAGCCTATCATTGGTGTGCCAGTATGTGTTACCTATCAGAGAGGCACCAGAGCCTTATTTGCAGCCGCACGACGAGTACTATCTCCACCCGGGGTGGAAGGGGTCTCGTTACCTTCATCAGCAACGCGAGTACTATCTCCACTTGGGGTGGAAGGGGTCTCGCCTTCGACATCAGTACAGGTACAGGGACAGGACAGAGGCAAGAGGCCTATGCAGGAGGAAGGCCCTTCAGGAGGTCAGGATACTGATTTTACATTGATTGATGTGGACGTGAGCTCTCCAAACTCAAAACTGAGAGAAATCATTCAGGAGCAGAAAACTGAGATCAACACATTGACCGAGAAGTTGTAGAGATCACAATGGATCATTAAATATCTGGAGCAGTGGAATAAGTAGTTGGAGGATCAGTAGACACTTATGGAGTTGCAAAACATCCGCGAGAACCGGCAAGCTGCCCGAAGAAGCCCATCCGATATGACACCTATCGAGCGGGAGATTGAGGCCGATCAAGAGACTTGGCTCGAAAGGGTCAATATCCATTTGGAGAAGCTCTTGGAGAAAGAAAACAAAGAGAATAACATGCTCCGACACATGAAGAACCACTATTGGGCCCACACACATGTTTGCAAAGCGAGGATCAAGATCTTGAAGGCGAGACTAAGGAGGGAACTGAAACGTCAGAAAAGGCCTGATCCACTTCAAATCTTGGCCGAAGCTTCTTTGGCTGAGCATGATACTTGATGGGGGACCTTCAGTCAAAATTTTAGAAAATTTGGAGAAAATTTTGTCAATTTTGAATTTTTGGTCACAAAATAGATTTTCCTGCCCGACGCGTAGCGCCACCTTGCGCGCGCTTATGATTGGGAGATCTTCTGGAGGAAAACTTGACATTTTTGGATTTTTTATGAAAATTTATGCATGCTCAAGAATGGCCTAAGGATTTCATCAAGTTCTGGGTGGCCTAAAGGGTCAAAAACACCTTGAAAATGGCCTTTCTGCCATTATTTTCACACACAGGAACCAGTCTTGGGATATTGAATTTTTGGAGGGGTAAATGGACACCAAATCCAGAAATTCCACTTGGGTTGGATAGTAGACAGGCAGGGCTTTCCAACGAGATATCACAAGCTCAATTTGGACTTCGGGAAGGGCCTAAAAATCAGCTCCAAATTTTTGCTACACATAGAGATTTTGGGCGCGACGCATAGAGGATTTTGGCCTATTTTTCACTCCATAGCTCAGAATTTCGCCTAGTTTTGACTAGTTTCACTTTTTGATGTAACTCTTGATCTATATTGATGTAATTTGATGACCATGATGTAATTTTGGGCACATTTTTACTTGTTCTAGAAGATTCATTCACTAAAAGGTGAAATGTGAGTGAATGGATCAGTTTCCTAGCATATAGAGGCAAGTTGTTTGATTGCCTAGATTTCAGTTCCTAGTTTAGAATTGGTTGAAACAGCTCCTAGAAGGATGAGCTCGACCCCTAGAGGCATGGGGAAGGGTTATACTTGTTTATATATTGTATTTTCTAAGACATTTTCAGGGTTGGACTCTTGGGAATAGTTTGGCACCTCATTGTATATTCATTTCAGCATTTTTGGCAAAGGAAAGACCAGGGTTTTGCAGCACTTGTTGGGATCCTTGTGGCTCTGAGTTTTGATGGTGTTTTTCTCCATGTAATTTTAAGTTCATTAATGTTTTATGTATGCCATTTCCCTTCTCTTTGCTTCTGAAATTAAACAAATGAGTGACTAAGGTAGAATTCATTAGTTTGCTGGTGCTCTGCCTTAAACTTTTGTTTAGTTTTATATGTTTTCATCTGTTTGAAGAGGATCCTTGCAGCCTCTTGCCCTCTTCAGCTACTTAGCAGTATTTTCTATCCATTCATTGAATCTAAGACATCAAAGTCATTGTCTTCCCTGCCCCAACTTGAACTCTGCAAGAATTTGGCCTCATCCCCAAGCCCAAAAATTGCCTTTCCCTTTTTCCAGCAAAAACCCTAAAAATCAAAATCAAACTCCTTTATTCATATACCTAGCCTAAAATTAGCATTCATTTCAGTCATCTCAAGCCCTATTGATTACTTTTCGCTGAGATTGACCCGGAGAGAGCCCTCTCCTGTTCTGGTAGGGCTAGCTACCAGACTGAGCGTGGTATGATGTTACCCTGAACTCTGCCTTCCTTCAGCCTGAGGTAGATTTAGGCAATAACACCTTCAAAACTCCGTCTCCGTGATTAAAAGGAAAATGTATAGTCTTCAATGTTAGAAGGGGAATTTTGATTGAGTATGCACACATGGCAAAACTTGATCAGAATACCAACCAGAGAGCAATCATTCCTAGCTATACTAACTCGCTGGGATTATTACTCATGAAAATCAGGTTAGAAATAGGCAGAAAAAAAATGGATAGCATAACCTTGTTTGGCAGTAAGTACCTGGTAAGACCACGTCTGGAAGCTCAAATCCATTGGACCGTTTCTACGTCCCAGTAATTTCACATGACCATTTATTCCCGTCGGCCATGTATCAAAGAAAGCTCTGATGTTCTATTCACCAAAAAAAATCAATTCACATTAGTTCATAGTCTCAGTAATAGATAAATTTTAAGTCCATGCTCATTTAAAAACAATAAAATTTATTTTCAATATTTATATCCTCTAGGCATTCAGGTATGGAATTGAACCTACAATCCAACTGTCATGCTTAGTAGGGCAATATGATTCTCTCCAGCCTGCAATGCAATCGGCTTCTCAAACATAAACCCCCATTTCGAATAATATCCAGTTTGAGATCCTATAAAACATCATCATCATGTTGATAATCATTTTCTGAATTCAACCAGCCCATCCATCAATCCAATCCTATCTCAAATTTTCCAGTTTCACATATAACAGAAATTTAAGAAATTGACTTTCTTGTGCCAAATCAACCAACAGTAGGCAATTGCTCTAGAAATTACATAGAAAAATTAAAGATTTTACTCACCTGCGAAATTTCTATTGACAAATACATGGAATGTGTGTCCTCGACTATCCACATGCAAGACAAGTTGGCTTCCACTCTTTAAAAACGGTTCATATTCATGGATATAGACACTATATTGATAAAAATACATAATCAAAATCCTAACAAATTTGAGTAATATTCCTATCATATCTGCAGAGTACTTAGATTTGAGTACTTATTAATATGGAATGAAATTCCTTTATAAAGATATATCTGGATAATAACCACAAACTAGAGAAAGCTAGAAGACATGAAATTGATATTGCTGGGAGTTTTTGCTGAGAAAGGATCCTATAGGCTATAACAACAATTCGTGAACTTGCACAAAAACCAACTTCCTAATTGGAAAAATATTTGGGTTAAGGCGTCATAATCTCCTCTTGTATCAAATGCAGAAGTTAATTACAGGTTCAAAATACCTTGTTGTAAACCATAGATAATCACTTTTATCTAAAACTGTGCTGAGTTGCTCTAACACGACGTGGGCAGAGAATTTGTTTTCTCCCCATATTCCAACATCTTCTTTGTGCCATGACCAGTTTACAGAAATTTTTCCTCTATCTCCACTTGATGTTCCAACAAGATGAAGGGACTCCATGTTGACCTACTCCATTCCCATTAAGGAAGTCTGTATACTAATCTGTAACATTATATAAACATCTGATTAGAGGTCCTGTATAATCCCACAACTTTCATCATCACTTCAGCTATTATGATGACAATCAATAGAAAATATCACTAACTCTTGCAATGTTATAGACCTCTTTTTTGCAGTCGGGAAAGATACTGACAGACCAAGAAGGTAGATTATAAGATACTCCATTGAATCGCACGGTTGCATCCTACTTACTGTGGACGTTGCTAAGGAAAGCAACACATACACCAAAATTCTTGGCAGAATATACCATTGCCTGCATATTTAGGGCAAATTTTATGCCTAAAAGTGTCATTAGTTTCCATCTCAACAACTTTTGAAACAACACTCCGTTGCAAGGGTTAAACGCTTATATAAAATGGAATTATGCATAAATTATTCAATTGAATGACAAACCTGAAGGCCTTTTCCCAGTTAAATGATATTCATGTCTCCATAAATTAGAGCAGGTTCACATAGTTTTATCGCTTTGTGCAACTCTTTCAGATGCCCCCACTTTGGCTGCCTTATATTCCCTCTAAGGATCACAGAGATAGAGAATGAACTTTTATCGTTTTTGGTTTTTACTGAGCAGGGGATATTTACAGAGAAAACCAGTTAGGTCTATTCTCATGAAATTGTGAATGTAATTTAAGACTATTTACAAATCGAGTCGCCTCACTGCTTACAAATTTACCTGAATCCAATAAACATAAACATAGAATACATATTGTTTCAAATAAAGGGAAAATTTCCAAATATATATTTACAACGGTTCCTAACTTTTTATTATTTATGAATCTGGAACGATAATTGAAACAGACTTATTCTCCAATGCTATACAACCCAGGTGCACAGATTTGCACATATTTTTAAATGTAAAACCCTTCATAAAAACCTCCCCCACACTCTTTCAGTGCCGAATAAATTTGGGCAAGGGCAACTCTGGCATACCATATTCGTCAATAGGCACATCGTAGTCATAACTGGTGGTAATGAATGGACCTCCACTTGTCCAGCCGAAATTTGTGCCTCCATGGTACTACAACATAGAAAAAATAAAATAATGGTTCAAATTGTAATAACAAAATTATAAATGTGTATCATCTAGAGCTGAAGATGAAAGAAGATAAAAATCCACCATGTAATAGTTCTGAAATGTTCCTCCTCTCTGGAAAAATTGAGCCACTACGAACGCAACATCCTCAGCAGGCCTGTTAGGGGTCCTCCCTCCGAATGTCTAAAACCTGTATTATAAAAACAATGTTTAATCAGCATGAACAAGAAGCCACTGGACTCGGCAATAGTCTTGCTTGCTCCGTATGATGGCCATGAAACTGTTGGGAATCTTCATCCCGATGTCGAGCTCACTCATTTAAAGCACAAATTGTTCTCCTCTCATGAACCTGTAGTAGTGCACCAGCATGAAACCTTCCCCCGCCGCTTGCCCACAGATCGCAGCAATGGTGGGCACCTTAACCCTCTGTTCAAAGCACACAAAATTAGCCTTACTGCATAAAAGTAAAACCCTCTGTTCAAAGAACACAAAATATGCAACACAGAAGGAATTCATTAATACAAAACAGATATGTGTAAAGACTTCATTGGACATATGAATAACCAAATGTAAAAATTTAATTGGCTGGAAGGGAGATAGGAAAATATTCTTATTGGCTGGGATGAACAGTGTTTGCTCACTCCAAACCAACAAAGAAAATGCCTCTGGCGTAAAAAAATATAGTAATATAGATTGGTTTAAGAGCTGGCACAAGTCTTGCTTTGAAAATAAAGAAGCCTGAAGAGGAGCCAAGACAGTTGGTCTTTTTGGTTATTGTAGACACAAAAAGAGAAAAATTACAAATCTCAGAATTACACATTAAGGATGGAGATTGGGAGGAAACGCTTGAAGTGCAGAAAATAGAGCATCACGTTCATGCATATGGTAATCAATGTGTTCCACTCGACTCTCCAAGGTGCGAAGATGGTCATTTGTGCATTGTTGTTGGCACCAGAGTCCTTCCACAGAGTCAAAGGTCTCATTATTCACATGCTCGAGGTCGTTGATATAGGCAACCAATTCGTTCATGTCCTTGTACCTCTGTTCCCTCAGCGTATCAATGTTGAGATGTATGTGATCCATCTGGGTCGTGATGGACTCCAAGGTGACCAGACTTCTACATGGCTCAGTGAGCGGGCTGGAGATAGGGCCATATCTGTAGCGGAGTGGCGACTCTCAATCGACTCAGAGTCTGAGCTAGGCTCCCCGTGTTGTTGGTGTACATCCATGTGTGGCCCAGCAACCCCCCTGCAGACCCGCCCTCTCTGTCAAGGCATACTACCAACACCAACACCACCTGCAGCACTGCCATGGACTGCGTACTGCTTTACCTAAGAAACACCCCACTAGACATTGAATTGACAATATTGAAATAACACACCACTGAAAATTCCAGAGTTGTTGAACACGATTACCCAACTGAGAAGGATCTCGAAGTCCTGAGCACCAACACCACAATGATGAGTAGTGAAGACGTAGGAAGACACAACACAAGCCCCGGGGCCCGCAAAGCTCATACATCCCCAGGAAAGGCACCTGAAATTGCTCCCCCCATCCGATTGGCGATCCAGTGAAGTGTACGCTAACCAAAGAAGAAGTCGGGCTGAGGAAAACTCTGTGTCTGCACCCGACCCACACAGTCCAAGCCAAAGACCAAATAAACCGTTACGTCGAACAAAGAAAATGTCCCCCGATCCCATGGCCATGTTGGATGCAGGCCTCAATTTCCCTCCCTTCCGCATTCAACATTCAACAGCCTCGTCCTGTTTTGCTACCCCAAGCCACAACTGGAGCCAGGACGAAAACAATCCACTCCTCGTTCTCTCTCGGCACTCTCTCCTCATCGCCCAATGCCTATGAATGATTTCTTGTTGGTCCTTATGTGATATTAAACTCAACTCGCGAGGAGTAGGATGCAGGTTCCGAAGCCCATTCATTGCATTCGTGCAGCGTGTGGAGGCCCCTCTAGCTCCACAATCCAATGCACCACCAACTAGCCCCTTAAATGATCACCCCCATCGGGGGTGTTAATTTTGTTCTTTAAATAATATTTATAATAAATTTCTTTGAATAAGAAAGGATGATATCCAATTTTAAAATCACTATACAAATAGTTTAATGGGTTATATGATATTTGAATGGAGGCTCTTATGAGTAGAATTATGTAGAGGTTTGTCTTCTCAATCCATCACATAAATCTTATAGATTCCTAATGAGTTTTGAACAAACTAATATAGTTCATCTTCACGAGAATTAGTAGGTTATATGATATTTTTTATTTTATTTTTTAATATATCTATAATTAATTTTATTGAGCCTAGCCGATGGTGATAAAGTGTTTTGTTAATGCACTCTGTGGTGTAAAGGTGACTTGTATCATTGGTTCGAAACTCCGTGGGCAAAAATCCAACCATACTAAAGGCTAGTGTGGCTCACGTCGGATGCAATTCTTGCCTAATTTAGAGAGCTTAAATACCCTTAGATCATGGAGACTCAAACCACAGATTAAACATGCCAAAACTCACATAACTTAACAAACAAACAAATAATAATTTTATTCATTAAATTTAAAAATAAAAATAAAAATAAATAAATTCCCAAATAAATATGTTTCTTTGCCTGACATTCTCCTTTACTATAAAATATATTTTGAATTTTGTGATTTTGTGTATATGAAATAATAATGATATACATCTTATTTTGTAGTGTTTTAAAACTAGCAATTGCACCGCATGTTGCAAAGGAAACTTCATAAGGCAATAGCATAGGGATAGGAAACTATACAGAAATGGGGGCTGCACAATCGTTGACAGGAATACATATCCTTTAGTAGCTCCAAGGGGCATAGAAGTAAACTAGATTTTTTAAGCATAAAACAAAACTTTAAACCACATGTTAGGCATGCGCATGAGAATTATTCACTAAAGATTGCATTACTTCTATCTATGTTTAGAGGACAACGATATAATCCGTTGTGTCTCTCAATAAGGAGGAGGAATCCATTTATCTTTGCAACTGTTTCATGCACTTGTTTACCGCCTTCCCAACAACTGTAATAATAATCATGTAAAGAGGTTCAAAACATAATAATAATTGTCCCCTCATCACAATAAACCTCTCCCACTCATGTGAACTTTATTTTTATTCTGCATGGCTTCCCGCGGGGTTGATTCCAATTGCAAAGAAACATGAGATGCCAACTTTATATTCCTGGAACCATTTAAATCATTGTTGGGTTTCTTAGGCGAATCGAAGGTTCAAAGAAAATGCTTCAAAAAGAGCCACTCCAAGGTTGATTATGATCAATTGCTCATCTATGATTCATAAATAGGTTACACATCATACATAAAGCTTGCTTTCTCTTTAAATACCCTAACATATATTCTTAACCATTATAATATGTGATCATTATATCCTTTAAAGCCCATATATAAATTTTCAAAACGTATATTCTTTAAAACTCATATATAAATGTTTAAAATGTATACTGAAACATGATTGCAAACCCTATGAGCCTAGGTCATTATATCATTTTCTTAATATAAAATTCTAAAGAAATATTTAAATACAAAAGTGAACTCTAAAAAATATATATAGATAATAGGTTTCTTAGTATCAATGAAACACTTTTGGTCTTTTGGTTTTTTTTAATGTTAATCCCATTATCAATAATAATTCTCATAGGATTAATTTCATTTTCACACCAACCTTCACATTAAGTAATCTCATTGATAGGACCGTTCAAATCACAACATCTCTGACATTATATGATATGTGAAATAATTTTATTTTTTACTGAACATTTAGTTGTAATTTTGTTGGTACGAATTTAGTTAATTAATTTATCTAAGATCTCATCCTTCTAGAGAAACTTACTCACCTTATGATTAGGCGGGGGAGATTTTTTAAAATTTTTTTTTCTTGTTATTCATTTCCTTATGAAATGTATACTATTTACTTTTTAAAATGTAAATGCATTTATGGAATATGTGTTCTCCTCTCTCATTTTTTTCCAATGGAGGCAGAGATTGCTATAACTATAGAATATAAGTTTAAAATATAAAATATAAATTGAGTTTATGATGGAGGCAACCAATCACACTTGACTTAAACCTGGTTTCCCATGTATAAGTATTTTGGAGTCCAGTTGGAGGGCATAGTGAAGACTTCCCAATCGTTTTGATTTTGAATTATTCATAGACCATCAAGAATTCAATATGGAGAGTTTATATGGTAGGAATATCCAAAATCATCTAACCATGCCTCCCCATGGGAATTGGTTAGCCAACATGGTGAAGAGAGATACATATTGACTTCAAAAGTATAAATACCATTAGTTGAATTTCCCTCATTTTGTTCTTAATCCTTTAAACAATTGATTATACGTTAGCTTTTCTTCAAACAATTGATTATACATTACACCTCTAATGGCTCAACTTTTCTTGATTTTTGTCCTTATTGTCAATTATATGAAGGACTTTTAGCATACTAGGGAGGAAATTTCTATAAATTTAATGCTTAGGTTCTCTCCAAAATGCAAAATAAATTTTGAGTCCTTTGAAGGGAAGGGAAACTAAGAAGGATTTTTTCATTTTCATTGTGTGTATTTTTCTCTTATTTTGATTTTTGGGATTCCATGGGGTTGTTGATGCATCATGGATTCATGATTCCATTTGCTAGGAAGATTATGAAGGATTTTGTCATGTTCATTGTGTGCATTTTTCTCTTATTTTTCTTTGTGGGATTCCATGGGGTTATTGATGCATATGGATTCCATTTGATAGCAAGATTATGTTATCCATGGATGGTGAAGATGAAAATATTGGAACTCATTGGGTTGTTCTCTTCGCTGGTTCTTCTGGATATTAAAACTATAAACATCAAATGATTTTTTGCATGGTTGTCCATACTAAGGTCTACATAATGCACATTGTATAAATCTAACATGTAAGGTAATTAAGCAATTGCTATGTTTCTAGGCAGACAATTAGGAACACATGTCTAGCTTAATTTTAGATATGAAAATCTTGGAACTCATTGGGTTGTTCTCTTCCCTGGATCTTTTCGATATTAAAACTATAGACATCAAATGATTTTCTGCATGGTTGTCCATACTAAGGTCTACATAATGCACGTTCTGTAAATCTAACATGTAAGGTAATGAAGAAATTGCTATGTTTCTGGGAAAACGATTACGAGCACATGTCTAGCTCAATTTTAGATATATCTACAATTGAATTAGATATGCTTTGATACATTTGGTTATATATGATTTACAATGATAAATATTTTCATAAGCAGAGGTTCACTAGTGAGGTTGGGGGAGTTTTAAGTAGCTCACTGGAATTGCATCCTTTTTGTTTCATTCCTCACCTACATGCCATGAACTTCACAAGATGAGGCTCGATGTACTTTTTTGATGATTTTGGTAGAGCATATACCACTAATAGATACCACTCTTTGCCCAAATTACCAAATAGACCATATTTTTTAAATCACCTTTGGCTCATAGAAGATGTGTATAGATCTAAAGATGTTAAAGCTATGCTTCTAGCTTATATACCTTTGGTATTTAAGCTACATAGAGATGTCCATGTAGGGTAAGATTATGATTATAGGAATATTTCAAACTCTTGACGCATTCAATTTATGTTACTTATAACTTTGGCATAACTCTGCTAGGGGTTGAATCACTCATTTACAGGTTGGTGTTTGGCATGCATATTAAATCATTAAAATATTTAGACTGAAAGATGAGAATATTATTGTGTTTATGTATGATGGAATAACAAACCAACATTTTTTGGCTTGGTGCTACTATAAAATGCCAAACATTTGATATCATTATAAATATTACTACCAACTAAAACTATTATCACATAAGAGTAATATACCCACCCAATCAAACTTAAAACTAAGTGTTAAACAACATTTTGTCACCATCCCTGCAATCCCCATCCTGAACATTGGAGGGCCATTTCTATGACTTCTATGTAGTGTCATGCTTTGCAAAAAGTGTCATTGCATGCCTTGCCATGAGAAGAACATTTTCTCTTTTGACTATTCCTGGAACAGGCTCTCAAAAACATATGATTTTGGGTCGGTGCTAGCAGGAAGTTATGGCCTCACGCCCATAGATAAATTAACACTCAGCCTCGTGCCCATTGGCGCTTTGTCCCGGTGGACTGCCCTCGCTGAGCTGTTTTTGATTTTTTTATAAAATAGAAGCAAATTTTCCATTCCCAACCACTTCATGAGCATAGTCAGCATGGGTTGTTCGACCGAATAATGTCGAAAATCTTCCTTTGGCTTCTTATTTCCTACATTTGAGCAACCTCCCAAAGGATAAGGCCTCCCTTCCACCATATGAGGGATCCCAACCTCCTTCATAAGTCTTATTCTTCTCCCTCAACCCTTCAATCCCCCTCCTCTCTCCCTAGAATATAATTCCCTTGCTTAAAAGGAAAGCAAGTCCCACTCTTTATTTTATCTTAGGGAAAGGGTTTTGAGGGTCACTTCCCACCTATTCATTGACCTATACTCTACAAGTGACTTCCTAAACTACCGGGACTCCACCCATCGGTGAAAGTCCGTGAAGAGAAAGGAGCCTTAGCTGTGGTGACAATGGGCTAAGCCTCCATCGTTTCCCTTGTCCTAACAGTTGCCCTCTTAGAAACCCCTTTTAGATCCACTACTAGTTTGAGTGGTAACAAGTTGTTCACAATTCCATTTGTGAACAACTCTTTGGTATGCCCACTTTTGCCATACTACAGCTCCAAGATGAGAAGTCCAAAGCTATGGAGGCTGCCCTTCTTCTCACCGAATCAACTCTCTACAATATAGTGAACTAGGGCTAGCTGGTTGGCACACTTGACTGTTACTTTAGTCCTTCAAAGTCTGCACATCCTTAGGCCCTATACACCTTCCCTTCTACCAATTTTGTTGTCCTTCACCAGAACAAGAGTCAGGGCTCTTCTTTGATAGTAACCTAACAACCCTCCAATTGTACTTGGCCTACCATCAATCTGCCCAACCACAGTCAATTCCTTTTACTAATCTAGGGCCCACAATATTGTCTTCATCTAGGGCTCTTCAAATCTGCCACCTAACAATGGTTTGAGTCCTCTCAAGATCATTGTTCTTGTGTATTGACAATTTGATCTTTGTTGTCCAATATATGAACAAATATGAACTACTCCTCATATCATACTTCTAACAATCTGTAGATGACTGAACTAGGGTCACAAATCAACCACTAACAGTCCATTCACTAATTTTTTATAGGTTTCTTCAGATCTTTGTCTAAAACTCTATGGAAATTCCACCAAAATCAACTCCTCTGCATGTCAATCCATTCTTCATATGGCACATTTCTTCTGCATGCTCAATCTTCTGCTCAGGTTCCACCCTCCTTTGGATCTGTTGTCTCCACACATACTAAATCTACAAACCATCTTCCAGATCTGCGGTCTTTATTGCAGAAATAAACCTCGCTCTAAGGGTCACAACCCATCTTCTTCTACGCAAATTTGTCACAGTCTTAAGGTCATACCTTATGAACTAAACATGCTAGAAAATTGTCCTAACTAGGGCATTATACTTATGTACTTCTAATTGTTGTAGAACAAACCCTATCCACACATAGAAAAAACATGACTCTTGCCTCCATAAGAGACTCGACCTAGCTCACATGGATCCATAGATTCTGGGCATTTCTTTGACTGAATCTTGACATGAAATTCAGATCTCAATGTTGACCCTGAAACTAGGGTTAACTCAGTCAATATTACACCTGCGTCAACTTTTGTTATGGCTCTAAATTATAGTGCAAGCCCTCCTCCATTTATGTTGGTCTTTATCACAGACCTTGCGACCTACTAACCACCACAAGGCAATATGGTATCAACCCTCTCTTCTATTTCATGTAGAAAATCTAACCAATGGGATTCAATCTGATCTTGTAATCATGTACTAAAACAAGATACCGAATCCTTCCTACAATTTGTGGAAACAAAACACAATCGCACAATCACATATAAGTAAGAGAAACAAGTTATCAATTGCACAACACAAGATGTATCTGGGGAAGCAACTGCTCAAAACCCTCTATCTCTATTTTGTATTAAGTTAAGGAATCATGAAACAATACAATGCTTAATCTCTCTTGAGATTCTCCAACACTCTGCCAATTGTCTCCTATTGATCTAGGAAAAATCGTTCTAGTACTTAGCCAATTCTCAGCCTTCCTTCAGCCTGCCTTTCTCACGCAATTCCTATGGAATTATCTCCATATTAATTAGGAAAATCAACCTTCCTTGATTGCGCAATCCATCATGGCACATGGGAAATTTTCTATAATTACAACTGATAGTTATATTCCTCTGAACTGTGTTACAATAAGTATCAAGGGTATTTTTATTATTTAAATTAAGATAAAACCCTAAAAAACCAAAACCCTAACCTGAGGAGATGTAACACAAAGAGTTTATGGGCTCCGTTGGGGTTAGCTAGGCAACCAACTTCCCGGGGTCGTAACTTGGTCATATGATCTTCGTTTGACGCACATGATACCTTGTTAGAAAGATCTCTCAGAGGACTACAACCACTAATACAATTTATATGAAATCACCAAACCTTTCATGCCCAAAAAACATTGTTTGGGGCTTCAAAATGGCTCTGAAAGTTCAGGACCCGAAAAACTCACAAAACTAGTGAATTGTGCTATAATTAAGGAAACTAAAAAATTGAAAGAGACAATGGCGAGGGCCCAAGTGGAATAGGCAGGTGGCCACCAATATCCACCTCGATCACCTTAAATCAAATTTCTTGAGCTAACTCAATCATCATGACTTAGTTAATTGACACAAGTTGTTATGAGACGAAATTACAATTTATTGTCCAATTTATTTAAGGGAAAAATAAATTAGACGCCTCACATTCCTCACTCCCGGTACATCAAAATTCCTCACCAGTGTGGGTGCATTTTTTTTGTCCTTTCTAGTCGCCAATTTCACTGTTTCTTGTTGCAAATTTCAACACTCCCTCTCAACAAGAAAGGAATTCAATCTATCCCCATCTGGTACCTTTGGAATGTTCTGCATGCTACTCTTCTCTAGTGTTGTTTGCACCTGCAAATCATGAAACTGAATAGCCTCTGAACAACTGAATCAGTATAATGCATTTGTCATCAAAGTCTTCTGACTGCTGCTAGCTACTGCACCTATCTAGTACTAGATTCTCTACACTGCTTCTGACATCTGCATCCGTGCCCTTTGAACTATTGCTAACTCTATTTGTGCTCCAGTATTTGACATCTGTCACTATGATTTCTGTCTTGCTGAAATCTGACTACATCAATCTAACTGATCCTTCCTACTACTGTTGTATTTTGGGCTCCTCGTAGCCACGTTCGATCCATGAGACACGCCATCTCAATGGACCTTGCCCAAATTTATTATCTTGGGATTATGTCTACACATAACCCCACCTTACACCTCGAGGTTTGGTTGCTCCCTCTTCCCATCTAGCTTGAAATTTCCCCCTCATGGAGGTCTCTTCTTGAGTGGATGCTTCCACTCGGTCTCCTCTCTGCTTCTCCAATTGTGGCAGCTACTCCATAGCCTTTTGAGACTGCTTCTCATAAGGATGCATGTTGAGAGGTAATTTATGCTCCCTCTAAACCACCAAGTCTCTAACTTTTTCCTTTCTCCTCAAAGCTTTGCATGCATCTGGTACCTCAAGTGCATATAGGTTCTTGACTCGTGCACAGTGTAATTGTCCCGAAGTTACAAAAAGTTTCTAAAAAAGAGTTGATTTTAAATCGATGATATCTCCCTCATCCGAGCTCCGATTTGACCGATTTTTTTTTTTTTCCATTTGGGTATATTTTTGCAAGGAATCCAAATATTCTATTTGTTTTCGAAAATTTTACACCAAATCTTCAGATATTCTCTACAAACTCGCCGCCCAAAAAATTCCTGCTCTGATACCATGTAGAAAATCTAACCAACGAGATTCAATTTGATCTTGTAATCTACTAAAACAAGATATTGAATCCTTCCTACAATTTACGGAAACAAAACACGATCGCACAATCACATATAAGTAAGAGAAATAAATTATCAATTGCACAACAACATGATGTATTTGGGGAAAGCAACTAATCAAAACCCCTTTATCTCTATTGTGTATTAATTCAAGGAATCATGAAAAAATACAATGCTTAATCTCTCATGAGATGCTCCAGCACTCTATCAATTGTCTCTCGTTGATCTAGGCAAACTCGATCTAGTACTTAGCCAATTCTCATCCTTACTTTAGCCTGCCTTGCTCATGCAATTCCTAGGGAATCAACTCCTTATTAATTAGGAAAATCAACCTTCATTGATTGCGCAATCCATCATGGCATCCCAATGACTTTATAATTGTACATGGGAATTTTTCTCTGAATACAACTGATAGTTATGTTCCCTTTAACCTCTCTCTCAACTGGGTGTTCCTCGAAACTGATATGCATGCAACTATTAATAGTGAATTATCAATTATCTAATTAATCACTCATTGTGAATTAAATATAATTTAATTCACTGGACCTCTCACTAGCTCATCACTCAGTTAGAACTAGTTAAAATGATTTTAACTCATTTAATTGAGTTAATTACATTTGCACCCCACTAATGCATCAACTTCAACTGGACCCCAAAAATATTAGAATCCCTCTAAATGCCTCATATTAGACCCTCAACTCGAATTTCTTGAGCTAACTCGGTCATCATGAATTAATTAACTGACACAAGTTGTTATGAGATGAAATTACAATTTATTGTCCAATTTATTTAAGGAAAAAACAAATTAGACGCCCCACATTCCTCACTCCTGGTGCATCAAAATTCCTCACCAGTGTGGGTGCATTTTTTTTTGTCCTTTCTGGTTTCCAATCTCACTGTTTCTTGTTGCAAATTTCAACATTTCAAAATTTGATGTGGCCTTCACACAATGACACCATTGAAATCACATGCCCATATTCTCATGAGAAACCTCTCTTAAGCTTGATCTGCTAGAAGAGAACCAACAATATGCCATCCTACTTCCTAGCGCAAACTGACCATTAAGGTATGCAACATTCTTTTGAACCCTCACATGATGATCTTGCTCTTGGAGGATGATCATGACCTCCGTTTAGAAACCCTTACTTGGCCCTCATACTTGACCTACTTTAGGACTACATCTCTCTTCACCCCCTTGATGTGCTAGATAGTGGGAATACATGTCAAACATGCTAATATGTGCCAAGTGATAAGCCATGCCAAGATGTGCAAGCTAAGGTTGTGTGAATGCGTGTCAGGGACTTTCAAGACAAAAAAAGGGAGAAAAAAGTTAAACTACAAGGAACTAAACACATAAGAGGGCTAATAAGTCATCAATTTACCTTTTCCAAGAGGGGCATGCTAGGCACACCAACACTAGGTGGCAATTGGTGCCAAGTGCAAAGTCTTAGTGCATTCTAAGTGCCAAGTATTCCTTTGTTGCTTCTCATCTACTGTCCAACAATTGATCATCACAAATAAATTTAATATTAAACCATGCTAAATCATACCAAGGAATCTCAACGTATTCCATACATGCTAAGAATTTCCAAGCGCCAACACGTGCCAAGCACCAATATGTGTCAGGGACTAGTGTTATGCGTGTTATGAAGTGGAAGGGAATGTTGAAGAGTGCTAATTAAGGTGTGCTAGAGAGAGATAATGCATGTTGATGAGTGTTAAGGAGTACTAGGAAAAAACATTAAGGGAGCATGCACTAGGTAAAAATTCATGGAAGTTAATGAATATGAGGAATGTGTACTGCCAGAGACTAGTGTTAATGGTCAGTGTTAGTTGTCATGCCAAGGAGGGAGTGACAAGGTATGCTAAGCATTGGTAAGGCATGCTAGGGAATATCAAGGCATGTTAAGAATTCCCAAAGTGTGCTTGGGAGTTCTAGGGTGTGCTAATTATATCATGTGCCAATTAATAGTGCCAAGATATGCCAATACATGCTAGGTGCTAAGGATGTGGCGCAGGGTGCCAGGGTATGTCAATATGTGTCAAGGCAACAAAAGGAAGAACCAATAAGAGGGTTAATAAGTTAGGACTTTATCTTTTTGAAAAGGGTCATGCTAGGCACACTAATAATAGGTCCCAATACATGACAAGTGGCATTGTGTGCCAAGTGCTAATGTATGTCAATGCATTCAACCAAGGTGTTCTGTACAACACCAGGACTATCAGTAATGCCACTATTTTTAGATAGGTCTATACAGAAATGCACACACAACACAGTTTAGGTGTTTGTCACTCACAAGATTTTGACAAGGGCAAGAACAACCAAGACAGGGAAGAACCAAAGAAGGTACAAGCATCACTTAGCAAATGGACATGAGGATTACAGTGTCCCACTGAATATATCTGAGAGTCTGACACACACAGCAATTCCAGAACATGTATAAATTCATTTGAATGAATTTTCAGATAATGAAACCACTGAAAATAATCCATGTAACTGACTTATATACCTTTATTCCACACATGCTGAGTAATGATATTATTGTCATGGCACTGATCCATCCTAATTAACAGTACTTTGGATACATTATAAAATGCAGTTCAATGAGACCAGTATTAAATCACATCTTTGACAAAAAGACATGCATCAGGAGAAGCACGTCAAAACTACTGAATGATCAATGATGACAGACATTTTTTTATCGTCACCAAAAGTAACAAAAAGAGCATTGGTGAGGGTCATTAAAATTTCGTCACTAGAAGTGTCACCAAAGAGAGAATTAGTGATGGGCCTTTAATGACCCTCACCAAAAGTGTCATTGAAAATGTCTTTGGTGATGGACCATAAAGGACCATCACTATATACACTTACAGTGACGGTTTTTTAATGATCAATGATGACGGAAATTTTTTGACCATCACCAAAAGTAACAAAAAGATCATTGGTGAGGGTCATTAAAAGTTCGTCACTAGAAGTGTCACCAAAGAGAGAATTAGTGATGGGCTTTTAACAACCCTCACCAAAAGTGTCATTGAAAATGTCTTTGGTGACGGACCATAAAGGACCATCACTATATACACTTACAGTGACGGTTTTTTAAGGACCGTCACCATATGTGACATTGGTGACGGACCTTAAAGGTCCATCACAAGCATGACCCTCACCAATGTGTTTTTTTCTTGTAGTGATTAATCGTAAAATCCATGTTAATGAATCTTCTTTGATTTCATCATGTTCTCGAAGGAGAATAAATAGGACTCAATCAGAGTCAATTGCCAGTGAGATCTTATCCCATTCACCTCCATTACCTCCACTCACTTCCACCACTTCCATTCCAAAAATCAGTGTTACCTTAAATAGTGTCAGTACTCAGACTATTATCCCTTCAACTAGTTCTAGCACTCAGCCTGCCTCTTCTTCAACTCAAACTCAATCCATCACATCCACCAAAGGTCCAATGGTAGGCCACCCATGGAACAATCCAGGGGCAGTAAATATGCTCGCCCCTCTTCATTCTCTTCCAAAATCACCTGAAAGATGGTTACCTAAGTTTAATCTTGATGATGGTCTTCTGGGAGAAGAACACATCCATAATTATATGTTAGCCATCAATTTAAAAGAGGTAGTTGAAGAGGATTGTGTTGTAAGATCATTTCCATATACTCTCACAGGATTTGCAGGATCCTGGTATTTTTCATTTCCTGCCCGCTCTATAAGTAGTTGGAATATGTTCGAAGAACAATTTGTAGCTAATTTTGGGGATGACCGGACCACTGCAATGCTCATAAATGATTTATAAAATCTAAAGGCTAAATCAGGGGAGAAAATAAAAGATTTTAATTCAATATCTAATAAATTTCTCAATAAAATTCTTGCTACATTAGTTCCTCATGTAGAAGTTCAAATTAAGTGGTATATTTTATCTCTTCCATCCAATATAGACATTTTTGTTGATAGATCAAAACTGCCTACACTTACAAAAAACATGAAGGAATCTTTATCTGTAAAGAAACACATAATCGCTCTTGAGAAGAAGAATTCCCAAGAAGACATAAAATCAAAGAAAGTATCCTTCAAATATGATTAAAAAAGAATCCATCTAAAGACCCTTTTGATGTAGAAGGTATTCAGAAAGTTTTAAAGACTATGACAAATGATATGGCAGATATCAAGAAAAAAGTCGCTGAAATTTATAGCTCAAAAAAGACTTTCAGGCCCTTCAAGAAAGGTCGGTCCTATAATACTCAACCATTGAATATCATATCTAACGCTGAGTCTGATCAAGATACAGAGGAAGAGAAAACAAAGGAAGAAGAAAATGAAGAAGAAGAAGAAGTTGAACTAAATGGAATGTGGGATTTTATCCTACCAAATGAAGAACAGCAAGAAGCTTTACCTATGAGTACAAGGAGCAAAAATACTACTGAAGCAATGCTGCCAAATCAACAACAGAAGAATTCAACGCCTGCTAAGGATAAAATAGTAATTAAAAAGTATACTTCTAAGGCTACACAAACAAACCCTGATACTTCAGATACCCCACCTACATCAAAAACAATGGTAGTCTCAGACATTATTGAGTATAATTTAGTTGAGGATATGAAAAATACCAAGGCCAACATTTCAATTCTTGAGCTTACTAAGTTAAAGCAGCAACAGAAAATCTTACTAAGAGATTTGAATGTGGTTCCCACTTCAGCCTTACCTACTACAGTAGTAGTCCAAGCTGCTAATGAAATGGGTAAACCACCTTCTCCTTCAATTAAAATAGATGCTACAGTTTTGATTATGGTAAGTGATCGATCCATCTCTCATACTCCTCCGTTTCTCTTAACCTATGAGATATTTAATAAAAACGTCCATAATTGTTTAATCTAATCAAGGGCTTCCTCTAATCTAATGTCAAAATCAATATGTGCTAAGTTGAACATAACTCCTTAGAGTTCTCCTGTTCATATAGTACAACTTGATAGAACTAGAGTAGAGGTTGTGGGAGAAATAAATTATGTTTCTATCAAATTGTCATCAAACCCCAAGGTTGCTCAAATAATCAATATATTGGTGGTTGATATTCCTGAGTTTTACGGTTTAGTATTAAGCAGAGTCTAGTCTGAAAAAATTCATGGATATTTTGCAACAGAGTGGTCCCATATGTGGCTAACATACAATGGAAAGCCAAATCAAATCCGGGTAGACTGTGAAAAGTTCATGAAACACACAGTCACCGATATTGAATGAATAAACGAGCTAGTAGTAGTCAGTAATAACATTATTGGAAATTACTCGGTAGAATCATGTTTTTGAAATTTTAATGCTCAACCATCACCCTTTTTCGATAATGCAATTATCTCTCAAATCAATAATTTTTCCCCGACACACATTTCAAAATGTATAAATTTTGTAGATAAACCAGTAGTTAATTCTTTACTTTGGACTCTTTATTTTGACAGTTCTAAATCTGAAGATGGTGCAGGATCTGGTTGTATTTTAATAAGCCCATAAGGATAAAAAACTATGTTAGTCTACAGACTTGAATTCGATTGCACAAACAATATAGCCGAATACGAAGCATTAGTCCAAGGTTTGTACAAAGAAATTGATCTTAACATCAAATATTCGAAAGTCCTTGGAGATTTGGAGATCATTATTAGACAGGTAAGAAATACCATTCATTTTAATTCTGGACATTTAAAGCATTACCAATCATTGGTCCAAGAATTAACCATTAATTTCTTAGCCTTCAATATTTCTTTCGTGCCTAGAATATAGAATGCTAGTGCAGACTTACTGGTTAATGTAGCATCAAAATTAATTCCATCTCAAGAATTTAGTCCCGATATATTTTCCATTGAATTAATCTTTAGACCATCTGTTCTTGACAATATTACCAATTGTAGACTATTCAATAATGATTCAGATATCATAGATTTCCTTACATTTGAAGGATCTTATAATAGTCAAATTTTGGATGAAAATGAACATGACATTCAGATAAAGGAAGAGAAAGATGAAAATCCAATTCCCAAGTCAATTGTCAAGTTAGAAGACCTCTATGATCTGAAATATAGGTTTAAAAGACTTACGAACTCAAAAACTCAAAGTTCTACCTTAATATTTGAGTTAGTGAATCTTGGAACTGATGATAAACCTCAAAATTTCAATTTAGGTCTTGGTCTATCTTCCAACGAAAGATTATCATTTATCAAGTTTTTAAGAATGTACAAATGTGTTTTTTCTTGGGATTACACTGATCTTAAAACATATGACACTTTTGTGATTCAACACACTATTACTATGATTTCAGATGAGAAACCTATACAACAAAAATTGAGGAAGATTCACCCAAAGCTTGAAAATCAAATCAAGACAGAACTGAACAAACTCCTCAAAGAAAAGATCATCTTTCCAGTTCGGCATTCTAAATGGATTTCAAATTTGGTTCTCGACAAGAAGAATAATGGTGATATTATGATTTGTATTGATTTTAGGAATTTAAACAAAGCATGTCAAAAGGACAACTTTCCATTACCAACCATGGAACAAGTACTGAAAACAGTAGCTGGTTCTGAACTTATGTCTTTTCTTGATGGATTCTCGAGATATAACCAAATTCTCATACATCCAGATGATAGATTAAAGACTACATTTAGGACTAAGAGGGGAACTTACGCCTATCAAAAGATGCCATTTGGGTTAATTAATGCAGGTGCCACTTTTCAGAGAGCTATGGACACAAATTTTAGGGGGCTCATCAATAAATCAGTGATTATTTATTTAGATGACATTATAGTCTTTTCTAAACAAGCAAATCAATCATGTGAAAGACCTAAAGAAAGTCTTTGAGTGATGTAAAAGGTATGGGATTTCATTAAACCCAAAGAAGTCATTTTTATGGTTTAGATGAAGGAAAAATTTTAGGATTCATTGTGTCAAAGAAAAGTATCTATATTGATCCTGAAAGAATTGAAGAGATTAAAAAATTCCTTTCCCTCGTAACAAGAAAAATATGCAGTCGTTTCTTGGACAAATAAATTTCATAAAAAGGTTTGTCCTTGGCTTTTCGTAAATAGTTTTACCATTACAAAATATGATTAAGAAAAATTCAATCTTTAAATGGGGACATAATGAAAGAGAAGCATTTGATTTGATCAAACAATCCATTTTCAATGCTCCATTCATTGCTGCCCCCAATTTTCTTAATCCTTTTACTTTATATACTTTTTCATCAGATACATCATACGTTGTTGTTTTAACATAGCTTAATGACTAACAAATTGAAGCACTAATATCATTTTTTAGTTCCAATTTGCAAGGTGCAAAACTAAATTATTCATCTGTTGAGAAGCAATAATTTGTTGTCTTTAAGGCTATAAATCATTTCAAACCATTTCTCCTAAAAACTCACACCAAAATAATAGTTCCATTCTTTGCAGTGAGACAACTATTGATGCAAAAAGAATTAGGAGAGAAAAGGGCTAACTAGGTTACCGCTTTACAAGAATATGATGTAGAAATTAGACCCTCTAAAATTGTTAGAGGTCAAGGTTTTTGCAGATGCTAACAGGAGCATCCTATTTATCATCAGAAGAAGATTGAGGTAATAATGTGCAAATATCATAGGTAAGCCTCAACAACGTGTAATCTCAATATGTCGATCTCATATTTTATTTGAAAAATGGATATTCCCCAACCCAACTCAGTTATAAAACAAAACGTGATTTGAGATTAAAGGCCAAGCAATATGAATTAATCAATGAAGTATTATTTAGAAGAAACTTTTATTCTGTACTATTAATATGCTAAGAGAAAACCGAAGCAGATAAAGTCTTGCAGGAACTCCATGATGGACCAGCTGGAGGAAATTTTGGAGGAAATACAACAGCACATAAAATCCTAAATGAAGGTTACTATTGGCCTACACTTTTCAAAGATGCTCATGACTATGCAAGAAAATGAAAAGTGTGTCAAAGTGCATCTGGAAGACAAAGGAAACCAGCCTTCCCATTACAGCTAGTTAATATCGAACAACCATTTGAACAATGGGGATTAGATATAATCAGTGAGATTGTTCCTAACTCTTCCAAACATCATAAATATATTCTCACAACTACAGACTATTTTACTAAATGGGTGGAATAAATTCCATTGAAGGTAGCCAACTCTGAGAATATTATTGATTTCATTGACCAATTTATCATAACTAGGTTTGGTTTACATACTACTTTAATGTTCGATAATGCATCTTGTTTCTCAAGAACTGCCATGATATAATTTGTAATCAAAAGAGGCTTTAAAATTAAGTATTCTGCAAATTATTATCCACAAGGGAATGGTTTAGCAGAATCCAAAAATAAAAACCTTATTAGAATTATCAAACAAACTATTGATCAAAACCAAAGAAATTGGCATAAGTCATTAATCTTTGCTCTTTGGGCAGACCGAATAACTCAGAAAGTTTCCATTGGCACTTCTCCATTCAATATGGTTTATGGAAAAAAAGTTTTTCTTCCTACCAATGTAGTTATTCCTTCTTTTTCCGAATATCCTTCTTCCTCCTTACAAGTAAGAGAATTCGAAATTCTTAAACTTGAAGAAGAAAGAGAAAAAGCTAAGCATACTCATGCACATCATCAACAGATAGTAAAAGCTTCATTTGATTCAACTTCTATTACTACAAAAAACTTTCAAATTGGTGATCTAGTACTAAAATGGGACAAAGCACATGAGGAAAAAAGTAAACACTAAATTTCAAAAACTTTGGCTAGGTCCATTTCAAATAATTGAAGAAATAGGCCCATTAACATTTTTATTACAAGATCTATAAGATAAAAGAGATTCTATGCCTGTTAATGGGTAGATTTTAAAGAAATACTTTTCATAGGAGGTAACCCCTTCTATTCCCTGTATACTAGTGTCTTTTATTTCCTCGGGAAAATAAAAAGTTGCATAGTATTGATTTTTTTCCTTTTTCAAATAAACATATCAGATGGTGTTTTTTATTTATTGATTATATAAATGAGAAATGTTAAGGAAACAATCGAAAGATTCAAATGTCAAATATATTTTATTTTCACTAAAAGATGCAATTTCACTGAAGTTATCTATTCTCTGATGAACTCTCATCTTTATGAAGCATGGTTATTATATTATCAGCCAAGAAAATAATCTTTAACATAGTAAAGACTCTTTTACAGAGAAGCAATCTAAAACTCAAAAAATTATCATCCAGAATCCTCAAAAGGACCAATGATTCACCCCATCCGGGAAAACTTATCAATTTTTAGAAATAAATTCAAAAAAATATTATACTAGAAAAACTTAAAAGATAATAAGTCTCATCACGAGCTTGTTTACCATGTTCATAGGGAAATAGTTGAACTGACATTACCAATACTTCCTACCAAAACAGAGTAATAACTTGAGATTATGTCAAGAGGACAAGGGGTCTCATCAAGAGCCAGCTTGATCAGTTTAATTACAACTAGTGAATGTCATTCTCAATATTTGGTTACCAATCCAAGACAATTGCTTTTAAGTAAATAAAAATATTTAAAAAAAAAAGAAAAAACAAGTTTCAAAAACAATCAAGTGTATAAGATTTGAATTTATTTTTGAAAATTGTAAGAAAGACTGGATGGGACAATGAATCATTGCTAGGTAAAAGGTAACCCTGCCAAGAGCTTAAATTTCCTACTGGATCAAAGGCTCTACCTATGATAAAAGAGTAAATACTTATAAAGCTAATCTGGAAGAGCCACCTAATTTATCTTTTTGAACTAAGTAAAGACTAATATAGATCGTGCAAAATTTTAAGAACCCCCCTAAATTTATATATATAAAAAATAGGCGAATCCCCATGATACATAGGAAAAATGGAAGGCGATTTTATTAATAATATAATATGTATATATAATTTTTTGGCGAATCTCTCTATAACTAGCCTAAAACCTTCCAAGAACAAAGATAAATCATAAAGAGAGAGCCCTCTCTGGATGCAGATTGGCTAGATTCTGCATCTAAAAGGTTGGTTTGTGGTTACCTCGGGTATACTTTCCTCTTACACAACTTCTAGGAAAACCTGAGTGATAACATCTGTGATAAAAGAGTAAATATTTATAAAGCTAATCTGAAAGACCCACCTTCTTTATCTTTTTGAACTCAGTAAAGACTGATATAGATTCCCATACTTTTATTTTTAAAAGAGGAATTCTTACGAATTCTAATTAAGAGATATTTGGTTGCTTAGTGAGATATTATTTATTTGGAATTCATTCCTGGAACTATTTTTATTTCAAAAAAGTTTCTAGAAATTTCAAGAAGTTAGTCAGAGATAGTTGGTTCTCCCAAGTGAATCACCAATTGTTGTGCTATACCACAACCCCCATTTATTTTTACTCAATGAGTACCCTTTAAAAATAAACAGGAAATCTATTTTGTTTAATTTTTAGCCTAAGTTAAAAATCTTTAGGAGATAAAGTTTCTTTTGCTTTTCCTCTTTCATTCATTGGAATGCATCAAAATTCGCATAGCTTACAAGCTTAAACAACTTAAAACATATTATATCTTGTGAGACGCGACATGTGCTAAAACTCATTCCAAAGTTATATAAAAATCTCATTCAAATGCTTTAAACACCATTAGAAAAAAAATTGCATCGCGCCTTATACAACGATCAAACTTATAAACAATTCAATAAAAGATGTGATTACACTGACCCGAAAAACCAGTAAAGAAATAGACATAAAACTCAAAATTCCGATAAATCCTAGCAGCTTGATTTCTTAAAGCACATTTTTTATTTTGCAGGATATAACTAAAAGAAAGTTTATTACCGCATAAAAATTGTGATGTGCGATTTGCGTAGATCACATTTCATCAGACTTATGGGTAATATAAAAAATGGAAATAGTTATAAATTGCAATATGTGATAACAAATAGTTAATTTCTCAATCATCTGAAATGATTCATGTCAAATCAAATTGAATATAAAATCTAATGTCTTAAATTGATTGATAAACATTTCACGCGAAGGCGTGTAAAATATTTTATTAGAATATTATCGATGATTAATAGCATTTAATAGGAGTAAGGTTTGATAGATTCATATCTACTTCGAGCATGTTTGAAATGATTGAATGCTATATTTTTATATATGTCTATCTATTCTCTATATTTTTGAAGTTTACTTTGTTCGCTTGAAATCAAGAAACCACTTAACGGAACAACGATTATAGAAATGAGCAAGAAAGGCAAAGAAATTGGCTAACCATCATCTACCGAAGACTCAAATATGTCTCCCCTATTCTCAGATGCCACCTGCAACAAGGATTGTGGAAGTTCTTCATGGGAGGAAATGTATAATTTTTTCAAGGATAAAAAGCCAAGGGTAATAATTAGAGTTTTTATAGCAGATGCATTAATTCCTTTAGACTCGACCCATTTTGACATTGTATGTTCATTCATCCATAAGGTAGAAAGAAGGCCAAAAATTCTCCATTATAGATATATGGTTAAGTGGTAAATTGACAACTTGAATATAGAAGACAAAACGTTAAAGGATTCAAAGTGTGAGAATATCGGTTCATTCATGGCAGAATATTTGAGGAAAATATACCATTTACCCATCCTGTAGAAGAATTATGACAAATATTTTCTTCAAATATGTAAATAAAAACATACAGACCTGATAAAATTCGTAAAGGAATTGAAGGATGACCAAGGAAATCTTAGATGAGATAAACTTGGTATGTACCCAATAGCACAAGTTCCTTCTCCTTTCTGCTATGCTGCTGGTATGTTGTGTAGATTATTTGCAAAACCTGATACCACTAGTATTTCTCTAGATTGGGTCCCATTAATTGACGCAATCGTCAATTCCTTAATTTTCAATTGGGATAATATCCTATCTGATAATTTATCCAGAAATATCATGGAGTATAGGAGTAAAAAAAGTGTTTTGGCTAGAGAAATACCCCTGTTTGAGATGAGTGCCTATGTCATAGATGCAATTTTATTTTCTTCTAGTTTTCCTACCATGGGATCGAAATGGAAAATGAAAGACCCTACTCCAACCCACATTTACCACAAATACCTTTGGGAATCACACTTCCATCTGTATTTTTACAAAATAATTACATTAAGTCATGTTGCCTATGCACCATATTATATTCAATGATAAATCCCCCAGGGTTTCCAAAGGGACCAGTACAGATATTTTTCCCATTGTTGGATGGTTTGCAGAGGAAATTTTCACCTATATTAGAGTACTTGGTAGCTATTCTTCTCCTCATGTCTTGCCATATTATATTCCTAACAAGTTACATTCTAGAGAGAATGTCTACCAGCTTGTTTTATATGGTATATCAAAACAACTTAAAGATTATAAGAAGGTAGTTTGGCCTAATTTTCCTTTAGAGTGTGGTAATTTTTCACTTTTTGATATTGGTCATGCCTACAAGGAAGTTTCAAATGTTATTTTATTGAATTTTTCTGTAATTCCAAAACGACCATATGACCCCAATGATGTGATTAAAATTTACATCACAGATCTCAAAGTAAAGCCTTTTGTGAAAGAAATAGATAGGTTTTATGATCTCTTTCAAGGTGTTGAAAGGTTTTGAGATGTACTAAATTTTGCATCTATTCAACTCAATCATGATGACTTGGAAGATTTCCAAGCATACATAAGCAAGGGACTAGAAAGGATTCCTCTAAATGTTTTTACTATTGAACATATCAATATACCTAATCCAAGTATTAGCTTGGATAATGAAGTTAAATACATTTAAGAAGATGAGTCAAGGAAATCATAACATCAATCTTAGAATTTGGTTCATTCTAAAAATGAATCAGAAAACATAAATGAGAACCCGGAAAAGGTAATCAATAAAGTAATAAAAGAGATTGAGATGCAAGAAAAAGGAGAAAGTAATGGAAAAAAATCATATTCCCAAGAAGTTCAGCACAATCAAGATACACTTGATCAGTCAGAAAAATCTCAGCCAAAGGACTTGAACTATGAATGGGATAATTTTTCTAAGGCAATAAAAACTCCTCAAACAAATCCCAATACTGATCAATCTACCAGTTTTTAGATGCTAGAAAATTATCAGAAGTTAATGGAAATTGTTACTCCATTACAACAAGTTCCTGAAACTCATGATCGAGAGATCATTCCGAATTATCCTACAGAGCATATAGTGTTACAATTTGAGGAAATCTGTTTATTGGATGTCTTCTATATTCCTAGTCATCAGGTTGTAGTCAAGACAAGAAAAAGGGAGAAAAATTGATGATATGGTATCAAGTCTTAGAAATGAATCAGTAGAAATTTTATGGAAGGATACCCTAGCTAATTCTGCTGAACATTTAACCAAACTCTCACTATTTGGAGGGGCATATGCAACTTCGATTATTGATAAGGCCATACAAGTTCAAATGTTACTAAAGCAGAGAGAAGATAAAATACAAGATTTAAAGATACTGTTAGAGAAAGAAACATCTAACGCCAGCGGGAAAATGGAATTGAATATGTCCCAATTTCAAAAGGATTTTGAAAGTCTAAAATTGCAACATCAATTACAACTCACTTAGAAGCAAACACAACTAGAAGTAGCAATAAATAGATTACAAAGCCAGCCACAGCTAGAGTAATTCATAAAGGAAGAATTGGATGTGAATACTATTCTAAAGCAACAACAATTAATTTTCCAACAAGATTCTATCACTAGCTCTTATTGTGACTCAAGTGAACTACTGATCCAAAAAGTGGATATCCAAAAAATTATGTGTGAGAAGATTGAGAATAAAATCAATGAACAGATTCAATGGAAAGCATCAGGCTCAGGCAAAGAAGTCAATCTACCCTATATAGATAAATTCGACAAGGAGATTTTATTTAAGGATTGGAAAACACATATAAAGCACGTAGAGAAAGAAGCAACAAAAGCACCAAGGTTAACAAATGAAATTACTAAATCTGTATGTGAACAAATTTTGAACTCCTAACTTATCAAAGAGTGGATGTATAAAGTGCTCTCAGAAATCAAGTAGATGGAAACTTAGTTGAAACAAAAGACAAAAATAGAGGAAGTAATGACTAAAAATGTAAATAATTTTGATCAAGAAAATTATTGGAATTTTTTTATCAAAACTTATCATGAGTACCAAACCCTGTATTCTTCAACACATTCAACAAAAATATCACAACCAACACTCTCAAATGCAGTATTTAAGTCAGAGGTCAGATAGAGGATTTCACAACCAGCTCACCTGAAACCCATGCTATATATTTGTCAACTTTGCGATCAAATCTTATTCTAAGATCATAATTCATAGTTATATCGTTACTTTATGTTCCTAGATTGTAGTTAAAGTTTTTCTTACGAGTATGGTTGTTTGAAACCTCCTCTATTTTTATGTAATAATCTATTTTTAAACATATTTATTTTAATATTTAAAACCCTCTCATGCATTTAAATAAGGGTCTAGAAATTTTTCAAAAAAAATTCCAAAGAATGTACTTTTGTAACTTTGTGAAATTTTTGATGAAGTAATGGAACAATTTTGTTATCTTTCCACATTTGAAGTTGTTTATATGATGTTGCACTATTTTAGTATTTAAATTGTTTAAATTGAAGAGGAGTAGATATATACTGTCAGTTTACATGAGTAGTACTCCGTACATATCGTACTTCTATTCACTGGTATTAAGTTTTACTTTCTAGACTGACAGTCATCTTTTTATTGCATTATATATTTGAAATGTCATTATAGATGAATGTTAAATTCACTTTTGTACTAATATTTTTCTGCGACTTCTTATTGGATATATAATCACACATATGAATGCAATATACTTTTCATAATTCTTCTAATGAAAATATTTTGCTAGAAGAATCATCTTTACATAATTTTCATCTCTTTCAATTGTTAAATAATCTACATTACTAATAGTTGAAATATATCTCTTTAGATCGGATAAAGGTAGAAACACCTTGAGTATATAGTAGAATGAAATAGTGTTAGATAGAATCATATGATAGATTAGAATCATTTTCCATTGCATGTTATATAATCAAAACACACCCCAAAATCATCCTTATTGGGAAACTGGTCCCACTATCCCTAGTTGGAGCCACCGCACCAAACGGAAAAGGATTTTCTTTAAGGTCTAGACCAGGTGGTTTTCCCCCATGCTGTGGTAATGAAATTCTGAGGCCTCAACAATCACATCCCATCTTTTTATCGCATTTCACATATTGACATTCTTAACGTGTTCCTTAGTTCCTTTCATCCTGAACTTGTGACGTGCGATGTTCGATAATGGTAGGGATGACGTGGCAAGTGGAGTTGGGGCTGATCACAAATCACAATCGGCAATATGAAGCTTTACTGCACTTCGAATTTTAGCTTTTATAACATGTTCCTTAGTGGCTTTCCTCATGAGCTTGTGATTGCAATTTGTGATATGCGATCATTCCTTCCACATGGGATTGCTATTAAGCCTCTGAAAATTGTTATGCATGTACATTTTCATGACTTTACCCTGACCTGTGTGCAATGTTATGAGCGCATCAATCGACTCGACTCACGAACTATTCTGCATGTGAATAAGCCTTACTTCACTCTTGCTATGTGTTTTTCTTCTTTTCTACTCTTATGGCTTAGATATCACTTCCAATGATGTTGTTGCTTCCCTGAATTTGGTTCTAGTTCACATATGACGATGATTCCTCGTTGTGCTTGCGGTTATATTTTTTAGCATATTGCATGTCTTCTTGAAATTATAACAATTTTTCCTCAACAACCTTGAATTTCTCAGGACCTCTCTTGAATTTTAGCTCAGTCAAACTATCCTAAAACACACTTTTTGGAGGAACATTGGTCCCTAATAAACTTTAAAGACAAAAAGAATAGCTTCCTTGGGGAAGGAGGAGATAGAAAAGAAAGTCAAGGTATTAAAAGAGACATTAAGTTATGACCCGTCACTGCTAATAAACTAAAAAAGTGCATCAAGAAGGGCTACCAAATTTATTCAGTACATGTGGGTTATAATAATTCCAAGGAAAATTTAGCCACCCTAGAAAATATGCCCATCATTCAAGAATTCGTTTATGTCTTTGCAAAGGAAATTTTGGGGCTACCACCAAAAAGGATTATTGATTTCATTATAAAACCTGTTCCTAGAGTGACCCCGATGTCGAAAGCTCCTTACCATATGAGTATACTTGAATTGATTAAATTGAGATATAGTGGCAAGAGATACTTCATAAAGGGTACATTCGACCAAATGTGTCACCCAGAGGGGCACCATTTTTTTTCTAAAGAAAAAATATGGAAGGTTCCAGTTGTGTATTGATAATAGGCATATGAATAAGATAACTGCAAAATATAGGTACCCTATTCCAAGAATTGATGACTTATTGAATCAAGCTAAATTTTCCACAATGTCTTCTAAGATTTTACCTACGGTTTGATAATCACGAGATAAAAATTAAGGATGATGATATATGTAAAACAATGTTTAGAACACGTTATGAATGTTGTGAATTTTTTTTTTTACCATTCGAGATTACTAATGCCCCTGTGACCTTTGTGAGAATAATGAATGGAATTTTCCTCCCTTACCTAGACAAGCTCATTCTTATTTCTATCAATGATATTGCGATTTATTTGAAGAATGTGGAGGAACATAAGGAATATCTAAGAATAGTCTTGAAAACCTGAAGAAAAAATAAACTCTACACAAAATTTAGTAAACTTGATTTCTTTTTAATGACCATATTCAATACATGGGACATGTGATTTCATCTGAAGGCATATTTATTGATTAGGAGAATATTATAACTATCATGGATTGGCCTATTCCAAGAAACATTGCAGATATTTTGTCTCTCATGGGATTAGCTAAATATTATTGTCGTTTTATGGAGGGGTTTTCTAGAATCTCTTACCCCATAACATGTCTACAGAAAAAGGGGAGAATTTTCAAATGGACTACTAAGTGCCAACACATTTTTGAACATTTAAAACATTTATTGACATGGGAAAGTCGTCGATCCAAGCAAGGATTTACTATGTGAGCTGATGCTTGTCAAGAAAGCATGTGAGGAGTATAGATGCAATATGGTAAAGTTATAGCTTACGAGCGATGCAATTTAAAGGATCGTGAGCAAAGGTATTATGCATATAGTTTAGAACTAACTACGGTGGTTAATGCCTTAAGGTGTGGGATTTTGAACCGGCCAACCAAGGTAAACATGTGATGAGAGACTAATAATATGATATTGAAGAAGATAAACACACCTTACACATTATCAACAACATCCTTAGGAGGTAACGCAACCTTCTATTCCCATGACCCCTGAGGGAGACTAAATTTTTGACCCTTTTGGACCATAGTCGTAGGCATGCCAAGGCAAGGTATTGGCTGGGAGCATATATTCGTAGGGACAATTAAAAAAGCAGGCAATCAGGGCCCTAATAACTTAGTTTTGTGCCTACAACTCTAGGATTTATGCTAGCTTTTCAGCCCGAGGGCCCAGGTCACTTCCCAAAACTTCATGAAACTTTATGAGATTATAAATAACACTAAAAAGAGGTACGAAATAAATTACATCACCAGGAACTCACATGTACCCCTCGTAACCATGACAAGAGTTTTATCAAACATATCACAAAGATTGCACCTACAGGTGTAAACAAGATATTTAAGCATATGGTTCTCATACATATCTGAGAATTGATAAGAATAATTTCTCCCTTACATTATTAGCTACAATACAAGCTATTTTACCATAGATACATTTTCTATTCATTTACATATAAAAAAATAAATAGAGACATACATCATCATTGATAAAATACATGCTTATATGCAACAAAAATAACATGGATACAACAACAATAGAATCCACATAATAACCAATTAATTTGCATACAAAATGCCAAAGGAATGAGCTCTTCATTACTGAATGTAAGAATGAACCAGAGATGGGACTTCCACATTCCACCTGACCATAGATTAAATGAGCCAAGCCTCACTTCAGCCAATCACCCTCGTACCATATTCGAAGCATGAATGGGGGATCTCATAAAAATCATCAATAAAAATAAATCCAAGGCTTCCAAAGGCTAAACAACCTCAACCCTCAACTAGTGATTCCACCTCAAGGTTGGGCATCACAATCATCACAGATTGGTCTCTATCTAAGTTGTTGCAGGGCTACAAAGGGCTTGTTCCAACCAATGCTCCAAGACTAGGAACTCAACCACATATGTTTCTGGGCCCCAGATTATTTCTACAATCAAGGCTCCAAGACTAGTAACTCAACCCACCTAGGGCTCCACACCGTTTGTACAACCACGGCTCCACAACCAATAACTCAACCTTACAGTTGTTCATGTTTCTCCAACCAAGACTCTAGGAACTAATAACTCAAACCAATAGATAAAGGAATCATGGGAACCAAAAATAAAACAATATATGGAAATAAACCCACAACATCATGGTTATCCAAGTAATGGCAAGGCTAGGAAAGTCCACATGCATACAACATGCATGCCAAAAATAGTGAGGAAAAAAAAACATGCAACTCGGTACCTACAGTCAGAACCTACTATAGATATTGATCTCGATGTCCTCTTGTGCTTTCTTACTCTTGTTATGCCTCCTTTCCCCAAACCACTAAGTATCCACACTCTCCAAGAGTGCTCCAAGAAAACCCTAATTATCCAAGAGTATGAGAGAGAGAGAGAGAGAGAATAATGAGAGAGCTCCAAAAATTGCACTAAACAAAACTTACAAACTAAAATTTCTCCATTATTTTCCTTCATTTTCTCCTCACATGCAATGTGTGACTTTTCACCTTTCTTTTCTCCTATTTTCAATTATTTTCATAAATAAAATTCCAATTAATGTCTCATGCCCATCAAATATATTTTCCATTTCCATAGCCATAATAAACTAAGGTGAACACCCCTTATGATGTTTTTCCCACTATTCTTCTTGGAGTGCGTGTCTTGTCACTATGGTATTATATATTTTTACATGGATTTTCAACCAGGGTTGTAACAAAACCCTCCCCCTTAGGAGAACACCGTCCTTGGTGTTCAATGACACCTATAAACTAGAGAACCGCTAAAAACAAAAGACATTGCCTATGGATCTTTATAACATAGCTCGTTGAAATATTTACGATGACTATTGTTTTTTTTTTTTTTTGGTTAGTTAGAGGGATCATAAACTTTAGGCAGATTTCACATGCATGACGCGGGGTCCAACCTCCCGGCTACCACTATAACCTCTTAGGAAACCAACCAACCTACAATAGCAAAACTCGGATAAGACGAGACTTGAACTAGTGACCTGCTTAATAGCACAAACGCCTTAACAATGCGTCTGCTAGCCACTAGACCATGCCCCTGTGGGCATTTACAATGACTATTGTTGAAACATGACATATATATCATTTACTTTCAAGGTTTATAACACAAATCATAACATTATTTACAATAACGCCCACATATACTCATACACATTTACTTCAACCTGAAAATAACCATATTGCCTCTGAAGCTTTATAAACTAACTCAATACAATATTTACAATGATATGCACATATACACATACACACATTTTCTAAACCAACAAATAAAAGGATATTGTGCCCATATGAGCAACAAGGGTATCCATAGGCTTACACCTCCACCCTCAAAGTAATACCAGGATTCACCTCCTTCTTAGGAAGCCCAAAATCCACTATCAAATTCAAAGTCACATCTAATTTCTAGCACTACAATCATGCACTATTGTACCCTCAGTGAGTATTTACTGGCTCATTTTTCCAAAAAACACTCCCAATGTGCATCTAATTCTATTTGGAAATGATTATCACAAAACAAATCCATCTCCAATCTTCCCTTCTCTATTACATATCCCCTCGGGAAATCTATTCATCCCTTCTGTGTAGTCACGCACCTTCCAATTTCTACTGGAACCCCCATCTCAGGTAGTCCATCCGTTTGAAAGGATTCCTCCCATCGAAAGATTAAAAAAAAAAGCATATCCCCACCTCAAAACCATCATACCAGTCATGGCATGCTCATGGAAGTAAATGGACACTATTGGGTACTAGTGTCCCACAATGAACCTCCTCTAGAAGTACTTTACCAATGTACTGCTACCTATTGCAATTCCTTTTGCTGACACTACTAGTTCTTGTAGTGAGTTTCAACCACCCAACTATAAATTTTTGTTATTCCTGTACCAACCACATAACTACCATTATATTCAAAATAAATTGAAATAAATTAGCATCATACCTCATTGGTAGCTCATCAATAACATACACTTGCAATTATTTTCATTTCATCTCGCAACATGTTAAACTATTTGTGTTGAGATTTCAACAAGATTATGAGCTTAGTGAAAAGAGTCGCCTTCACTAAGTGGGCCCGCAGGCTATTTTTGGCGCAAGTCTATTTTTAGACTATGTCTATTTTTAGACATGTCGATCATATTCTATGAGTTGCATGATGCTATTTGTGGATGGTTGGTCAAGTTGGAAAAATAGATGGACTTCTATTTTTAGACATATTGGGCGGAATCTATTTTTAGATTGCCAGTCTAAAAATAGATATGTCGAATATTATTAGCTCTTAATAATATTTGGACTATAAACATTATCTTATTCTCTTGGAGCACTTCAGTTAAGTGCACAGATGTGGCACAGGAGCTGATAGAAGGAATTATGCTATTCCTGAGGGTTAAGTGGAGCTATTGCATGGAAAACTTTAGTTAGAATTCATGTGATAGAGTTTGGTGTAGTTATTGAGGTAGTTGGTGGAGTTGTGTTTAGTTTAACTCAGTTAAACATAGTTGAGATAGTTGTATCTAGTCTAACTGATTGATACACTAGTGAGAGTGGTGTGAATTAATTATTAATTAATTCACTAATTATTAACTCATTAATCAACTGAAGAATACATCAGTTAACTACAGTGCATGGACAGTTTCAGTGGAGACTAGTGGAGAGGTAGGTGAAAGAGCAGTGTGACTATCAGTTGTGACTATAGTGTTGCATGATTTGCAACACACAGTGGTTGGAGATGCCAATGAGGATTGCGTGAGCAAGGCTGGACCAATTCGAGTTCATTCAGATCCATTCTTCAGCAGTGATTGCGCAGTAGAGGCAGGCTATCAGGTGGCAGAGATTGGAGCATGTGATTTGCTAGATCGGGCTTGATTAGTGTGTAGCAATTGGAGATTGTACTGAGAGCTTGTGAGGAGCTTTGTATGATTATTGTTACATGATCTCTATGACATATAATATACAGATAGTTGGGGGTTTTTAGCTTTAAGCTTTCCCATAAATTATTGTGTTCATATGTGTGAATTTTTATGGTTTTAATGTGTGCATGCAATTGATTTTATTTCCGCAAGTAATGATCAATAGTAGAAGAGATTTTGTATTGTGCATGAAGTCAAATAGTGTGTGATCAGGAGAATATCGGATGTATAACACATTAGTTATATAATTTTTACATGGTATCAGAGTGATATTGATCATTGGAGAAATTGCAAAGCATTGAAGCGGTTGAGTTTTGTGTTGGTGGAATTCGAATTTGCAGCAGTGTTTTCTTGGTGTCGAAGTTGAGATGTCTTTCAACGGATTGCGATTGGAGTATGCCCTTGAGGGCAGCTCGAATTATATTGCATGGAAGGACAGGATGGAGGCGGTGCTGGATGACAATGGGTTGAAGGAGTTCATAGATGCATAAATTCCAAAACCTACTTCTAGTGATGCTGTCGTACTTGACGCATGGCAAAAGAAGACAGCAAAGTGTCGAAGGATTCTGTTGGAAGGTGTGAAGGATCACATAGTGTCCAACCTTCATGGTAAAGCTTCTCCATTCTTGATGTGGAAAGCTTTGACAGATTTATTTCAAAGCAAGAGCGACCAGAGGAAGTTGGCGCTCAAGGATAAACTCAAGAACATAAAAATGGAGAAAGGCGACAGTATGCCCAAGTACCTCACGAAGTTCATCCAATGTAGGGATGAGCTGGGAAGTGTGGGGGTTACTGTTGATGACGAGGACTTGGTGAGCTTGGCTCTCCTTGGGCTTCTGAAGAGTTGGCATTCCTATCAGGACTCTGTCAATGGTCGGGAGAAATTGCCAGGATGGGAGCGACTTTGGTCAAATCTTGTGCAAGAGGAGATAAGGCGGAGTACCAGGGATGGATCTTCATCAAAGGCATCTGATGAAGAGGATTGCGCTTTGGCTGCCAAAGCAAGGAAGGGGAAGGGAAAGAAGAATGCTTCTCAATCCGGTGTGGATGGTAAAGAGCGTGACATGTCCAAAGTGAAGTGTTTTCACTGTCACGAACACGGACATTATGCCACGAATTGTCCACAGAAGAAGAAAAATAAGCAAATATGGATCTACACCGGGAGAGGCCTTAGCTCCTCTGGTCAGCTTGAGCTGGATTTTTCACTCGATCGCATGCTTGGCCTCAAGTATGATGGGTTTAGTGTGGTTTCAAGGACAAGTAGAATCTTTTCCATATGACCGGAGACAAAGATTTGTTTACTGATCTGGATGAGAAGGATCTTGGAGTGCACATCGAGATGGGTGATGATGGTAGATACAGTGCGACTGGTATCGGGACCATTTCCTTTGAGAGGGAGTCTGGTAAACCTTTCATATTGAAGGATGTCATGCATGTTTCAGGATTAAAGAAGAATCTGATCTCGGTGGCCATGTTTAAAGACAAGGGATATGATGTTGTCTTTAGTGAGGGAAAGGCTTTCCTGCATAGTAAGGCAACTGGTGAAACCCGGAGGATAGGGGTTCGAGTTAAGAACCTTTATTAGTTGCAGGTAGATGGCTGCGCAGCAATGGCAGGCAAGGTAGAAGGAGTGGTGAGTCGGGATGAGGGCGAGCTATGGCATAGGATATTGGGCCATCTTCACCATGGTGCTTAGAAAATTTTATGTAAAGAAATTTCTACCTGGGTTCCCAAAGATACCCTTGCGCAGCTTAGATCAGTGAAAGGGATGTACTTTGGGGAAAATTTGTGAAAGCCACTCATGAGAAGGATAGTCGCGCCACGACGATCCTTAAGAGAATTCATTACGTACGTGTTTTGACCTTTCTCGCAGCTTTCTCTCGATAGAAAAGCACAAGTATTATGTGATATTTGTTGATGATTTTTCTCATAAGTGCTGGATCTTCTTCATGCAGAAGAAGAGCGAGACATTCTCAAATTTTTGTGAGTCGAGGAAACAGGTGAAGGCTGTTAGGAGCGAAAGTGGTGGTGAATTAATCTTTGGCTAGTTCAAGGACTTTTTCAACGTAGAAGGAATTCGAAGAGAGCTCATAGCGCGTCATAACCCACAGTAGAATGGGGTCGCGGAGCAAAAGAACATAATGATCATGGATGTTGCATGGGCCATGTTGCATGATCAGGGCCTTCCCATATACTTCTGGGCTGAAGCTTGCAATACCACGGTTTATGTGCAAAACCGTTGTCTTCATAGGATACTTGGCATGAGTACACCCGAGGAGGCGTTTTCTGGTAAGAAGCCTGATATTTCTCATTTGAAGATTTTTGGCTCACCTGTTTACATTCATGTGACGAAGGATGCCAGGAAGAAGCTGGAGCTGATCGCAGAGGTTGGGATATTTGTGGGGTACACAGAAACACCCCACAACTATCATGTGTATTTTCTATATAGTTGGAAGACTGTTGTGCGACGGGATATCAAATTTCATGAGGAGAAAGCCATGAAGTGTTCGCTTGAGAGGGAACCATACTTTCATGTAGATGAGGAGCTATTAAAGGCTCCCTAAGGATGAGCCTAGGATGTGGATCATCCACAAGAGGATGTTCATGGAGTGGAAGAAACCACTCATACAACACCAACCATCGAGGGTGGAAGGGACTACGTAAGCTGAGCGACTGAATCTTGATGCAGAGAATATTGTAGGAGCACCTACATCACAGCGCAGATAGAGAAATTCACCTGACCGATATACTGGATACATGGCTCTGATGAGCAAGTGTGTCGTGACAGAACCATCCTCTTTCGAGGAAGCTGTGGAGGACCCTACATGGGTAGATTCCATGGTGGAAGAGTATGATTTGATTGTCAAAAACAGTGCATGGGAGATTTCCCCAAGGCCAGAAGGGAAATCAGTGGTAGGTTCGAGATGGATCTACAAAGTGAATCAAGCTGCTGACGGGAGCGTCAAGAAGTACAAGGCAAGATTTTTTTCCCGGGACTTCTCACAGATTGAGGGGATCGACTATGAGGAAACCTTTGTAGCTGTCGCAATGTATTCTTCCATACGGAGCATGCTAGCTCTCTCAGCGCAGATGGGATGGCACATTCATTAGATGGATGTGAAGACTGCATTCCTCAACGGCTTCATTGAGGAGGAGGTGTACATAGAGCAGCTCGAAGGTTTTGAGATCTTCAGTAGCAAGTCGCATGTGTGCAGTCTCAAAAGAGTGTTGTATGGGTTGAAACAAGCACCTCATGCTTGGTACACACGGATAGACAGTTATTTCACCGGACTTGGTTTCACCAAGAGTGAGGCGGATCCAAACCTATACCAGATTGTGGTGGAGGGTAAGTTGATGATCATTGTACTTTATGTAGATGATTTGATACTAACAGGTGATGAACTGTTGATACACTCATGCAAGGCAGATCTTGCAAAGGAGTTTGAGATGAAGGACTTGGGCCTCCTTCATTATTTCCCGGGATTGGAAATTTGGCAGCGGAAGGGTGGACTGTTTGTGTCTCAAGGCAAGTATCCCGGGAGATAATGGAGAAGTTCAACATGCATGGCTGCAAGCCTATCAACACTCCTCTTGCTGGTGGATGGAGGAAAGAGGATGCTACATCAGCAGAGGTAGTGGATGCCATTGTTTACCGATAGTTGGTGGGGTCGCTTATGTATCTGGTCAATACACGACTCGACATATGCTATGTTGTTAACCAGCTTTCACAAGCTATGGTTAATCCTACCAAGCTCTTTTGGAAGGCAGGCAAGCATGTATTGAGATATCTCAGAGACACATCGGGATATGAATTATGGTACAGACAGTCGGATGATGTGAGGCTATGTGACTTCATGGATGCAGATTGGGCAGGGAGACCAACGGACAGAAACAGCACATCTGGAGGGATTTTCAGTATCGGGTCGACAGCAGTTTCTTGGTACAGCAGGAAGCAGAGATCCATGGCACTCAGTTCAGTAGAGGCCAAGTATATGGCAGCGAGTTTGGCTGCATGCGAGGCTATATGGATGAGGAAGATCCTGGTCGGGTTGTTCGGTTCACACTTAGATCCTACTATGATATATTGTGATAATTAGAGTTGCATCAAACTCTCGGTTAATCCAGTATTTCATGATAGATCTAAACACATTGACATCCGGTATCATCATATCAGAGATTGTGTGCAGCGGAAGATCATGTTACTTTCATACATTCCCACGGAGAATCAGGATGCTGATATCTTGACGAAGGCGCTCACCAGGAACAAATTCGAATACCACAAAGGCAGGATAGGGGTGGCAGATAATCCTTATCTTGTTGAGAGGGAGTGTTGAGATTGCAACAAGATGATGAGCTTAGTGGAAAGAAGTCGCCTTCACTAAGTGGGCCCGCAGGCTATTTTTTGGCGCAAAGTCTATTTTTAGACATATGGATCATGTTCTATGAGTTGCAGGATGCTATTTGTGGATGGTTGGTCAAGTCGGGAAAAATATATGGACTTATATTTTTAGACATATTGGGCGGAATCTATTTTTAGATTGCCAGTCTAAAAATAGATATGTCGAATATTATTAGCTCTTAATAATATTTTGACTATAAACATTATCTTATTCTCTTGGAGCACTTCAGTTAAGTGCACAGATGTGGCACAGGAGCTGACAGAAGAAATTACGCTATTCTTGAGGGTTAAGTGGAGCTATTGCATGGAGACTTCAGTTAGAACTCATGTGACATAGTTTGGTGGAGTTATTGAGGTAGTTGGTGGAGTTGTGTTCAGTTTAACTCAGTTAAACATAGTTGAGCTAGTTGTATCTAGTCTAACTGATTGATACACTAGTGAGAGTGGTGTGAATTAATTATTAATTAATTCACTAATTATTAACTCATTAATCAACTAAAGAATACATCAGTTAACTACAGTGCATGGACAGTTTCACTGGAGACCAGTGGAGAGGTAGGTGAAAGAGCAGTGTGACTATCAGTTGTGACTATAGTGTTGCATGATTTGCAACTCACAGTGGTTGGAGATGCCAATGAGGATTGCGTGAGCAAGGGTGGACCAATTCGAGTTCATTCAAAGCCATTCTTCAGCAGTGATTGTGCAATAGAGGCAAGCTAGCAGGTGGCAGAGATCAGTGCATGGGATTTGCTAGATCGGACCTGATTAGTGTGTAGAAATTGGAGATTGTACTGAGAGCTTGTGAGGAGATTTGTATGATGCTTCTTACATGATCTCTATGACATATAATATACAGATAGTCAGGGTTTTCAGCTTTAAGCTTTCCCATAAATTACTGTGTTCATATGTGTGAATTTTTATGGTTTTAATGTGTGCATGCAATTGATTTATTTCCGCAAGTAATGATCAATAGTATAAGAGATTTTGTATGGTGCATGAATTTAAAATAGTGTGTGATCAGGAGAATCTCATATGTATAACACATTAGTTATATAATTTCTACAATTTGTTTGATCAAAACATCATGAATAAACATATCACATCTGGTTAGCTCAAAACATAAACATCATAGATAAAAATCATAAATCACATGCAGTCACCGTAAATCATCATTTAAATCACATGTAATAATCATAAGCCAAAATCGTATATCACATGCATAATGTAAGTGAAATAAAATAACGATACTTATCCTTCTCCGGTCCTTACTCTTGCCTTTTTTCTTTCGTACACACATAAGATCGGTTTCCACACCAGGAAAGCACCCAATCCATTTTCTTCTCTTCAACTAGGCACACATACGCATAGTGTACAACACATACATCCACACAAATCATACAACACTACAAAATCCGTAGACCTACACCGGCATACAACTCATACACCTACACATGGTAACAATACAACACAATACATACACCTACACCAAAATACAACACATACACCTACACCCGATGTACCATACAATACAATACATATGCCTATGTACTATGTATTTTTACATATACATAGTACAAATACATAGTACAACACAATGAATACACATGTTACCATGCCATGACTACACTATGCACATACATACTACTGCATGCTCGCAACACACCATCTACGACATGCAACAATACCACATGTATACCAGTACCATATGCATAAAATGTACACAGTACCTCCTGTACACAATACTAACTACTCTACATGTGCAGAACATCACATGTACACACCGCCACTACACAATGAGCACATAATGAAAAATGTACCCCACACCAATTGTACAATGTGTACACAATACCACATGTACATAGCACCACACAACATGTACTTGACACAACTTTTACACAACGCCGCATGCACGACGTGTACATGGCACCACCTGCATACAACACCACTTGTACAACATGTACACAACACTACATGCACAGAACACTACATGTACACTCATGCACACAAAACCATATGTACAACATGCACACAACACCATATGTATGTAGAACTGCATATACAACATATACATAGCACCATACGTACACACTGTCGCATATGAAACATGTGAACAACACCATATGCGGAGAACACCACATATTCAACATGCGCATAATAAAATATGTACAGAACACCACATATCAAACATGTACATAACACCATATATACCCAACACTACATAAGGAATATACACACACCACCATATGTACAACATACATACAACATCATATCTACACAATACTACATATGCAACATTTACAAATCACCATAGGTACAATTATTGTATATAAAACATGTGCAACATATACAAAACAATATTAATGTACTAATAATAACCACAATTGCAGAGTCAGCATTGATGAGTATGACATAATATCACATAGTCAACCTTACTGTATTTTTTGCTCCCTATAAAATCTTTGTCTAGCACTCTTCTAATATTATGCTTTAGCTTTAGACCCTTGAAGATGGCTGAAGTGTTCACTCGAAATGTCAGGCTCACTGAACAATCGGGCTCACTGAGCAATCCACAGAGTTCACCTAAAGCTCTCGACATTATATTAAGTCATATCAGAATTTCATAACCCTAACCATTTCCATAGGACAATCCAAATTAGCATCATACATATAACATTGATACCTTAATGCAATAAAAATAATTATCAAGATAAATAACATATAACAACAACGAGTAATCATGGAACATAATCATCAAAAACATATATCATAGTCATCAAGTTAATAAAAATCAACATCTTAATCATATAATATAATGATCAAGTTAACTAACAGAACACAACAATAGTGCAAAATCTGATACTGAGAGTGATATTATTGATGTTTTCTTATACCTTTAAATAAATCAACCAAATACCTATATTCATTTTTTATTATATCCTATTAGAAATATTATATTTATAGTTGAGAGTGAGTGAAACATTTTTATCTCTTCTCCTTAATATGGAGAATAGCCACTTGGAGTAAAATTATTTATGTTTTATAAAACTTTTAATTGAACAAACCAAATATATATATATATATAGGAATAAATGTCCATTTAAATTGAAAAAATATACTTACACATCTTTCTCATACTTAGTTGTCAAATAAACCTTTAGATTTAATTAAATTTTATAAATTTTAAATATTATTATAATTATTATTTTAATTTTATTTGCCTATCTAATCTATCTAATTATTGTAATCATTTATCCAAAGTTAAAATTAGAAACATTGATTACATTATCTACCATTCAATTCGAAAACATTATTCTCTTAAAAAAGCTTAAATACCCATCCATACGCTGTATATTCAATTTAGAAACTTTTAATTCTCTACATTACCATCAAAACCCACACATCCTACAATGAAATTGATAGCATTCCTTCCACAATACATAAATATCTAGTACTATCTATTGGAAATACATATACCTTCCAAGTAAAAATAGAAACAACCATTATTGCACTATGACAAAAATAACTCTTACCTAAGTGGACGGGACTCAAATTTGCAACGCAAATCCTTGTAAAATGGCAGAAGCCACCTGCATAACGACTTATCCAGTTTCAAGAAAAAAGGAAAACTAGGTGTCGTTTTATCAGATTAAAGGTGGCTTCGTCCTCTGCGATTATACTGATCTCTTTAATATGTTTTTTACATGTCGTGACGCTCTCCGAAGCAGCAGATGTCCAAAATGATATACAAGGTAGTGTTTGACATTGGTGTAAATTTACATAATAATTTGGTAGTTCACAAATAAATTTAAAATTTTTTAGACTGTAGGTGAAGCTGAAGTTCATTCAATGCTGGTCCCCGTAAAGTTACGTGATGAATTGAAGTCTGAGAAGAGCGTGGATGTTCCCATGCTTACTCCTTATTGGAGTCAATTCTTCGAGTCAGGATGCGTTGATCCAAGTTGTTGCGATATCTGCCCTGGTTTGACGTGTTGCTCCGATCGGTGCAATTGATGTTAAACGTACTCATGTTTAACGTGACTTCTCTTAGAAGTTCTCATTTTTTTTTTCTATTATTACGATGAACAGTCGCGGTGATAATGAACTATCAAAAAATATCCTCATATTACTAGTTGGTCAATAGCTTAGTTATTAGCACAATCACATTTATGAATGTGGTTGGTATATGCCAATAAGAATATGTGAAATATATTTACAACCACATTCACTAATGTGTTTGATATATGTCGGTAGGCTTATATCCACCACCCACTACATGTATTTGACCAAAATAATCACTATATATTTATGAATATAATTACATATATATCTCATATATATATATATATATATATGATAATAAAATATATAATAATAAAATAGTATTAAATCTTTTCAATACATTAATAGTTATAACTCAAACTATACTAAAATTAAAATAACATAATACTAGTATTTTATTACTATTTATAATAAGTATATATCTCTTACAAATGTTGGAAGGGATTATTAATTTTATAATCCAAAAGAACTAATAACTCCAAGGGTCTAATATTATAAACTCAAGGAATTGGTGAACCGGAGGGGAAAATATTAAAATGCTAAGAGATCAAAAAGCTCAAGGAATCCATATTAAAAAGAGAATAGATTAATAAAGCCTAGAAATTAATATTTTAACTACAAATGAATGATAAACTCACATGATTATTAATATTAGAAACGAAAGATAACAATCAACTTTAAGGATTCTTAATATTATAAACCCAATGAATTAAAAACATAAACTATTAATAAAACCAATAGATTGATTTTAAAAACCCAAAGAAATAACAAAACCGAGGGATCAATAAGGCCAAGGGATTAATATTAAAAAGACAAGAAATTAATGAACCCCAAGAATTAATATTTTAAACTAAAAAACCTAACATATTAATACCATAATCATCAATATTTTAATCTCAAAAGGTTAATAAACCCAGAGGATTATTAATATTATAAACCAAAAGAATGAATAAACGCAAGGGTTTAATGTTATAAAGCAAAATAATCGGTGAACCAAAGGGATAAATATTAAAATCATACAAGACCAATAAGTCTAAGGGATCAATATTAAAAACACAAAATATTACTAAACCCTAAGAATAATGTTTTTAAACTCAAAAACCTAAGAAATTGATAAACCCTAATAATTAATATTTTAAATTAAATGGATTAATAAAGCCAAGACATTATTAATATTAAAAACCAAAATAAGTAATAAACCTAAGGGTTTAATACTATAAACCAAAGTAATTGGTTAACCCAAGGGATAAATATTAATATTGTAAACCAAGAAATTAATAAACCAAATAACTAATATTTTAAAGTCAAGAGATTAATAAACACTAAGAATTAATATTTAAAACTCAAGGGATTAAGAAACCCAAGGGATTATTAATATTATAAACAAAAAGAACTAATAAATCCAAGGGTTTGATATTACAAACGAAAGGAATTGGTGAACCCAAGAGATAAACATTAAAGACATAAGTGATCTATAAGGCCAAGGGATCAATATTAAAAACACGAGATTAAAAAAACCTTAGAGTTAATATGTTTAACTCAAAAACCTAAGAAATTAGTAAACCCTAAGAATTAATATTTTTAACTCAAGAGATTCTAAGACCTAAGTGTGGTTTAATATTATAAATGAAAAGAACTAATAAACCAAAGGGTTTTATGTCATAAACCGAAGGAATTGGTGAACCGAATGGATAAATATTAAAAACTTAATGGATAAATAAGAAGAAGTGATCAATACGAAAAACAAATGATATTAATAAAGCTTGCAAATTAATATCTTAAACAAAAAGGTTTGATAAACTCACATGATTATTAGTATTGTAAACTTAAGCGAATAATATTAAACCTAAGAGATTAATATTTTTAACCTCAAGAGATTAATATTATCAACCTCAAGTATATAAAAACCTTTAGATAAATACTATAGACCGTAAAATAAACTTGATTGAGCATGCTTGACTTAAACATTGAGACAATTATTGTCATAATGTGACATTGGACGAATAATGACCATGGTTTTTAATAGTTCATTTTCATATTGAGACAATATTTGTCACAATGTGACTTTTGACCATGGAAGACCTTGATTGACTCTGACTAATTATGATTAACAATGGCAGCCCATGATTGATTTTCATATAGAGTTCATAATGTGACATTGGACCATGCATTAATATTGAAGTGTGTGACTAATATTTAACACATAATAGTACCAACCCAAAGAATTAAGAAACTCAAGGGATTAATAAACCCTAATAATTAATGTCTTAAACTCAAAACTTAAGAAATGAATAAACCCTAAGAATTAATAATTTAAACTGAAGAGATTAATAAGCCAAAGGGATTATTTATATTATAAACTAAAAGAACTAATAAACCCAAGGGTTTAATATTATAAACCAAAGTAATTATTGAACCCAAGGGATAAATATTAATATTATAAACAAAAAATTAATAAATCATAAGAATTAATATTTTAAACTCAAGAGATTAATAAATCCTAAGAATTAATATTTTAAACTTAAGTGATTAATAAACACAAGGGGTTATTAATATTATAAACCAAAATACTAAACCCAAGGGTTTAATATTACAAACCAAAGGAATTGGTGAACCCAAGGGATAAATATTAAAGACCTAAGAGCTCAATAAGGCCAAGGGATCAATATTAAAAATGCAAGATATTAATAAACCCTAAGAATCAATATTATGAACCAAAATATTATAATCCTCAATGTTATAAACTGTAAATATTAAACACAATATTATAAACCCTAATATTAAACCCAAATATTATAACCCAATATATTAGAATCTATATTATAGCACAACATATTATCCCATAATGTAAATCATAATATTAAAACTCAAAAGATTAATAAACCCAAAGGATTATTAATATTATAAACCGAAAGAACTAATAAATGCAAGGGTTTAATATTATAAACCAAAGGAATTTGTGAACCAAGGGGATAAATATTAAAAACCTACATGATCAATAAGGCAGAGGGATCAATATTAAAAACAAAAGAGATTACTAAAACCTAAGAAATTAATAAACCATAATAATTAATATTTAAATTAAATAGATTAATAAACCTAAGAAATTATTAATATTATAAACCAAAATAAGTAGTAAACCCAAAGGCTTAATATTGTAAACCAAATTAATCGGTGAACCCAAGGGTTTGATATTACAACCAAAGGAATTGGTGAAAAGAAGGGATCAATAAGCCAAAGGGATCAATATTAAAAACACAAGAGATTAATAAAGCCTAAGAATTAATATTTTTATCTCAAAAACCTAAGAAATTAATAAACCCTAAGAATTAATATTTTTAACTCAAGCGACTCTTAGATCCAAGTGTGGTTTAATATTATAATGGAAAAAAATTAATAAACCCAAGGTATTTATATTATAAACCCAAGGAATTGGTGAACCCAAGGGATAAATATTAAAAACCTAAGTGATCAATAAGGCGAAGGGATCAATATGAAAAAAATAAGATATTAATAAAGTCTAAAATTAAATATCTTAAACAAAAATGGTTGACAAACTCACATGATTATTAATATTATAAACTGAAGGGAATAATATTAAACCTAAAATATTAATATTATAAACCTAAAGTATATAAAATTCTTTAGATAAATATTATAAACCTTAAGTATATAAAAATGTTTATATAAATTTTATAAACCAAAAAATAAACATGGTTTAACATGATCAATTTAAACATTGAGACAATCGTTGTCACAATGTGATGTTGGTTGAAGAACTACCATGGTTCGCCATGGTTGATTTTCATATTGAGTCAATCTTTGTCACAATGTGACATTCGACAGTGGAATACTTTCATTGACTACAACTAACTATGATTAACAATGGTAGCCCATGGTTGATTTTAATATTTAGACAATGTTTTTCATAATGTGACATTAGACCATACATTAATATTAAAGTGTAAGACTAATATTTAACACCTAATATGACCAACCCAAAGAATTAGAAAACTCAAGGGATTAATAAACCCTAATAGTTAATATGTTAAAATTAAAATGTAAGAAATGAATAAACCCCAAGAATTAATAATTTAAAGTGAAGATATTAATAAACCAAAAGGATTATTATTATTATAAACCAAAAGAACTAATAAACCCAAGGATTTAATATTATAAACAAAAGGAATTGGTAAACCCAAGGGATAAATATTAATATTATAAACCAAGAAATTAATAGAGCATAAGAATTAATATTTTAAACTCAAGAGATTAATAAACCCTAAGACTTTATATTTTAAACTTAAGAGATTAATAAACCCAAGGGGTTATTAATATTATAAACCAACATAATAAAACCAATGGTTTAATATTATAAACCAAAGGAATTGGTGAACCCAACGGATAAATATTAAAGACCTAAGGGATCAATAAGGACAAGGGACCAATATTAGAAATACAAGATATCAATAAACCCTAAGAATCAATATTATGAACCAAAATATTATAATCCCCAATGTTATAAACTCTAAATATTAAACACAATATTATAAGCCCAAATATTAAAACAAAATATTATAAACCCAATATTAACCCCTAAGTATAAATTATATATATTATATTATATATTATAACCCAACATATTATGCCACAATGTAAATCACAATATTAAAAATAAAAATATGAATAAACCTAAGGGATTATTAATATTATAAACCAAAAGAACTAATAAAGGGAATGGTTTAATACTATAAACCAAAGGAATCAGTGAACCGAGGGGATAAATATTAAAAACCTACATGATCAATAAGACAAATGGATCAATATTTAAAAAAAAATTATTAAACCCTAAGAATAAAAATTTTAAACTCAAAAACCTAAGAAATTATTAAACCCTAATAATTAATATTTTAAATTAAATCAATTAATAAACCCAAGATATTATTAATATTATAAACCAAAAGAAGTAATAAACACAAGGGTTTAGTATTATAAAGCAATGTAATTGGTGAACCCAAGGGATAAATTTTAATATTATAAAACAAGAAACTACTACACCCTAATAATTAACATTTTAAACTCAAGAGATTGACAAACCCCAATAATTAATATTTTAAACTCAAGATATTAATAAACCCAAGGGGTTATTAATATTATAAACATAAAGAATTGATAACATCGAGGATTTGATATTACAAACCAATGGAATTGGTGAACAAAAGGGATATATATTAAATACTTAAGGGATACATAAGGTCAAGGGATCAATATTAAAAACAAAAGAGATTAATAAGCCTAATAATTAATATTTTTATCTAAAAAACCTAAGAAATTAATAAACCCTAAGAATTAATATTTTTAACTCAAGAGATTATAAGACCCAATGGTGGTTTAATATTATAAACGAAAAAAACAAATCAACCCAAGGATTTTATATTATAAACCACAAGAATTGGTGAACCCAGGGGATAAATATTAAAAACTTAAGGGATAAATAAGTCGAAGGGATCACTATGAGAAACATAAGAAATTAATAAAGCCTAAACATTAATATCTTAAATAAAAAGGTTTCATAAACTCACATGATTATTAATATTATAAACTCAAGGGAATAATATTAAACCTAAGATATTAATATTATAAAACTCAAGTATATAAAAACCTTTAGATAAATATTATAAACCTCAAGTATATAAAAATCTTTAGATAAATACTATAAACCGTAAAATAAAAATGGTTGAGCATGCTTGATTTAAACATTGAGACAATTGATGTCACAATGCGACATTGGAAGAAGAATGACCATGGATTTCCATGGTTGATTCTCATATTCATACAATCTTTTTCACAATGTGACATTCGACCATGGAAGACCTTCATTGACTAAGACTAACGATGATTAGCAATAGTAGCCCATGACTCATTTATATATTGAGACAATATTTTTCCTAATGTGACATTGGACCATGCATTAATATTAGAGTGTAAGACTAATATTTAACGCCTAATATTACCAACCCAAAGAATTAGAAAACTGAAGGGATGAATAAACCCTAATAATTAATATCTTAAACTAAAAACCTAAGAAACTAATAAACCCTGCGAATCAATAATTTAAAGTGAAGAGATTGATAAGCCGAAGAGATTATTAATAATATAAAGCAAAAGAACTAATAAACCCAAAGTTTTAATATTATAAACCAAAGGAATTGGTGAACTGAAGGGATAAATATTAATATTATAAACCAAGAAATTAATAAAGCATAAGAATTAATACTTTAAACTCAAGAGAGTAATAAATCATAAGAACTAATATTTTAAACTCAAAAGATTAATAAACCCAAGGGGTTATTAATATTGTAAATCAAAAGAGTTAATAAACCCAAGGATCTAATATTAAAAAGCAAATAAATTCATGAATCCAAGGGATAAATATTGAATACCCAAGGGATCAATAAGTCGAAGGGATCAATATGAAAAACACAAGAGATCAATAAACCCTAAGAATCAATATTATGAACTAAAATATTATAATCCCCAATGTTATAAACTGTAAATATTAAACAAAATAGTATAAACTCTAATATTAAACCCAAATATTATAAACCCAATATTAAAGTTTAATTATAAATCCTATATACTAGAATATGTAGTATAACCCAACACATTACTCCATAATGTAAATCATAATATTAAAACCAAATATTATAAGCTCTATATATATTAAAAACTCAATATTAAAAATTCTAATCTTAAAACATATATTATAAGACTTATTATTAAACCCAATAATATAAATCTAAATAATATAAACCTTAATATTATAACCAATAATTGTCTCAATGTTTAACTACTCCTCATGAAGTTTCATCTTTGCTCATCTGGTTGACTTTTATATAAATAATTTAATTAATATATTGTTATGTATTTTAATTAATTTTATTAAATATTTTAATTAATTAACTTAATATTACTATTAACTAATATGAAAATATTAATTTAAATATTGAAAAATTAATGTTTATTGTAATTGAACAGTTTGATATAAATGTTTTAATTAATATGTTGCCAAATAATTTAATTTATGTTCTTAAATATTTTAATGTTTTGATAAATGTTATCAATGTTTCATATAAATTTAAATATTAATTAACTAAAGTTAAAATTAATTAATGTTAATATTTTAATTAATTAATATTAATAGTAATTATTGTTTTAATAATTTAATTAATTAATTTTGTATTAATTCATTTCTTTAAACATGTTTAAATTAATGTTATTAAACGTTTTGAAATAAATATTTTAATTAATATATTGTCAAAAGTTTAAATTAATATTTTAAAGTTAGAAACATTTAAATACAATTCCAACATCTTATTATTACTATTAACCAAATCTCAATATATTCATGTTTAGATTGATTTAAATAATGTAATTAAGTATAATCATTATGTATTAATGATTTAATTAATATGTCAATGTAATAATCACAATATAATAATTATTTCACTTTATTATTAATTAATATTAATATAATTTTTTTCCAAATTTTTGAATTAATCTTTAATGTTATTAAACATTTTTTATATAAAAGCTTTAATTAGATATTGTAAAATGTTTTAATTAATATTTTAATTAATAATGTTTAATGCTCCAATTTATTAATATTTTAATGCTTTAATTAATTAATTAATGTATATTAATTATGGATTGCTTTAAAATACAATAGTGATCAAGTAGAATTTTTTTATGCTTACAAGATTAAAATATTATTAAAATGGATGTTAAATTTATAATAATTTATTATTATTATTATTATTTTATATAAAAATAATAATAATTTAATAATATAAAGTAATAAAAAATCAAGAACAAGAATAATTTAATAAAACAATAATTTGTTTTTTATAGTAACGTGCGAGCGGGTATACATTTGAATGGCATGCATATGCAACTGTTAGGGTAATGGAGAGGAGACAAGTTTTTAAACTCACAATTGCGAAGTGGTATACTTTTGATAATGTGAACAGTTATAAGTTTCAAAATTAATCCACGTTGCAATGCATCTTTTATAAGTAATTTTTTTTAATTTCATTTCTAACTAATTAACATACGTGGTTATCAGCAATAGGCACGGTATATTTTTAATCATGTCGTGTAAAAAATTAATTTAAGTATGGTTTAAACATGTGATATAGATATGCAAAGAAGTTATGACTTTTAATTCCATTCGTTGATGGAGTGGCGACAACGAGAATATACCGGCATCATCTAATTCATACAATCCGATAAAAAAGATTAATTAGAAAAATTATTAAACTAGCCACTTCCAATAGCGGGTACACCTATCAGTGTAATTATCGCTACCTATAATACAATAATGTTAAAATATTTTTGTTAGTTGTTAGCTTTATGTAGCTTTGTACAGAGTATACGTTGTTTTCATCTACCTCTGAATCATTTCTGAAATGTGCTTTCCATATACAAAATACATGGATATGAACAATTCATTTTATGTAGTTTTGTACACAATATACATGGTCTAGAATCATTGCTGAAATTTCCTTTCCACATACAAAATACATGGATACGAATGATTAACGACTTGTGTAAAGGAATTTGGTGGATACGAATCTATTTTACCATTGCAAATATTCCATGGATGTACTAGTGTTGATTGGTAAAATTCTTAAGATACAGATTCCTTCCCTTGAAAACACCAAGGCTTTCATAAATTCGTGGAAAAAGAAAAGCATAAATTTCAGGAACATTCCTGCACTATTTTATTGGTACATATGGTGTGGACAGAATATTTGGATTTTTGAGGAGATGTCATGGTCCCCTGTAGGGACTGTTGACCATATTTTATAGAACTGGGAAAATTTGAGAATCACTCAGAAACCTCCGACCTTCTGGTGAGGATGAGGCCTATGGAGATTCACTACCTTGTAGGTTTATTTGATGGGGCTTCACAACACTCCATCTGTTTATGCAATGCCTCGTCAATGCTGTCTCCTCGTTGTCACTACAAGATATATTGGCATGGTGGTATTGGATCTAACATGAGGGAAGAAGTATTGGCTTACTGGGGATTATTGTGGTTTGCAGAGAATCTATGTATTGAAAACATTTGGGTTTTTAGGGACTCAAAAGAACTCATTGAAATCCCACAAATTCTTCACCGTAGCTTCCCCAGCTACATTCAACAGTACTGAATCTAAAAATTAATTTATAATATTTTTTCCCACAAATTCTTCGCCCTAGCTTCCCCAGATACATTCAACAACATCAATTCTGAGACACATAATCATATTGTTCTCTTCGCCTTTCGATCCAACTTCTTCCAATCTTCATCTGACATTGTCATTGATTTAGTACCTGGATCTACCGTTATCCATTGATCTTTATGGACCAGCAGGTCCTCCATCGCTTCCACAACTCAAAACTCTGACCATTAAATTTCTTGATCTCTATATTTTCGTTGCTTGTCATCTTCTTCTTTCATTGCAAGAATTGATCACGCAGGTCTCCCACTGAACAAGGTCTACCGCAGGCCCGAGAAAAAAACCCCTCAGTAGCAAAGACATCCCCTTGAAACCAAAACAGTTTTGATACCAAATGTAGGTTTTAACCCTGAACAAAAATTATCTACAAACAAATATTAAAAAAGAAAATAAACAATAGAAAGAACATAAAACATAAAACAGATAAATACAAAGATTTTCCCCTGGATCTTGAACCGGGATGACCAGCTTTATTTTTCATTATATTGCTTTTAGTGTTACAACATATATATATACATGCGGAAGCATACATAAAGTCCAATCCATTAACCCTCGATTAGAACATAACTGGGATCTACAAAATACCAAGGGCTAGAAACCATCGTACCCGAAAACCATGTGCAAACCCATGCACAAAACCATGGGTGGGTCCACCCACTGGAAAATAAGGTCCAAAAAGTTTTTCTCAGGGTGTTGCCCTGGACCCTGACAGGGGGGGTTGCTGCCCCCCCTCTGACCTCCCTGCTGCTCCCAACACAACATATAGGGGGTGCTATCGCCCCCTTGTGACACCCCATGCGTGACTAGTCATAGAAAGAATATAACACATACCCAATAGAGTGATCTTAAAGTGCTTTGAAATAATTTCTCTTCATCACAATTTACTCTTTTTTTCTAATAAGAAATATTCATGGATAAAAATATTAATGAAACTATTGTAATTAATAAATTAAAATTAAAAAATTATTTAATTTTATTATGGTTTTAATGAATTTAATGATTAAATGTCTTTAATTTTAATATTTTTAATATTTTTAAACTTTTAAAAAAAAAATTAACGACAAATTTAATTTAACATTTAATTTTATGTTTTTTTAAAAGAAAATTTTATATTATGCAAAGGGGAAGATCATTGAAATGTTAAATTAAATTTTTTAGAATTGTCATCATGAAATGTTATTGTATGATTTGATAAAATAACAAAAAAAATTGGCTCAAAAGTTTTTTATTCAAATAGTATCATTCAAGAAGCCATTAAAAATGAAAACATCAAGACGGTTACAGATTCCATGAATCCTAGAAACTTATCATTCATCAACTTAGTCAATAATTGCCTAACTTTATGATTTTGTGTTATTGCCTATGTTCCCTCCTTTTCCCTTCTCCTCATTTTCCCCACATCCCTTTTCCTTTCTTCATTGTATTTTCATTCATATTATTTTCCTCACCATCCTAAATTAAGTCCTTCCTTTTATATATATATATATATATATTCCATAACATAAATGTTTTATGTTTAGCAGATTTTTACTGTATTGTTTTTTATTGAATTTTATCTAAATCAAGAAGGGATTTATTGGATCAAAAGTTTGAGTTGTAAAATTTACACAATATGGGTTTTTGAGGTGTTGAATCTATTTAAACAAAAAAAAATGGTGATCGAAAAATTTATCCAAAACCTCCAAAACATAGAATTGTTCTTGTATTCTAATTCTTGTAACTTTTATAGTGTTTTGGTGTATATATTTTGATCAAATATTTATATATATTTATTTAATTTTAAAGTAGTTCACTTAATAATTGTCGAAATTTCATTTTCAGCCTTTTCTTCTTAGTAAATTGAAAATTTTTAATTTGTGATATTTTATTGCATGGGAAGCCCTATTCTATAGGCTAATATGAGGGATATGTGTAATTATTCTTGTGTCTTTAAACTTGGTATTTATCTTTCTCTCTCAATCCATAATAAATTATTTCAATGTTTATGACGATCATCAAATTTTTCTAAGACCAATGCATCCTATCAGACCTCGGGAAAGGAAAAGGTATCTAAGTATGATTCTTCAAAATATTGTTTCTATGATCAGAGAGAAGGGAAATAAGTGCTCCAAGATCGTTAGATAATGTCTATCTTGATAGGTCAAGAAGATTGGAAGTGTGGCAGATGTTAGGGAATTGAGAGTGGATGTGAGTAGAAGTTGGGCAGTCTAAAAGGAAGTGATTTCATCTTCCACCTTCTTAATATCACAAATATGACATATTTTATAGTTCTAGGAAGTCTTGGGAATATATCACCTCCCGGTCTCACTCCAAAGCTCACGAGAATTAGTTGTTATCCTAGTGATGTTCTTTTTTGTCTTATTTTTGGTAAACACAAAGAGACAAGTCTCATTATGAAGGGTGGGGTTGATCACCTCCTTATAGTATCTTAGATTCCTTTTACCCTATATCTTCTGATTCTCCCAAAACTTGTCATTTAAAATGAACGTAATAGTATTTTTGACACTATATTTGTTTTCCATACTGAGCTCCTCCTTAATTCCCCAATGGTTGAGCCAAGAATGGGCATCCTTATGCCATCCGCATTTGAGGCAAAGGTGTGGGTTTCGACTATCTTTGGAAGCCATTTTTTAGAGCCTTTTAGATTCCATGTTGTAAGTATTCTTCTTATAAATCATATATTTAAACATACTTGTACTTTCAATGAGGAACAAACCAACGTCAGTCTAGAGGATATGATAGGGAGTATTTCCCTTGAACTTTAGGTTGTAGGGTATGAATTTCTTTTGAATCATCTGAATCTTCCTCCATGACTCTCTCGATATACTACAACCCTAAAATTCACATCTGAATAGGATAATAGGAGTGACAAGAGTCTCAAATAGGAACCTTCTTTTACTCCAAATGTAAATATCGGATCACTTAAAATTGTTATGAACCTCATTATAAGCTTTCCAACCTCCAATAATCCTTTTCTTGATGCTATAATTTCAGTTGATTTGATGAGGGAAGTCAATTCCCAGATATTTATAAGAAGAAACCTACTCTAAGAATTGGTTACTATACACAAAACTACCATGGGTGACCTTTTTGGATTTAATGATCACGACTTTAGTCTTGTCGGTATTAACTGTCATACCCATCTTGGAGCAGTAGACATGAAGAGTCTGAAGTTGCATGTCAAGGCCATCATGGATTTTTTGAAGAATAATGATATCATCAGCACAAAGGATAAGAGTAATGAGAATACCAGCAAGCTCGGTGCCCATGCATCTCGTGGTTTCTAGAAAATCCTCTAGCTGATCGATGTGTATTCCAAAAATGGTGTGGGATAGGGGAAACTCTTACATAACTCCGATATTTTATTTTGTGTCTTTATACCACCCCTCGTTGTTCCTAAGCTTGGGAGTGACGGTCTCAGAGAGACGGAGCACAAAAATCCTCAGCTTAGGAGGGACCATTATCTCTTTAAGTCTCTCCCAAATTTTATCTCATGGAACAGTGTCAAAAGATTTTCGAAAGTCCAAAAAACAATAGAATATATCATCTTTACTATTGTGACATTCCTCCATAATGATTATGAGAGTGGAAACATGGTAAATATTCGAGTGTTTTCTCCTAAAACTAACTTGAACTTTAGCGCTTTTTGCCTAGATTTCAAGCCAAAGGCTAAGATTCTTTTCGAAAATGAGCCCATAAAGCTTTGCCCGGATGTTTCTATGGCTAATCATAATGGTCATGTAGTTATATGAAGCACTTTTGTCTCCATTTTTAAATTTATGCACAATAAGGCTTTGCGTCCAAAGATAAGGCAAGACATACGTTATAACCAATTGAGAAGATTTTGGAGATGAGGAATGAGGATAGATCTTCCTATTTTAAGGATCTCAACTTGGTATCCTTCAACATCTTTAGCTTTCCCATTAGCGATATTATTAATACCAGACTCAACGTCATCCAGAGAGAATACATACTGCTTAATTGGACATAGTGTCTAGAGAGTCATACAACTTCTTAATATAGTTGTCCCAGTTTTCTAAGGGGATAGACTAATTATTTTTTGGTTTTACAGACAAGCACATTCTGCCAACATTTTTTGGGTGTGAATTTAGAAATATGGAGAAGATAATCATGTATTTTATTAATATATGAAAATTTCCTCCTCTTGATGATATTGTCCTATATATTTATATTCTAGATATTAATGACTTCATTAGGAGTGTCTCTGACCGCTTTCTTGGAAATTTAACAATCTTTGACATACCATGAATTGGAAGTTCAACTAGTCTTTTTTTTTTTTGTGTAAGTCAATGTAATTATATTAAACAGAGAAAAATAAGGTACATATAGATACAAAATGGCCTGATGGAATTAGAAAACTATAAAGGTACCCAGGCTAGTTCAACTGCATATTAGAAGGAAAGCTAGACCAAGAATTAGCTCCTGTAACAGTGGGAATGTGTAAAATAGACCCAAAACATGCTAGCCACGCAGGGTTTCCTATGATGATAATGGAACTTATGACATAGGGCTTGCTTAAAACATAACAAAGGCCGCTAACGGGTGGCTCAGACACTATTGACAGAAAGTAAAAAGACCAGACAGAGTAAACAGACATTACTGAATGGGATTAGAGGCACCAGACTGTCCTGCAACGCTTGGGTTGGCCTCTTCAGCACCCTTCGACATCACTCATGGCTTGAAGTGACAAATGATGGTGGTGTGAGAGTCGTCTTCTGGGATCTCGATGGATACATTGAGAACATGTCGAAGGTACATGTCAAAGCAACGAACGAAATTATCCAGTGCCTTAGCTTGCATTTTGAGCTCTTCAGTGAGTGAATTCAGGGAGATCTCTAGTTTATCCAACATCGCAGTGTTCTTAGCAGAAGCCATGGAAGTGGTAGCAAAGGTGTCCTTAACGGCTGCTCCATGCATGTCGATGGCTTTTGTTATCATCATCTTCATTTGCCAAGCAACAGCCTAGGTTTGAAGGAACTGCGTTGCTGAGTGGAGGGCGTACCCGGGTCTACTAGCTAGTCCACCTCCTCGCTAACGATTTGATCATCCACCGCGGCTCTAGACTTGTTGACCTCCTCCTGAAGCAGATCAATTATTTGTTTGCCCCTCTTGGATATTGAGGTTTCATAGCACTACCTGGCCCTTTTGAGAGCCTGCGAGGCCTTGACAGTGCAGAGGTTGTGGTCTGCCATTGTATGCAGATTCAATAGAACAGTGAGCTCCCAAATAATAGAACACTCGGGCACCAAAATAGAACACAAACACCTTAAAGCTTGGAAACCAATGAGTAAGGAGGTACAGGCCAGGCAATATATAGAATGGCTGGCCATGAGGGGTGATGATAGTCCGATCGTCTCCCATTTATTATGATGATAAATGGTAACTTGCTGCCTACTCCAAACAATGATGCCAGAGCTACGTTCAGAGATCCGCTCCTTAAGGTCGATCTTTCCACATCCGTGAACACACCATGTTGGCCGCCACAAGGATCGGTTAATCCTTTGGATGTCCTTTCGGACAGTTGGTTTCCTTTCCCAAAGCATGCCACAGGACATTTCCCGACGATGCCAACCGAGTTCATTAAGCTTATTGGGGATCCACATCGGCTATTGATGATTTATAATCTGTAGGTTGTCCTCCTCATTCAAGCCGACAGCTATATCCCTCCTTGAGATGATGGAGCATTTATCCTGAAGCTCGTCTTGCGTTATGTCTTTCCAGCATGTGTCATGGACTTCCAATGGGTGATCGATAGCATAGTTGGCTAGACAGTCGGCTAACGCATTAAATCTCCTGCGCACAGCTTGAAGAATTATGCTGCTTAGAGAAGTTAGGTGCTCTGCAATTAGTTTTGTGATTGTAGCCAGATGCTAGTGCTTCATGGCTTTTCCTAGTTTCATGCCATTCTGGATCTTCCTTAGGGAATTGATGGTCAGATGGGAGTTGCCTTCTACAATGACCAAACATTTTCCAAGTCGAATTAGGATCCGGAGCCCTTGCTCCAGAGCGGCGAACATGGCTTCATTATTAGTAGCCTCACCCAATTCCCTGCAAAAAATTTGAAGAATTTCTCCTTTCTCATCTCTTAGGACACCCCCTATTCCTGTTGGACCAGGGTTACCCCTTGATACCCCATCAAAATTTAGCTTGCAAAATCCTGGGATAGGGGCTTACCAGACCGATGGGGACGGAGTTGGCCGGAGGTGAATTCCCCGAGAATTGAGCCCCGCTAGGCCAAAGATATCAAACATCCCCAAAATGCGCACATCATTTGGAGATAGCATGTTGGCCTGCTCGGTTTGGCAGCAAGTAAGTACTGTCTCCTTCAAGCCCTGCATGATAATAAATTTGATGTCATCCAGGTGCCTGATTCCTTGTTTCTGAAATATTCTACTATTCTGTTCCTTCTAAACCATCCAAATACTGAAATCAGGGCTCATCCTCCACAGAGTGTTAACCATGTTGCTATTTGAGTAATTAGAGTGCTAGTTGATAATACTATCATGAATGGAACCTCTAGTGCGGTTAGTTTTCTTGAAGAGGTCTTTGAGCCATTCCTATAGGTAGTTGGTCCAGTCACAATCATTAACCAAATGGTTCATTTTTTCCTCCTGTTCCTCGCAAAGGGGGCATCTGGACAGTCCTATAAACCCTCTTTTCACCAAATTCTCCCAGGTGAGAATTTTCCATTTCATAAGAAGCCAGAGAAAAGTTTTAATTTTTTGCCAAAGGTTCTTGTCCCAAACATTGACAGAAACCGCTAACTTGTCTTCATTGTCCCCTGCTTTTTATATTTTCGATCCTCCTTGTGATTGGCTGTGCCACCGTTGAGCTACCCCATCGGTTAAAGGTCCTACCACCGCGGCAGTCGAAATTCGCATTTTCCAAGGGCAGACAGGGATTGTAGGAGTTTAATAAAACCTATCTCGGTGGGGGGGGTTTAGTTCCATTTTCGCCATTGGTGATTATCATCGTGATCTGCCCAATACTGATGGACTTTTAACTTACCGTGAGTCTAAAACCATATTTGTAGTGGTGGTAAGTCGGGATTTTCAAGCTTCAGAAGTTGTTGCCAAGCATCCTCCCAAAATAAAGCATTGGTACCATTATGAAGCTCCCAGAAACAGTGATTCTGGATGATGTGTCTATTAGCCCTGGAAAGATTCTATATAGGAGAGCTTGCTAGGGCTTCAGTTATTCTAATAAGCTCCTCAGTTCTCCATTGTTCTACATATTTTCCCTTCCAGATTCTCGCCCAAGGAGTGTGGAGCTCCTTGATCCAGTGCCACCAAATTTTTTCTCCGCATGCTCTATTGACCGCCTCCGGATCATGTAACCCCAGACCACCCAGGTTTTTAGGTTTTCAAATTTTATCCCAAGCCACGAGTGCCCATTTCGGTATTTATGATTTACCAGACCAGAGAAAGGTCCTTTGAATGCATCTTATTTTCTAAAGAACCCCTTTTGGTGCTGGTAGAATCGAGATCATGTAGTGGGGTATGGCTTGGGGTACAGCCTTTTTCATCACTAACCGGCCAGCAAAATTAAGGACTCTATTGGTCCAGTGGTTACTCCTCTCCTCTAGCCTGGAAAGTAGACCTTCCCAGTGTAACCTTTGCCATGGCTTGTCCGTTAGAGGTATGCCCAGATACTTTTAAGGTAGGTTACATCTTTTGAAACCCAGAATATTTGTAAGGTGCTTCTGGATTGATAAGTGAGTATTGAAAAAGAAAATATAGGATTTTTCAAGGTTAATATCCATACCAGAAGCTTGACTGAACAGGTTTAAGATGGATTTGAAACCTTTAGCTTCCTTCACTGTGGGCATTCAATGCAGCATGGTATCATCAACAAAATGTTGATGAGTAGTAGTTGCAGTATGATTCAGGGGCTTGATACCTTTGATGACGTTCTTATCATTAGTGGATTTTATTATGTGACTGAGTCCTTCCATGAGGATAAAAAAGAGGAAAGGAGAGATAGGGTCCCCCTGTCAAATACCCCTGGATGGAAGGAAAGGCTCAGAAGGGGCACCATTGACTAGGATGGAGTAGCTGGGAGACTTTACCATAGCTAGGATCCATGTGATCCATCTTGGGCAGAAACTGAAAGCTACCAGCATGGCTTCAAGATAAATCCAACTGACCTTATCATATGTTTTTGATAGGTCCAGTTGTATGATCATACCTGCTTTCTTTTCGGATTGCAGGGTATGGAACATTTCCTAAGCTAAAAGGACATTGTTGATTATTTGCCTTCCCTCCACGTGACGAGACTGTTCTTCAGATATAATGAGAGGTAGCATGGGTTTCAATCTGTTGGCCATGACCTTTGATATAATCTTATACAGCACATTGCATAGCACTATAGGTCCAAATTTGGAGGGGGAGTAGGTAGCCTCTTCCTTAGGTATGAGGGCGGTAAAGGTGGAATTTAGGGATTTGAGAATGGAGGAAGAGATTCTAGAGTCCTCCACTACCTCCAAAATGTCCTGCTTCACAACATCCCAGCAAGCTTTAAAAAATTCGATGGTAAAACCATCCGGGCTAGGGGCTTTCCCATTAGCCATCTCATTGACTACTTCTTCCTCCTCCAAGATGGATACCAGCCAGTCCAAAGCACTTTTTTTCACTTCTATTATAAGTTTACGAATACAGGAGATGACTGCATTAATAGCGTCCTGTCTATCAGAGCTTGGTTCTGTGGCGATGAGTTTAAAGTGATTCTGGAGGATGGAGGTAATTTCTTGATGTGACTGGAAGAGATTACCATGCTCATCCTTAATCCTGGTTATCTTATTATTACACCTATAGTCGATGGTGGATCTATGGAATAATTTTGTGTTTTTCTAGCCTTGTTTGAGCCATTGAATGTGGAATTTTTGCCTCGATAATATTTCCTCCTGTTTGCATCTATCATTCCATTTTTGCATCAAGTCCTGCTCTGTGTTGATGGAATCCTAAGATATTTTTCCTTGAATCCAGTTGTTGTGAATAGATTCCATTTTCTGCTCCAGGGTTTGTTTGTCCTCAAAAATGTTGCCAAAAACATCACGGTTCCATGTTTTTAGCTTGTTCTTTAAATGTTTCATGCAATCTTGGAGCCTGAAAATTTTAGTTCCTTTGACATCAAGGGGATCCTTCCACCATAGCTTGATATTGGTAGAAAAATCCAGGTGGGAGAGCCAAAATTTTTCAAAGCCCAGGATGGTGGCATTTAGCGTGATGGGCCAGTGATCCGAGCCCCCTGAGGGGAGGATGTCAGAATCAAAAGTGACCCCCTCCAGAAGAATGTTATCAGAAACCAGAAAGCGATCAAGCCGGGAGGCAATATGCCTGTCTCCACCTCTTTTGTTGGTCCAGCTGAAGATGCCATTCTGAGGATGAATATCCACTAGGTTTGAAGATTTGATAAAAGACATGAAGGTCTCTTCATCTCTGTTAAGAGACTGAAAACCTCCCTTATTTTCCTCGAGAGAGGTCATCATATTGAAATCCCCTCCATAGATGGCTTTGGAGTTGGGATGTCTGAGATGCATCTTGGTAAGATTACATAACAGCAATAGCTTTTCTTGCAGTCGTTGCAGGCTGTAAACATTAGTGAACAGAAAGGTGCCTTTCTCCCCCAAGATCTGCATCTCAAGGGAGAGGAAAGATTTAGTCGCTTTAGAATTTAGGAGGTTAAGGGAGTAAGGATTCCATTAAATGGACAGGCCTCCACCATTACCACTCCCTTCTACTTCCAGGTGCTCCATTCGCTTCGCTAGGTGCTTGCCTAGTTCTTCCAACTTCTGTCTGAAACATTTAGTTTCCTAAAGGAAACTATGTCCGATTTTTCTTGAGTGACTTTCTTTCGTAGGAGTCTATGTTTCCTTAGGCCGCCTAGCCCTCTTGCGTTCCATGAGAGGATTTTCATGATGAAACTAGTATAAGAGTAGAAGGAGAAAGCCTCCAGGGCTTTCATTTTACCCGAGTTGATCAAAATCTGATCCAGCTCTTGAAGTATATCGTTGTTGGATCTTCTACCTCTTTTATTTTTGTGCTTAGTGCTGGCCTATGTGTGGTGTAAGTTTTGTGCCTTAATACCTAGGCATTTTTTTTCCCTGCGACTCCTTTTCAGACCCTTTAATGTTGCATCTTGCCTTGTCAAGAATAGGTAGTTGACCCTGTCAGTCTCTTCCTCTGAGATTTGGTTGATTCCTTTCTATTTCCATTGCTCAACTATGGAGTTGAGGTCCAGCCCTTCCTTTTCAAGGATATCTCCTAAGTCCTGATCCTCTATGCCGACTTCACTTAAGGCCATTTCCTCATCGCCTTCTGCATCTTTCCCAAAGCTGGGCTCTAGGAGCAGGTCATTGATTGTGATCGACATCTGTGGCTGGGTACTCTACTCTGCCACCCCAATGGTTTCTTGCTCAGAAGCAGGGTTATGAGTAGGCTCTTCCACCTGGGAATCCTCTCCAAACACCTCAAAGGTGTTCAAGGTTCCTTTAAACTGGTTATCCATCTTTGGTGGGGTTTTCCTATTGGCTCGGTGTCTTCCGGCAGGTCGGAAAAAACCGTCCTGGGTCTTACCCGACTTCTCCTTGGCTTTCTCGATAGTTTTGTTTAGTGGGCATTCTCGAATTAAGTGGTCATGTTCATGGAATTTTCGACACTTGAAGGGTATTTGCTCATAGTCTATAGCTTGAAAATATAATTCATCTCTATATTCCAACCATAAACCCTCATGCAAAGCCCTAGAAACATCCATTTCAATACAAATCCGAGCATAGGAAGTGTAACTTTTGTGGATAGTTGCTTTAGAGGCACGAATGAAAGTCCTGATTGTGTTGCCAATCTGCTCCAGCGCCGCTGGTCTTCAGTAGTCAATTTCCAAGGAAAAAAAACGAATCCATACATGGACATGCGTGAATGTCTCATGTTCTAGCAAAAAGTTAGGTTTCCAGGGTCTCATATAGAGACCAACTGAGGCGTATAAATAAGGCCCTCCATCAAAGATGCAGTCCTTTTCTTCCAGGCTTACAAAGACCATAATGAAGAAACCTTTGGCACCTACATGTAGCTGCATATCTCCCCGCGGTTTCCAATTTTTCTTGATCCATTGGCATAAGGCTTTTTCATTGGGCCAAAAGCCCATGAACTTGCAGATCACCGCATGAATGGCCATATGATCTCTATAGGATTGCAGTTTCGAGTCATTTATAACCACCCTTAGGCTTTCCTTGGTTTTCGACCTACATATTCCCTGGTTCTTCTGTTGGATCCCTTCTTTTTCTGACCCATTTGAATCAGGGTTGTTTAGGCCAGGGTTTTCATTTGCTTCAGTTTCCTGGGTTTTCGCCTCCTCTTCTCCAGGTTTCTTTGCCTAGGTTGATTGCAGTTTATCTCACTCTTGTAGACTCTTGATGACTTTTGGCTGGTTGTGGGGTTGACTCATCTTGGTATTGTCGTCTTCTTTTGTCTTGTTTTCTGTAGAATCTGAACCCACGATCCTCACTCCCTCCATCGGGCTTTTACCTTTGTCAACTGTGATGTGTTTGAAAGAAGGGCCCCCTGGGGCCCTCGGCCATCCCATCCGTCGGGCCAGGGCCAGCCTTCTCTGTCACAAATCCTGAAGCAGGGCACTGCCCCCTGCCAGTGTCGGAAACAGAGTGCAGACGGTGCTTAAGGAAAATCCTAGGTCAGAGGTTAGTTCAACTAGTCTTCTTAAAAGAAGTCTCATTAGATAATTTTCTATTGGTATTGGAAAGGATAGTAGTGAAATGGTAATAAATTTGATCAATGTTATAATTATAAGTCATGGAGCCTAAATCGCTCTAAATCCTTTAAGAAGAGGTTGGATTTACTTCTATAGAAGTGAATGTGTCTCTTCTTTTCATTGCTCTCTTGCATGTGGGTGGTATGTATAGAAATATTGCAGGATAGAGACAAAGGTCTATGGTCAGAGTTAGGCTGGAATCCATTAAGTAGCTCAAAGTTTATAATATCGTGGATGATGAAGGTGTTAGAGAGCATATAATATATGCCACTACTACCCACTCCATGGAAAAAATTCATGTGAGAAGAGAGGGGCCACTTGTTAATACCATTACAAATGATTAGGTCCTGGCAACTGAAAAGTTTGATGATCTCGATGTTGAATAAGTTCTCAATAACGTCTTCAGAATTTCTTTTGAATTTGTTAGCTAAGTTACTATATTCATTAGGCCACAAGGGGTCAGGGTTAGAGTTGTTACTTAAAGTAATGGCTTGGTTAGTAGTTGTTCTAGTAGTAAAGTCTCCCGAAAAAAGAATATTACCTTCATTCCTCGGGTTGAATATGTATTTTTCTAAAGTATTGAAAGGAAAATACTTATCGAGTTTTTTCTTCTTATAATCTATATATTTTATAGCAGTGAAATATAATATTGCAAGAAAGAACTTATTTCTAGCAAAATCAGAGATTTCGACCGAAATGTATTGATTGAAGGGGTAAATTTTATGAAGTAGGATGTGAGAGAAAACAATATTCCTTATATAGTAGGATATACCACCAAAACCCCTCCGAGAGGATTTTATATTCCAAGCACGCCAAAGAGTGAAATAGTGAAGGTGAGAGACCCTACATTCATCATGCTCCCAAGTTTAAGCTAAAATAATAAGGTCAGTATCACTCGGGATCCAACTTAACATAGGAACTTTACACCATGTAAAGTCATGACATTTCTAGGAGAGGATCCATAGTGCTGCAAGTCCCAATTTATCACTTGTGCTTGAGACTTTATCTATAATAAATGCTTTCATATTCCTAATGATTACCGATTTCCCTGCCTTTCTTTCCACCTTGACCTTTTCAGCATATTTTCTATGTTCAACTTGGTCTTCTCAAATGATATCTTCATTTATAAAGATTCTTGTTCCTTTCAGGCTTGGGGTATATCAAATTTATGGTCATGACAATTGACCTTGAGACAGATGATTTTGTATTTATGCTCAATTATCTTTTCATCCATTATTTCTTTCATGAAACAAGTTTTTTCAATTTGGCATTTTGCGTGTACTTATTCTTTAACTATTTATAAATTGTTTTCATTATTTTTCTCTTCTATACCTACAATTATAATATTAAGGCTCATTCGTGGCACTCATGGTCGAGTACAATTAGTTTATTGATTTCCTCTTTGATGGGTTTAATAACTAAATTATTTTTTGTGTTATTTAGGGTTGAGTGGTTGTGTAGTTGTTATTTTTTATTTTCATTTCACTTTTCAAGGTGTCATTTTCCTCAACCATTTCTTCTTTACTATGTTATGTTTCTTGAATTTTACCTTTCATTTCTTGGATTTCAATTTTGAGTGGGATTATTTTTTTTTCTAAAGATTTGTAGTTGTTTTGAGGCATTGAAGTTAGTTCTAGTTTTAAATGGTTTCCTCTTTCTTCTCTTAGTCTTTCCAAATATTCAATATCTTCATCTTTCTAGAGATTCAATGTACTCATAGAGACTCTCTAAGGTAATTTTACTTCGCCCACATTTGCTAGAGATGGGCCTAAAAATATGATGGGGAAGTATTCATAATGTAATAAAACAAAACTTAATAAGAGGAGGGTAAGTGAGAATGTGTGCATCTATAAGGTAGAACCAATGCGAGGTTGTCACCACACCAGAGTATGACCAAGAATGCAGATGTATATCCACACCGCACCTCAAAGAATATAAAAACAAACTGTAGAGTATAGCCAAAAACGTAGAGTATATTTACGTGCCCTAAATTTTCTGTAGACTTCGACCTCCAACCTCAGATGTCCCCTTCCAATCAATTTCGTTTAGGTTATACCATATTGAGTAACAGGGGGGGCTGTCACTCAGTCATCTCGATCATGAACATCACTCACAAAGATTTTGTTTTAAAAAAAGGAGATACATGTGTCGGTCTGTTGTATTATAAAAATTAACCCTATCCTGTACCTTGTCCCTATATCTTCTTCTAAATTAGATGAGACACCATCTTCATCCTTGCAATGCGAATGAAAGGAAAATAGTGTGTTATTGTTGCGACAAATGTGTGTAGGGTTTTTTGGCATTGATAACAGAAATATGCCAACGAAGCTAGCTGGAAATAATTTCTATGGTTTCTTTTATTTTTTACATATAGAAAAAAAAATATGAGAAATTAAAATAATTGAAAGGAAAAATGCTTTATATGTATTTATATTATTATTAGATCTAGGACTTTTGTGATCCATAATGTAGAATAAAGACTTTCTGATTAATCACATAATAAGGAACCACAATCTCCTTCTTCACCTTGTCCTGAGGATGAACCACATTAGTTGGTTCGAAACGTCGACCAAATCCTTATTATGTGATTAATCTGAAAGACTTTATTCTATATTTTTATATGTTTATTTTCAATATAATGAAAATGTATAATTATTTTACTTTTTAAAACAATTTTATTGTTGATTGTAACAATCTAATATACAAACCACATCTAAAGAAAAAAAAAACTACCATACTCATTACTATTAACAACTATAAAAACATACATACTTAATGTTATAATACAAGTCCACTCACTTATACATATTTGTTTTAATTACCATATCTTCCATGACCAATACAACTCAACAATATATGTTTATCAATAATGTAACTAAACAATGATGTAAATGAATGAGGGATGAATCACTATAATCCAATACCTTGATATAAATTTTGTTACTGTATAAAGTGTAGCATTACAATATTGACCATGTAATATATATACATATGTTGGACTGAAAATAGCTATAATTACTTATCCGTAAATGTTTATGGTAACAGTATCAACAACTGTACCTTTGTAATCAACAGATTTTTATGTAAGTTTATTATATATTGAACGATGAACTTTCTCGATCATGGGATGCTTTCAATGACTAGTTGTACATCGAGGAGACAATTGTATAACACTTGTCACTCATTCTCGTCATTTATTTCAAACGTTAAACATCTGACGACTACGATGAGAGCTGGAGAGTTTATTGTAGCTAACCCTCTCCCTGCTCGCGATTCTGGCTCATTCGTTGTTGCCCTAAGATGTAGTTTACTGCTCTACAACTTCCGCGCAAACTCCTTAAGGTAATTTCTGCATACCGAATTGTGTTGTTCGGCTTACAAGAAAAGACAAAACTGTTATTTTGTTCAGTTTGGTGGATATGTTTTACTGGTTTCTCCTTGCGTGATTTACATCCAACTTCCATTGCTTTCTCTACATAGACTTTGCCTATGTTCTCCAGGCAAGTCCGTTGAGCTCATGCACTTCTATCTGTTTTCAATTCGAGCTATCTCATTCTATGAAAATGATTTCTGAGAGGGTTTTATGGTGAGGTCTTAGCTATTTACTGAGCATTTACAATTTTTTTTCGGGTTTAACACCAAGTACTGGGTTGTATTCCTAGCCTGCTACTCTTGTACGATGTCGAGAAAAGTCAACGAACAAACCTAAATCGCAGAGTCAGGCCCTCCAAGTCCGTGGCCAACATTTTCCGAAGGTAAACTATGTTATTTCGCCGGTTATTTAATGCAATACTTTTGGGTATTTTCTTTCTCATTTCCATTTACAATTATTTCTTCACAATACCCTACTCATACCCTTATTATACTATTTTCAGGTACGCACCGAGAGGAGCGAGTCATCTCCTCATTCCTTTTCTTGATCACCTCATTATGAATCTTAACAGGTAATTTTTTACCATTTTTAGGTTGAAGGATTAGTGTAAATTATTTTCCTTCCTGAGTTCTGAGAACTCCATCGTTTGGCTGCAAAGGATCAGCGTCCAGTTCCCATACCCTACATGCAAGGTTTTACTTTGAGGCTCTTTAGAGTTTTGAAGAGGTTTCCAGCATAGATATATGGAATTAAATCTTTATTTTGTTTAGCTTATTGCTTCCAGTTTGTCGCCCTCCCAATGGGGAGTTTTACGGTCTATGGCACTATATTATGTTACTAAATTATGTATTTAGTTTTCATTTTAGCACAGTTGTATTATGTAACCCTTATGTCTATGATGTATATTGAATACAGTTACTACTTTTGGTACATCTCTTTAGTTTTAAATCTAAAGAGATATCTGGTATCTTTCAGCTAGAGATGTCCCTCATTCTCATACTTTATATTCTATGTATTGTTTATATGATGGAGGTTCTAATCCCGGTGCGGAAGTATTTCAGTTTAACACTCTATGTGTTTTATATATATATATACATATATCATTTTCTTTTATTTTTTTCTATACATATGTATCGTTTTCTGTCATGTTTCTCCATACATGTATTTTCTCCTTATAGTTGCTCCTGCAAAATGGCTCTTGTTTTAATGTTTCTAGTTATTTTACTAGAAGACCTTGAACTCAACAGTGGGGCTGGACCTATCTTCATGAATAGAAACTTTCCAAAAACAGGGTAGTGAAATTTTGCAAATACTATTTACATAGTATAATATTTAGCCTGCTACATAAATTCAAAATTTCTCTATGTTCTGAGTACATTTTTCTTAGTTTACTACCATATTTCTATATGCATCTCAAGATACTATTTCCTCATATCCTCATAATTTAAAGAAAAATTAATACTTACTTAGCCTATTAATAAGCTCATATTTCACTCTCGAGATCAAAAATATTTAACACTATAGAAGTAAATGCTTACCTCTGAACCATTATATCCTTAACAGATGGTGCCTCCTCTTCTCTTCCCATGCTCCACAGTAGGTCTTAAGTAGCAGGAAGATTTCCAAAGTTAAGCGTCCATCTTATACTCTCTCTTGGGTATTAAAGCGCCATAGGTGGTATGAGTGTCCTCTTCTCTTCCCGTGCTCCACACTAGGTCTTAAGCAGCCAGAAGATTTCCAGAGTTAAGCGTCCATCTTATACACTCTCTTGGGTATTAAAGTTCTACAGGTACCATTTTCGACAACTCCTTCATAACATTCTTGTTTTAACCTCTTTCTTATTTTTCTACATAACCCCTTACCCTTCTCAAGATTTCCTTTTTATCCTCTTAGAGAGAGAAAGTAATTGCCAAAAATTGCCTTTACCTTTCTTACCCTAGATCTTAGAATTCTTTTACCATTCAGTTAAAGTCATCATTCAAGGTAATTATTCATACTTTATTACATTACTAAAAAGATAAGGTTTCATTATTACTAACAAATAATCATGTTAGTTAATAATTCAAATGTTTTTTTAAAAGTATATTGAACATAGTTATTCATATTTTATTTCTTTTCCCAAGAGATAAATTTTGATATATATTGATATATATTTCTATATCAATTTTAAATATATTGATATATTTAATGTTGACCACTTTCATAATATTTCAATATCCATTTTAAATAAATAAACTTTACTGTATAAATGTAAAAAAATTCAATTACTTCTTCATAAAGATCTGTAACGAATCATGCAGTTTTATATATAGCGGGTACTCAATTTTTATTTTTATTTTATATTATATGCGCCTAAAAATAAATTGTTTGAATATAAACATTGGTAAAATATTTTGATATGAATGAGATAGATAGATAAAATGAATATCAAAACAAAGGAGTTTTGTAATCTCTTTCAGTACTAGTAAGGAGTTGATACATGATGTATATACACATAAAATTAACTAGTATAAATCCATATAAAATTAACTAGTATAAATCCATATTAATTTAGAGAAAGGTCGAAATAGAATTGCAATTTAAGAAATTTAACCCTCTTGATGATGATAAATCTGATATTAAAATAATACTTATATATTAGTTTAAATATTTTTTATTAAATCTTATTCATTAATTTATAAATTTTTCAATTTTTAATACTGATCACTTTTCAATAATTATATTTTACTTCCTTTGAATTCCACCATTCTTTCTTTAAAAATATTTTTCCTTTTGATAAGGAATAATATATCTACCCAAAACATTAAATATTTTAAACTTTGTCACATAATATAACTCAAAAAAATATAACAAACATTTATAATTTATTTTAATTATAAATTTATAAATTAGATTAAAAAAAATATATATATATATTTAAATTTAGTAATTATCTTAACTCACAAATACAGATATAAGAGAACTCACAAATACAGATATAAGAGAGACATACATTAACGTTTAAGAAAACAATATCTGGGTGTCAAATATTTAATTATTATTGACTTAATAAATGATATAAGAGAGACATACATTAACGTTTAAGAAAACAATATCTGTGTGTCAAATATTTAATTACAAAACAATATCTGTGTGTCAAATATTTAATTACTCAAATATTTAATTACTATTGACTTAATAAATGATTAATGATTTCAGAGTGTTAATTAATATATATATATATATATATATATATATATATATATATATATATATATATAGTTTAATGAAGCAATGAGATATATTATATTATAATTAAAGAGAAAAAATATTATTAGTTTAATTATTAACTGCTTTACAATTTGAATTAATTTCAATATACTAGGTAAACAAATAATGAAATTAAATTATTATAATCAAATGTAATAATTATAATTATTTTTTCTATTTGTTAAGTGGTGTGTTTAGTAGGTATTATTTTAAGGTTTATATGTGGTTTGAGAATCGATTATTCAGAAAAATTTAAATTAGCAAAATCACTGGGCTTAAGCCATACTAGCTCTCAACATGAATGGATTTCACCATCATAGTATATTTTAGGATCAATGGAATTATATATATATATATATATATATATATATATATATATATATATATATATATATATATATATAATTTCTTGTGTTGAAACATAGTATATGTACATATAGTTAGAAATAACTAGTGTAAATTTATTTTAAAATACAGAGATATCAAAATGAGTTTGTAGTTTGAAAGATTTAATCCCTTTTAATATTTAATAAATATAAGATTAAGATAAATATACACTAGTTTAAATATTTTTGGTTAAATTTTTTTCTAATTTTATTATTTTTTCAAATTTTAATAAGAATCTCATTTCAATGATTATAATCTACTTCCTTAATTTAAATCTTCTTTTAAATATTTTATATCAATAATTTTAAAATAATTTGATAATTTAAATTAACCAATTAGGTATATAATCAGCTAAGAAAAAGATAAAATAATATATATATATATATAAGAATTCTAATTCTCTTCATTGATTTTTATAAAAACCTTAATACCAAGCTAATCCCACTACTGAGTTTCAATTTTATTTTTTTCCTCTGTTTGCGACTCCTATTCTTGTATGTCTTTCATCGTTTTTCCGGCTCAGATGTTGGTATCCCGTGTGTTTTCTGCTGCGTTTGAGCCGCCTGTAAACAAAAGGTATTATACCCGCGTAATCCTCCATATCCAACGTGGATTTGTTTACAACGGCGGTATCCCATAGATTAAGTAACAACGTTCAAGATTTTACTTACCTCTGTCAAGTCTGTCATTGTGGCTTTGGCCATAGAATTTCATTTTTGGTGGGCACTAGCTCTATGTTGGAGTGAAACAAATTCCTCTAATATAACGCCATTGTAGAAGGCTGGAGGGTAAATATAAGTCCGGGGAATGTTTCGAGTTGCGATGCAGAATTTTGGGTAAAAGAATAATTTACAAGTTCTTTTTTAATGGTGTAAGATTATAAATTAGTATAAATTTATTTTAATTATAGATTTAGTAACCAATTAAATTAAAAAGACATTTAACAGATTAAATTTGACACTGAGTGTAAGATTATTGATGTTTCATTATACTTTTAATTAAAAAAAATAAAAAGATATATTCATTTTCCAGGTGAAATATTTTATATATGATTGAGAATGAGTAAAATAATTTCATCTTTTCTCCTTAGTGAGATTATTTATTTTTTATAAAACTTTTAATTAAATGAGTGAAATATTTGTATCCTTTCTCCTTAATATAGTTGAGTGAAATTATTTATCTTTTATAAATAAATTAAACATATATATTCATTATTTTTTTTTATTATACTTAATATATTTTTTATATTTAATTTATAAAAAAAAAATCATATCAACTCCGACAAAAAAAAATAAAATACTTATACATCTCTCATAATTTAATTCCTTATACACTTATTACTGTATAGTCATTACATTATCTACCGTTAAAATAAAAAACATTCATTACATTAATTAGAAACATTCATAACATATCTATTATTAAAATTGGAAACACTTTCCTTATAGAAAACTTCTATACAAATCCAGAACCCTTATATTGAAAATAGAAACATTTTGTACTCCACTTTGCTATAAAAACCCAGACTTTCCACAATTAAATTCTTTCCACTTTACATAGATATAAGTTAGTATTAGAAATACCCGTAAAACTGGAAACAACCATTATTACATTATTCAAAAATATAACTCTTACCTAAATGGACGGGGACTCAAATTGGTAAAGAAAATCCTTATAAATGGCAGAAGCTACCTGCATAACGACTTATCCATTGTCAAAACAAAAAGGAAAACTACGTGTCGATTTATCAGATTAAAGATGACACTCTCTGCGATTATACTAATCTCTTTAATATGTTTTTCACTTGTCGCAATGATCTCTGAAGCTGCAAATGTCCAAAATCATGCACAAGGTAGTGTTTAACATTGGCGTAGATTTACAAAATAATTTGGTAGTTCACAAGTAAATTCAATAACTTTTGAAACTGTAGGTGATGCTGAAGTTCATTCAATGCTTGAACCCGTAAAGTTACATGACGAATCGAAGTCGGCGAAGAGCGTGGACCTTCCCATGCTTACTGATTTTTGTACTCAATGCTACCAGTCATCATGTGCCCAGCCAGGTTGCTGCAATAACTGCCATGGTTTGACGTCTTGCTGCGTTACGTGCAATTACTGTTAAATGTACTCACGTTTAACGGAACTGCTCTTAGAAATTCTCATTTTCTTTCCTGTTATTACCATGAACAGTGGTGGTGAGAGTGAACTATGAGAAAAAATACCAATATTATTAGCTGATCAATAGCCTCCTAATTATTATCGCTACATATAATATAATAATTTTAAAATGTTTTAGTCACTGATCAGTTTTATGTAATTTTGTAGACAATATAGGTGGTCTTCATCTATGTGGTCAATAGCCTACTTATTGTTATCGTTACCCATAATATATAATAAGTTTAAAATGGTTTAGTCACTTGGTAGTTTTATGTAGTTTTGCATACAATATACGTGGTTTTCATCTAGCTCAGAATCATTGCTGAAATTTCCATTCAATATACAAATTACATGGATATGAACGATAAACGATTAGGGTAAAGGAATTTGAAATAATGACACATATATTAATGATGGGAATTTGAAAATATGAATAACATGACACATATTTAATTTTAAATAGATTTTATAAATTGCTATATGGATTATGCGGCTCAAATAGTCATGTTCGTCAAATGAGTGTATACCTACCATTGATGGCGGTTGATGCTTATTCTCAAAGTCCTCTCTATTTAAATATGAATTTGTTATAATATTCCGGAAAAAATAATACATCTTGTTTCAAAAATAATTCCTTTTAAACTGTTATGATAGTCAATTGTTAATTTAAAAAAAACAATTAATTTTATTTAAGTAGTTTTATTTATAAAGTTATTAACTTTTAAGATTTTTTAATTTATATATAAGTTTAATAATAAAGAACTATTGCAATAATATGTTTGTTAATTTTTAGAATCTTGTGCTCTTTTATTTGTTGAAATATTTATTTACAGTTTTTGAAATTAGAAAATATTATGATAATTAGTTATTATACCTTCTACAAACATGGTGTGTAGCACAATGCATAAGTATAATTATCAAAATACCTTAATTAAACAACTAGTAAAATATTATAATTAAATTATGTTTAAAATATTTAAAATCCACAATAAATTATATTCTTATTCCTATGAAACATAATATCTTATATTGCATATAAAATTTAACTATTTTTAAAATTTAGGAAATAAATAAATAAAAAACAAACTAACTTTTAAAATCATCTATGAGCAAAATCTAATATATTATAATTCTAAACACAATAGCATACCACATACCACTCTACTATGCATAACTATAACTCCAAATCATAAATCCTTTACTAAATTACAAATTATATTTACCATGCATATAAATTTATAGGATGATTTTGATGTGCAGCTCTCCCAAAATGTGTGAATTTAGATCTAACAATTTTCCAATGCTTCTCAAGTTTTCAAACTAAAAAATAAATAAAATTCTTTTTCTTTGGTTTAACTTGTATTTTATGGCTAAATATGCTAGGTGGGGTTTGTAATATAAAACCTAAGTTGCATAAAAATTCATAGACTAGTTAAACTAAAAAAAAATATTTCCTTTTCATAAAAACATTAAACAATAATGGACTTGCTGAAAATGAGGCCAAATCTCTCCTTTTCAGGAATTGTTAAAGAGGGATTAACCATAAGGGTGAAATTATAGATCAAGTATATGTTATCCTTATCAAGCTTGTTAAAAATCAAGAGGTACTCACTAATATGTTCGGGGAAATTGGGAAAATAGAGTACTCCAATTGCTAATGGGAGCGAGTTTCTCTAGAAAATAACACTCTTCCACTTCATCTCTGTGGATTTTTTCTTCGGCATTATGCTTTTCTTTCTGTTCATCATACCTTTTTAGAACATCCATTTTGGTTTTGGGTCAACGCTTCCGAATTCATTTAGTGTCTATGGTGTGTTTAAGAAAATCCATTCAACTGATATCTCTTCCAATGCTCTTTAGCCTGTATTCCATGTTTGGAATTTCTGAGCTAGTTTTGTATCAAAATTATTTTGTCTCAATCATGATGCTCATTTTGTATAGTTGATGGCGGATGCATCAAGGTCCTCCTACAATGGGTTGCTTCCTTTCAAAATCAACACATTATCCATGAAGTGACTTAGAAACAACCCTTTGGTACCTTGGCACTTGCATATGTCATTGGAAAGTCTCCTCGCTCTCTGTGATAGGTTTAAATCATTGGCGTTTGAGAGGATGACTCTATGTGGTGTTAGACATCAACTCATTTATTCACATAATATGGATTTCATTGTATTACCTTGATATCCATTAACATCATTGATGGTTTCTCATTTATATATTAACGACTTAAATTTTAGAGTGGTAATTATATGGTGTGTACCATGTTTTACCTTGGGTAATTTATTCACGTCATTACACTTGTACATTATTTTTGTTGTGTGAACAAGATAGAAGACCAAGATCTAGTTTCATCCCTCTGGGGTACGATTTTAGGAGTTACACCAAGATCACGATTTATGATGGTAGTGATCATACAAATATTGATCCAGCCATGGTTCCAAAAGTTTTCATCTGTGAACACAAATTTTGATCATTTTACATGTTATGTTAGCTTATGTGTCGAGTATAGGTATGCCTCGCTAAGAAAAATATGGCATGATATAAATTTATTGCAACAAATGAATATTTCTCTTTGTTCTTGATCCTAATTTGTCACAAGGTAAATCACTTCAGTCATCATATCTGACTTTTCACTTTAGGAGGAAATCTGTTATAGGCCAATTTTTCACAGTTGGTCAATAGGCCTCCCTCTTTCATTCCCCAAAATTTCTCCCTAAAACTGCATCATCTTATCCAGTTTTAGGACCAATTCTCCTTGGCCTCTTGTTGGATTATTTTCACCTACATGTTTCTCCACCATGGCCTTCGTTTATCACCTACAGTTTGCTCTACTTTATAGTTGTGTTGGTTGTATAAATTAAGGAAAAATAGAGATAATTCTGAATTCTCCATTTCTAGAAACTTATAGTATCTATTGTAATCATTTTCCTTAGATAAAAATATTGAAATCCTATCCTATCCTACCTTGGAGTTTTCATTCCTTATCCTTATATCTCATCCTCCCATAAAGAATGGATCTCAATCCCTATATTGGTAAAACAATAAGAACTCCCAAGTTAAACCGCTCATGTATATATTTACAAACTTCCATATGAGAGGGATAACTTTTGAATAATTATTATACCCTAATGATGTTGTTGTGACAGACATCATTTCATGCATTTAGGGTGATTGGAGTTGCACTTTGTGAAAAGTAGAGGAATAGTCAACATGGAGGAGTTTTTCTACAAGATTAAAACCTATTTTAGGTTTTATCTTACTCCATTTATTTTAATGCAAAGACTTCTTTGTTTTCTTATATACAATGTTGTTATTTCATGTATTTCAATAGCATTTTTATCTATTAAATAAAGTCATTAGATGATGATGCATAGATCTCATAGTTTCTTGACTTGTATTATCTAACTGTGTAGGTTTCAATTTTTGCAATCATAGCATTCAAGCTAACCATGGAGTGAAGCATGGAATGGATTCTGGGTAGGCCTCATCTAGTCATCTATTTACTTTAAGGAAAACGTTATGTTCCTTATCTCTCTATTTTTCTAGGATATACTGCCAGAATTAGGGGAGATTATTATGTCTGGAATCATAGATATCTCGTTGTAACTTTTTTGAAGAGAGTGAATTTCATAGCACTCAAGTTCTTCCCGTTTAGTTAGATTCCAATGAATTGGGGGGAAATCATCCCATTCCCAAGATACATGGGGAAAATATTCTTGTTCCTATGGCACATGGGAATAATTATCACATTCCCATGCCATAAGAAGGCAGTTCTCTTATACCCACGACACCCCCTCCAATTAGTATGGTCACTTCCTTTGATTGGAGTCGACTAGTAGGATATCATCTTCCTCCTTATGCGACCTTCTAGTTCATAATACATGATTATAATTTGGACGTACCTAGCACAATAATAGATGGTGGATCTGTTAGTATTTTATCCTCAAATACTTGGAAATATTTACATTATCTTCATCTTGTGCCTTCAACCTAGAATCTATTGGATTTTAATTGAGGAACCAATCAACCATTAGGGATCCTTCCTAAGTTTCCTATTAATTAGGGAGGAAATATTGTCTATATCGATTTGATTGTATTCCAAGGCCCTTTGGGTTATAATTTACTCCTTGGACGTGACTAATTTTATGTCAGGGGAGGTATTGTCTCTTCACTCTTTTGTTTGATGTGTTTTCCACATGAAGGAAGAATCATGAACATTGAACAAATCACGTTCATTGTTCCTAATATGACTTCTAGTCAACAAATATCCCTAAATGGTCCTTATATTCAAGTGGTATCTCTGCCACCACATATTAATTATGTGGGAACTTGTTCCGTGCTCACACATATCATGATCTAGTAGGTGATATAGTGCATCATGTATTGGGGAAATTGAAGCCTGATATTTATAGTAGATACCTTGATATGTATTAAATCAAGAGTGTTGTTCTCCCATATGATGAAAATATCTTGGAAGCCATAAAATTTTGTAGCCAATGTCAAAGTTCTTGGAGCAGATTTCCTTGTCTTGTGGAAAACTCATTAAAAATTGGATCAAGGTCCCCCAAGCACAATTTTTTTTATTGTGTAAAGCTCGTTAAAAATTTAAACAAGGTTATATAAGCATATTTATTTTACTGTGTCAAGCTCCTTAACAAATGAAACATATCCCCATCAAATTCCAGTCTTTGATTAGATCTCATAAATTTCCAATCGAGTTTTTCACTTGGTCTCGTAAATGAACCTTAATTCAATCCACTTGTTAGGAAATAGTAGTATACTTAGGGGACTGAAATTAATATTGGGGTGACTGTACGTCGAATTAATTAATTACGTTGGGGGAATGCAAACTTATTTCGAGCATAGTTTTCCTCTATTTCAATATTGTGTAAAAATGAAACCATTTTAAAAAATAGTTTCCCATGTTTCAAGATTATGTAAAAATGAAACCATTTTCATCCCACCTCTCATGATTTCCATCGCTAAATGAAAATACCTATAATGAGAATAAGTTTAACTATTTTCCAGACTCAGATAGACTATTTATGAAAAAGGAATACCTTATTCGAAAATTCCTAATAGGCTCTCTTGAGTATTTTTTTTTTTTCATTTTTGACTAACGAGATTATCTACGAAAATAAAAACATAAAAAACATGTCGATTTTTACCCTGGTTGGACTTGTTAAATCATCAAACATCAATGTACTTGTCAAACATGATAAGGTACAATGTCTCCTTCTCAGGGTTCATTAAATATACGTTGGGGGATTCCTCTGAAGGGTTAAATTACAGATCAAGCATATGTTATCCTCCACAAAATTATTAAGAGAAAAAGAGGTACTTGTAAATATGGTCAGCGAAATTCTAAAAACAAGGTACTTCATTTTCTAATGGAAGCGAGTCGCTCTTGGAAATGACATTCCTCCACTTCATATCTCTTGCTATTTGGGTTGGATAAATTTCTTGTATTTCAGTTCATCATACCTTTTAAGAGCCTCAATTTTGGTTTTGCGTCAATGTTTCCATATCCATTCAGTGTCAATGGTGTGCTCAAGATAAGTCATTCAATTAATATTAATTGCAATAATATTAAGCCTTTATTCCATGTTTACCTTTCTTGATCTAGTTTTGTATCAACATCATTTTGTGTCCTTCATGATACCCATTTTGTGTTATTGATAGGGGATACCTCAAGTTCCTCCTGTGACTGTTCACTTCATGTCAACATCAACACATTCTCCAGGAATATCACTTGGAAACAACCCTTTGGTACCTTGGAGCTTGCAAACATTAATAAAAAGTTTCCTCGCTCTCAACAACATGTCTACATGAACGGATTTAAAAAAAAACACTCTATTTTGTGTTCCACATGAATTCATTTATTCACACTATATGGATTTTACTATAGTACCTTGAGATTCATTAACATCATCATTGATTTCTCTCGCATATGTTAAGGACTTACATCATCGACCGATAATTAGATGGTGTCTATCATGTTTGACCTCAACTCATTGATTCATATGATTAGAATTGTACATTGGTTTGGCCATCTGAATGAGATAAAATACTATGGATCTAGTTTCATCCATCTGGGATGTGATTCCTTGAGTTATAAATATATCACGATGTAAGATGTCCATGATCATACAGATAGTTATCTAGACATGGGGCCACCAGTTTTCATATGTCGACACCTATTTTTACCATTGTACATGTGATGTTTTCTTGCGTGCTAAGTATGGGTATGCCTCCATCAGCAAAACATCTCATGATATAAATGTGTTGTAATAGATGGATCCCATCGGTTTTTCTTGATCCTGACTTGTCATAAGTTAAAGAATTCAATCATCACTCATCATTTTTGACTTTGCGCTTTAGGGGGGGGATTTTTTATAGGCCATTTTATCACATTTGGTCAATATGAATCCCAATGGAATCAATAAACATCCTTTTTTCCCTTGTCATCATCATTTCACAAAACCTTAAGCATCCCTCTTTCATTCCCAAGAATTTCTTCCTAAAAATGCATCATCTGAGGTCACTCCATAGGTCACTCCATTGTGGCTTGCATTGATAACCTACACATTGCTCCCCTTTTCATGTGTGTTGGTTCTATAAATTTAGGAAAAAAATGAGAATCTTGAATCCTCCGTCTCTAGAAGCTTGTAGGATTTGTTATAACCATTTACCTCAAATAAAAATATTAAGTCCTATCCTATATTAGATTGGAGTTTCCATCCCTTATCCTTATATCTCATTCATCCAAAAAGAGTGGATCTAAGTCCCTATATTGGTAAAAGGATAATAATTCCCAACTTACCCCACTTCTCTATATATTTACAAAATTATATATGTAGGGAGATTTCATTTGAAGACTTCCATTTTGATCTATTGAGTAAAGTGATTATAGGATGTTCCATAGATCCAACAGTTTCTCGGCTTTTGTTCTCTTAATTTTCATGTTCTAATTTTGAAAATCAAGGCTACGATTGGAGAATTCAAGCTAAAAAAGGAGTGAAGCATGCGACAAGTTCTAGGTAGGGTTCATCATGTCACCCATTTCCTTTAAGGAAATATTTTTCCCTTATCTCTCTATTCTTCTAGGTTATATCACCAGAATTATGGAAGATACCTTTTATGTAGTCATAAATCCCGCATAACAGGTGCATAGGGAAGACCTGAAGGTCGAATTTTCCACCTGTTTGACCCTAAACGGTGTGACAGTCTTCCCTTATTTCTTTTCCCCTTTCTTGAGTGCATGAGTACACAATGAAGAAATGAATGACCATGCATTTCCACTTCGTTCTTTGAAAGCTCACCCTAATAGTTTGCATGCCTATTTCCTCTTGCATGCAAGTTATTTTATGTTGTCATTCATAGTTTCCATGTTCTATCATCTATGATGAATCTTTGAATGTGATTTAAAATTTATACTTAGTTTGTTTGTTTTAAGATAATACTATCACTATGATTATGTTTCCCCAAACAAGTGATCGTGCTTCAAGTGCCACGTCTTTGTACTCATCTATTAGAGGCATGTTTCCTCACAAAAGTACCTCCAAAGAACTTTCAAAAGTAAGTGGTGATAAACTTCTTGAATTTACAAGGCCCAATGTTCCCATACACACATTTCCAGTGCTTCATTCATAAAGGTACGCTAGTCACTTGGAGAAAAATAAATAAAACATTCATGCTAGAGAGGTTTCCTAGAGACTTATAATATTTTCATGCATTTATTAATATGCAGAAGCCCAGGATGCACATGATCACTTGCAAATTCTTGGTCATTCCATGTGAGATAGTAATTAAATGGATCAATAAACATATGGATGATTCTCACATTGTGATACGTAGTGAGAGTGGTGGTATATTGGCCATGTATTCTATTCAAAGCATGCATACATATTATAAGATGATCAAGCCCATTGAATATTCAAACAACAAATTAAAAAAATAGGTAACAATTGACACTATTGATGTTATCAAAACATGTTTTCGAGAGATTTTCAAGCTCCACCATTACCCATCGATAGATTATTCAAAAAATATTCTCATAGATGTTTATCAATACCATATATCTATGTATTTTCAGTTATGTACGATTATTGAGGTGTTCCAAGAGAACTGGATATACATGCTCAAACAGCAATCACCTGTGGAAGATTTTTTGATTGGGAGGATGTCATATAATTTGATTTGCAGTGATAGGTGGGGTAGGGAAAATCATGTTTACAAGAAAACAAAGAACCATAATTCTACAGGCCTAAATTTCTTTTAGATATAATATTTTCATATCATGTGTTTATGGGAGAAAATTGGAATTGGACTCTAATGGAAAAATTTCCAGTCACTTACACTATAGGGTGTTATGATATATGAAATTAAAAGGAGTATATGGAAATATATTTTAACACTTCTTTGCAGCAATATTTCAAAGGACTTTTGAGATTGGTGACCCTTATATGACTGATCAGATAAAAGAGTCACTTCGAGATATGTCAAAATTAATTACAGCTCCAAAGGGTACATAAATCGGGTGCTATAGTTTTCATATATACCCTCATCTTATTCCCTTATACGTGACTGATAAAGTGTTCATTTAAGAAGCTACAAATCAATTGGACAAGAGATTATCAATAATTATTCTGAGGTAGAAGAAATCTCCTTAGCTTATCTTCCCATTGAGGATCAAATTGTATGAATTAAAGAGTCAAAGGATATGACAACAGAGATATAGGAGCTGAACCACCTACACTTTTCTACTAAATATTTCCATCGATATGATCCAAGGTGAATTTCCAGGAAAAATTATCAAAGGATCAGTCACAATACGTGGTACTCGCTTGTGTCCAGAATAGAAGATGGGAAGACAAAACATTGGTATAATTCCAACATGAAGGAAAATCCACTAATGGAGGGAGCTTCACACCATGATACACTAATTTAAGACTCACAAGAGTGAGAGGAAGTGGAGATAACACCTCAAGTAAGAAAAATATATTCCAATAAAATTATCAAATATTCCTCGATGGGTGAGAGCAAAACGATATGGAAATTTGATCCCTTAAACTGAGGATTTATTCAATCAGAGAAGGAGAGAGGAGAAATAATAAAAAAATAGTGGACGAAGACTGAAATAGATGATTTGCATGAAGAGGAAGAATAATAATAAGAAGAGAGTAGGAGGATAAAACATGAGAAGGAGAGGAAGTCCTGGAAGAAGGAAGCTACACAAATATTGGAAGAAGAACAATTGAACCCAGAGCGAGAACATGAGCAGTTCGAAGAAGAACATTCCATCAACCGAATTAATGAAGAACTAGGTACTTTAGGAGAGCATCCTCTCATATGCAATCATCTTCCATTTGGAGAGATGGAGATCACACATCCACCATTAGACCAAATCATGGATGTATGCATTGTAATGTTTGATCAACTGATGAAGAGGATTATACAACAAAGGCATAGCTACTTCACATAGGATCCTCAGAATCTAGTCTTAGTTTTTAAAGAGAGTGTCATCACAATCAACACTAGAAGAAACCCAAGGGAGATCATGGCGGAAAATGTTGGATTCAATACAACGAGACATGATAACTTTGAATACTTGTTGAATGATAATGCCAGGTTGAGAAGAGAGACCGTTGTGGTGAACCAATAGGTATACAAACTTGCAGTGGAGAAACAATGAGTGTTATCATATAACTCCAATTCCATAGAATGATAATGATCCATGAAAGAATAGGTGGGGCCAATGGAGAACACTATGGCGCAACTATATGATGATATGATACTAATATAGCAAGTCACGGCTCATCTCTTTGTAATTCGTAGAAATAAAGAGCAAATGGTTGAACTTGTGAAGATTACAAACCAAATAACTGATCAAATGTCGGAGTTGGTTGCAAAATATCTGGATGCCCCATCACTTTTGGAAAGGAATTTTAATGTCTTCAGAGAAATAGACTTAGTTCAGTTGAGACTCCACCTACATAATTACTCGCATTTAGGAGCATAGTGGTTTAGCACCATGGCCTCGCAAAACCGGCTGCATAATGGGTTTAAGTCTCTAACAGAGAATAAAAATATGCTTGCCATCATATATATTGAATAATTAGAGGCAGGAAAGTGATATACCAAGAGATCAGATAATATATTCAACAAATCAAGAAAGTGATAGATAATGAGGGCTTGGAGTTAGCCAAAGAAATCATTCAATAATATGTGTTTGCACCAGTTAAGGTGCACATGATTCTATCATGTATTTCGAATAATGTATAGTGAAGATCCAATAACATACCCATGGAGGAGTTGGACGTGAAGATGCGCTACAAAAGGTACTTTGAAGTTTCGGTCGAAGCCATCGTAAAGGAGTTCTGAGCATGGGACACTTACTTTACATGTGATCTAAATGAAAAATAAAATAATTTATTTAGCTGATGAGCTATGTCCCATAGTCATTTTTTTCTTATTAAGCCACCATCTCATTTGCAAATTGTGATATGTAATAAATGTTATGAAATGAATTCCAAGGGATACATGTGTAATATAAAAGCCACAAATTGGAATGTAAGGAGTCATGTAGTGAATATGAATAGTCATAGGAGTTGAAGAGTCATGAGGAAGCTCCAAGGTCATTGTCTTTATTATAACTAGCCCCTTAAAACTCAAGAAAAATGATTTTTTGGGTTATGGATTTTCAAAGGCTTTATATTCTAGAGGTCTTTCTTTGACTTCTCTGGTAAGAAAAAGGATATAAATCATTACTTGGATAAGCAATTTTTGGCTTCATGTTCCACTATTGGAAAAAAATCCTTAATCCATGTAATAATGTAGTTGGGATCTTACACTTTTAATGAAAATCTCAATGAGCCAACATTCCTTCATACATGTATCATATATGTAGTTGGAATATTCAATTTATGTTTATGGTATATGTTTCTTTATTCACATACTAAGTTAATGAGCCAATTGTTTTCATACTTATGGATATTATTAAATGAATGACATTATGCTTTAACGATTTTTGTTTAGAATGTAGACTAATCTGCAAGTACTTGAAAAGCCTTTCTATCTATCCTTGAATCCCCCTTTTGGATTGTAATATTATTTTTCCAATAATTGGATAGCTTCCCTCAGTAGCCATGCAATTTCCCCTCGTAGACCTTACATTGGATGTCTAAAAAATATCACACTATTTCTGCCCCAAACTAGTGAGTGTTATCTTGTCTTGGTTGGTACTCGAGGAATATCTTTAAATCACTCCAATGGTGGGTTGGAAATATGAATGAATGGGAATCCTACACCAAACCGTGTGAGGTATCATTGGGGCTTCAAATCACGGATATCTTCTTAAAATATTTGAGGAAACCAATAACATAAAATGTTTTGGTGCCAGAAGGAGCACTTGATGACAAGCTGAGCTTGCAAAGTTTGTTTTAGTCTCTTACCTTTAATGGATTCATCCTAAAAATTAATCCCAAGGTTTTTCACTAAAGCTTTAAACCTTTAGATCCCTACCTATTTCGTTCATGACTTGTCCTAATTTAAATTTTATGGTGAGGGTACAATAACTATCATTGATTACGTAGTTGAATTTGTCCAATTCTACTTCTTCAATGTGGTTTTTTCAGAATAAATTATTGTCAAGTTGTTTACCCTTACTTTAAATGGTCATTCGAAGAAATGGTGCTACCCTCTAACCACATCTTCTATAACATATTTTAGGCCTTTAGTTGATGAAATTCATCTATTTTTTGAAAAGTATGAATGTCAATATGTTATTAATGAAATTGATCAACTCATAAGGGAACTAGATGAATCTCTTCAAAATTTACCTGATTGATTCCTTCATATTTGTTATGAGTTCTGAGATAATTATTTTGACTCATAGTTCATAGATGACAAATTTTGTTTCTTTTTTCTGACTATCAAGGAAATTTTTGAATCTGATTTCTCATGCCCTCTTAATCCAAAATAATTTCAACATCCCGCGGAAGAACCATACATGAATTTTGTTCCATATCTTCCTCCTTTTGATGTTCCATTTTTTTAACCTAAACCAACCAATAAATAAGAATATTAATTCGTTGATGAAGAATTGATTTTATTTTCACATATTTCCCCCAATGGTGATTCATTTGATCTTATCAATCAACCATTTGATAATATTGTTATTTTTCAAGTCAATCTTCCAACCCTGATCAAGATGAAACCTTGAATGACCATGACCCTGATTCTTTACTTATTTTTTAATTATACAATCACGGTTGTTCAGGTAATATGGATGAATCTATACACTAGTGAAGAATGATGAAATTAATGACCAGGTGACTAAAAAAGTTAGTCACCACTATTATTTCAAGTGAATTACTACTAAATTTGAGCAATTTTACCGAACTAAAAATGACTAACTTAAATGACTAATTTAGTCTAGGAATAAAATATACGACTAGATAATAAGTGACTAAACTAAAAATGACTAATTTAGTCTAAGGATAAAATATATGACTAGATAATAAGTGACTAAACTAAAAGCGACTAACTTAAATGACTAATTTAGCCTAGGATTAAAATATATGACTAAATTAATAATGATTAATGTAAATCACTAATATTATAGTCCAAGAAGAAAAATATGACTAGTACAACAAGTATATGAATTAGTCATTTATGTCAATAATTTTTAATTGTGTCACGCCATAAATGGAAAATTGCATTTTTGATATTGAAGTGTTACATTTCACTTATACAAGATTCTTTGAATCCATCTATTGTACTGTTAAAATTCTCTCAGTTGTGTCCAATACTCTTTCCATTAGGTTTTTGATAAGTACTGGATGACAGTTCTCCAAGAAACATTAATGATGGATACCCTACCCCTCATTTACCTCAAAGCGATCAATATTATACCCATGATTCCCCTTGCCACCATGAGTTCTTGATCCACCCCAACGACTGTCGATTGGCCACCCGCACCCTGTCCTGCCCAGCTCGCCCAATCACTACACAACGCTCTCATAACACCAAACGCGCTCACCAACACAACTTTAATCAAGGAGTGTCGACAACAAAAGTGCAATGAAGTCGAACTAATGCTTTATTTCATTAAAAAAATATTGACCATAATTGCTCCATCTTTTTAATCGATAAATACATATTAGTTATAAATACATGTATATATATATTTTCTTTTAAGTCATTGAGATAACAAATTAAAATATAAGAAAAATGTTATACAGTCATTTCCACTATTTTCTCAACGAAAAATAAACCTCTTTGACTTTCACACTTAATGATATGCAATGCAAACCTCGTGCGATCATTGCAAGGAATGTCCATAAAAGAATCATAGAATTATAATACTCTTCCCCAAATTATTGAAATTGATTTAATTCTATCTTTGCTCTAACAATAAAATACTTCACTATTTACATGAATATTGCAAGGGATATGGATATTAATACATATATTTTTTATAGACAATTGAGAAAGATATTTTATGGGAAAGTTAAAGAAGTTATAATTCATATTATTATCTATGGTTTATTATTTTATTTATATAATTTTAATAATAATATTTATGAAAAATATTATATTATCAATGCTTTATGATTATTGGTTTAATAAATATATTTAATTTTTATATCTAACAAAACAAATATTAATAATGGAAAGTAAAAAAAATAATTACTTTATAATAATAATAAAAAGTTTGGTGGTATGTTTGGCATATATCATCATTTTTATAGAAAGAGTGTATTTTTTTATTTGAGACAAGTTAAGACAAATAATAAAAATAAAAAGAAAAATTTCTATTATGTAGAAGTTTGCTTTTGATAACTGATTCTCCAAAGAACAAAAGTGAAAGCAAGTCGAATGGTTTATTTCAGACTTGCTCTTCGACTGGTTCAAGGAGACAGACAAGTGGTTTATTTCAGACTCGCCGATGTCGAACATTGGCATGCACCTAGTTCAGGGAGATGGGCATCAGAAACTAAGTCGAAGTCGAACATTTGCATGGGCATGCATTGATTTTATCAGAAATGTTGGTATGAATCCTGAATTTGAAACTCACTGTTCAATTGGTTTAACTGGTTTAGGAAGACTAGGTTTTGAGGGCAAGCTGAAGTTTGTCAAAGTCGAAGTTGGGGAAAGACAAGGTTTTGAGGGCATGCCACATTGGAAGTCCGTCAAAAGTCGAAGTGCAGAGAGGTCATGGTTGATTTCACCAGTATGACAGCCCAAGAATAGAGAAAAAATAGTTGTTCTTAGCCAGCGCCATGTAGTTAGTTCTCAAATTTAGATAAAAACTCGATGAAAATTGGTCGTGCTGGTTATTTGGCGCCAAAGTTTTGCTCTTGGCGGGAGGACTTTGCTGTTGGCGAGAGGGTTATTTTAGGGCTGCGAATTTCTATATAATCAGAGGTTTTATCATGGATAAAAACACATTAGACAGAACTTGGAGGCTTTTGAAGAGCAGGTCGCAGAAAATAAACAATTGAAGTTTGCATACCCAGAGTCACAGGTTAGTCGGATTTAATATTTTTCTATTTCCTGGCTTTGCATCTGCTCTGTTTGTTTTAATATATTGTCGATTCATATGATTATTTTTTGGTAAGGATCATTGTTTTCAAGGGGTCAACAGTGGTCCACTTTTCCCTTCAAAACTGATATTTTTCACTTATTTATAAGCCTCCAAACCAGTTTCTGTTGCCCTTATTCGCTCACTGTATATGTTGATTTCGATCTAAGAAATGTATTGTTTATGATCTAGGGTGAAAAGTTTAAATAAAAACATGTACAGTTCCTGAGGCTCATATGGTTCAGTTCGATCTCAAATTCCACTTATGATATATGTCATATTCACCAAATTTGCATGGATTAGCACAGGGGTGTATCCTCACATATCAGAGATCGTTAATTTCGCATGGCTCATGATCAACACATGGCTTAGGACCTTTCCATGGCACCTATGTTATGGTCATGACTGAAAATAATTTTTGATACCTCATTGAATTATCCTTGAGTGACGTGGAGATAAAGCTACATCAAATAAGAGGATTTAGGGGAATTTTACTTACATTTATTCCACTTAAACGAATACAACCCTGATTTATTAATCCATTCATTTGATATCTCATTATCCATGTATCGTAGTTTCATTTGACATTTCATCGATGTATCGTAGTTTCATTTGAGAGTTCATGTAAATCGTAGAAAACTTATCTATGGAACGCTACTGTAGGTTGGGACTACAACAGACTGAAGATCAACCATGGATTTTTTTAATTACTTCCTAAAAGTTTATTAGGCCATCATTAGGTATCAAGTCAAGCTTCTGTTAAAGAAGAAACGGGAAACTGTGATGTTTACCATAAAAGGAGCTTGACTTAGTTTCGATTGAAAAAAATTTATCACACTGAGTTCCATTTCGTAGTTTCGTTTGACAATTCATGTAAACTTTAGAAAAATTATCTATGGAAGGCTACTGTAGGTTGGGACTACAAGAGACTGAAGATCAACAATGGATTTTTTTAATTACTTCCTAAAAGTTTATTAGGCCATCATTAGGCATCAATTCAAGCTTTTGTTAAAGAAGCAACGAGAAACTGTGATGTTTGCCATAAAAGGAGCTTGACTTACTTAGTTTCAATTGAAAACAATGTATCACACTGAGTTCCATTTCGTAGTTTCGTTTAACAGTTCATGTAAACCTTAGAAAACTTATCTATGAAGGGCTATTGTAGGTTGGGACTACAAGAGACTGAAGATCAACAATGGATTTGTTTTAATACTTCCTAAAAGTTTATTAGGCCATCATTAGGCATCAAGTCAAGCTTTTGTTAAAGAAGCAATGGGAAACTATGATGTTTACCATAAAAGGAGCTTGACTTACTTAGTTTCGATTGAAAACAATGTATCACACTGACTTCCATTTCTTAGTTTCGTTTGACAGTTCATGTAAACCTTAGAAAAATTATCTATGGAAGGCTACTATAGGTTGGGACTACAAGAGACTGAAGATCAACAATGGATTTTCTTAATTACTTCCTAAAAGTTTATTAGGCCATCATTAGGCATCAAGTCAAGCTTCTGTTAAAGAAGCAACAAGAAACTGTGATGTTTACCATAAAAGGAGCTTGACTTACTTAGTTTCAATTGAAAAAAATGTATCACACTGAGTTCCATTTCGTAGTTTCGTTTGACAGTTCATGTAAAACTTAGAAAACTTATCTATGGAAGGCTACTGTAGGTTGGGACTACAAGGGACTGAAGATCAACAATGGATTTTCTTAATTACCTCCTAAAAGTTTATTAGGCCGTCATTAGGCATCAAGTCAAGCTTTTGTTAAAGAAGCGACGGGAAACTGTGATGTTTACCATAAAAGGAGCTTGACTGACTTAGTTTCAATTGAAAACAATGTATCACACTGAGTTCCATTTCGTAGTTTCGTTTGACAGTTCATGCAAACCTTAGAAAACTTATCTATGGAAGGCTTTTGTAGGTTGGGACTACAAGAGTTTGAAGATCAACAATGTATTTTTTTAATTACTTCCTAAAAGTTTATTAGGCCATCATTAGGCATCAAGTCAAGATTTTGTTAAAGAAGCAATGAGAAACTATGATGTTTACCATAAAAGGAGCTTGACTTAGTTAGTTTCAATTGAAAACAATGTATCACACTGAGTTCCATTTCATAGTTTCGTTTGACAGTTCATGTAAACCTTAGAAAACTTATCTATGGAAGGCTACTATAGGTTGGGACTACAAGAGACCGAAGATCAACAATGGATTTTTTTAATTACTTCCTAAAAGTTTATTAGGCCATCATTAGGCATCAAATCAAGCTTCTGTTAAAGAAGCAATCGGAAATTGTGATGTTTACCATAAAGGAGCTTGACTTACTTAGTTTCAATTAAAAACAATGTATCTCACTGATTTCCATTTCGTAGTTTCATTTGACAGTTCATGTAAACCTTAGAAAACTTATCTATGGAAGGCTACTGTAGGTTGGGACTACAAGAGACTGAAGATCAACAATGGATTTTCTTAATTACTTCCTAAAATATTATTAGGCCATCATTAGGCATCAAGTCAAGTTTCCTATTCGTTTGACAGTTCATGTAAACCTTAGAAAACTTATCTATGGAAGGCTATTGTAGGTTGGGACTACAAGAGACTGAAGATCAACAATGGATTTTTTTAATTACTTCCTAAAAGTTTATTAGGCCATCATTAGGCATCAAGTCAAGCTTATGTTAAAGAAGCAATAGGAAACTGTGATGTTTACCATAAAAGGAGCTTGAATTACTTAGTTTCAATTGAAAACAATGTATCACACTAAGTTCCATTTCATAGTTTTGTTTGACAGTTCATATAACCTTAGAAAACTTATCTATAGAAAGCTACTATAGGTTGGGACTACAAGAGACTAAAGATAAACAATGGATTTTTTTAATTACTTCCTAAAATTGTATTAGACCATCATTAGGCATCAAGTCAAGTTTCCTATGTTTTCTTATCCTAATCTTAGACCTGATCTTAGATCTCCTTTAAAAAGGCTTTAACCTTGCATTAAGAAGGTTGTACATAAACTCTTCAGAGGCCGCTTCTTCTCAATTTTGGATCTTCAAAAGAAAATTCAATACTTTGCTTTCAACCTTTAATATAGTGCTTCCATTTTACCAACCAAACCTACACAAGGGGATTCACTGTAATACAATTCAACAAGCTTCAATGGTGTTCTTGGTCTTGTATCCCATATAGAATAAGGGACAAATATGCCCTTTATTCTGCCTCAGAATGTCCACTTTCACACTAACTTACAGGAGTATTCCACATATTCGAGATGAATAGATGATCACAATTTAGATTTTTGGAGTCTTCACACAGGTCTAAAAATACAGAGGTCTGCAATTCGGGTGTAGCAGCAACAGTTCTGAAGTCTACACGAGATCAGTCCAAATGTCTCTTCACAACACATCTGATTTTATTTCTTGCTCATGTCCAAGTCTAATACAATCACAGGTTCAAGGTGTAAGTCCAGTACCGAACCTTAGCACATATAGCCGGATAGCCTCAGTTCACTAGTTCAAAGTTCAGTCTACAAGCTTGACCCTTCAAGCTTCAGATCCGAGCTGTGATACTTCCACAAATATGCTTACCACAGGTGATTTTCCATAACAATTAGCTACAGGACTACACAAGGACTAAAGCTCCTATTGCAGATTGTAATATCACAGGCCTGAGGAATGAGTTAAGGTCCGAGGGTATATATGCATGTGAGGGACTTCCAAACTTAAACCAAGTTGTCCATGAGTTTGTAATATTTGCAATCTGAGCTACTAACCATATGAATATCCACAATTTAATGCCACAGGATTGTAATCCGAGCCCTCACAATTGTGTCTCCAAGGGGTCTGTACAATAGTATGAATTCTACAGGAAATCTACCTTATAACAAATTCAACTCAGACTCTTCATCCTCGGCCTCTTGTCTTGTTGTTCTACATTCCTGAAATAATCTTCAATGAGCAGAGATGAACATCACATCATTCCAACGACCATGGTAGGAATTTCATGAATCTAGGCTATAATGCAAATTCGGTAATTTCACCTAAAGTAATTTCACCTAAAACGTGATGTTTCTTGAAATCTATTCTGATGAACAGATGAACATCACGTCATTCCAGCAGTCACAGTAGGAATTTCATGAATCTGGGCTATAAAGAAAATTTAGTAATTTCACGTAAAACATGATGTTTCTTAGATCTATTCCCCGTGAAGTTTCAGTCTTGGGGCTAATCAGAAATATTCAATTATAGCAGCAAATACTTAAATTCACTTCAACCCAAATCACCAGGCAGATCAAGAGAATAAATACCATATACATGAACTTCACTGCCAATAATGTCTAACACGCAGGGCACACTTTTTAAAGCATATCAAATATCTGAAATACCTTTATTATAGCAGAAAATATGCTCCTTTATGCTCTATGTTGTGTATTAAATCATAGCAATTTCAGCAATATCATAGGTGAAATCAGCTTGAACAATAGTGTTGGAATCCCCTAAACAATAAGATAATACAAGCTGAAAGTCATGCAAGTATTTGGACAGCTCAAAAACTTCATTTATATATAAGAGATGAAGTACATCTACATACCAACATATTATTACAAGCTGATACAAGTCAATCTCTTCAAACCATAACTAGAGAAAACATGGAAAACCCTACTCACCAACTCCTAGCTAGGAGTCACTCTTAACCAAAGATGCTTACTCCAGCAAAGCTCCTCCTTGGCACCTACACTTGCATCCCACAATCATACAAGGAATTTCCTACCCACACCTCCTCAACACATTGAGTAGCACTAGGATTTCCAATTGCACTCGGTGCCATTTTGATATATTCACCTTTGCATGGTATATAAATGAGCAAACTTTGCATATTTTGTCTCTATTGGCTTGGAATCATGGTTGAAAATCTTAAAAATAGTTTTTTTTATTAAAAAATAATTATTTAATGTATTTTTTTTTTAAACCAGTTCATTGAGATCTGACCACTACCGGTTAGACCGGTTTCAGTTTGAAACCCGGTTCATTAGGTCCACCAGTCTGGTCACCAGTTCCAGTTTTAATAACTATGATGTAAACTTCAAAAATCAATTTCTCTTAGAGTATTTTGATTTAGGAGCTGAGTGAGGGCTTGTTGGAAAGAGGAAAGAGTCCTCTTTAAGATGGTGAAGGAGCCAATGCGAAATGATGCCTCCAAGGTGACAACAAATATTTTTCTTGTGACTATTCCTGAAATTAGATCATTTTTGTTATATTTTCAAGAGTGCCCTCCAACAATTTTCCATGATTTTCCATGACATATATGTTATCAAGTATAGTCATATCCATGTCATTAACTCCTCAAGTGTTCTTCATGTCATGTCCCTAGACATTGTTCATGTCATGAAATGGTCCTCCATCAACCATGTCATCTTGACATCATACTGGGTCTAGGCATCTCAAGAATATTGACATCTTGGTCAATGCCACATTGACATCAATGAAAACCTTTATTAACAGTTTCAAGATAGACAACAAGATAAACATAGTGAGAAATTGTCAGCCTATCACACTTTGTGATGTGTCTTCTAATCAAGAATATGGCAGCCTGAACCATTTTTCTTGATCAACTGGAGTTTAATAAGAGAAATTTTATCCTAGGAAATATTATTACAACTTGTGAATGTCTTGAATGAGTATCAAATATCAGTCACATAATTATAGATGAAGATAGGAATAACAAATATGACTCCAAAGGCATATTTTCTACTAGGGTGAACTTCTTCAAGCTTATAAAATTAATGTAAATCTCCAAATAATGTACCCTCTTGCATGCTATGAATAAGGAGAGAATGTGCTGTAAATCCTTCATTAATGTGCCCTCCATGCAAGTGGTCAAAAATAGAATGTATTCCCTTCAAGTGAAAAAAAGGTGATAATTTGTAACTTGTCATGCTACCATGAATAGGTAAGTGACTCCCTCAATTGGAGTGCCCTCATTTTCTAGGAATGAGCACTGGGAACATGTCAGAAATAGGCTTTAAAGGAGAGAGTTCACTACTGATAACTGTGACTTCATCATTGCCAAGTGCCTCCCCTTTAGTTGAGTGATGCATCCTATTTTCTGCTAAGGCAACTCCCATTGGCGTGTTCCTCTCCTCACTGCTGATGTAATGAATGTTTAAAAATTTCTGCAACGTTTGTGCCCTTAAGAATGCTAATATATTTACCAAAACATTTTGCTGTAATGCTGATAGATCTACGTTCAAAATGAAATTTTTTTTCTGTCATGCTGATAGATCTGCATTCAAAAGGTGTAAATACAACAAAAATATCTCCTCAAACAAGTGCTAATCCAAAAGCTTTCTCTCTAATACGATTTTCTTTTGTTTTTTAACAATGTGATTGTGCGTATGGGTGTGTTCACACTAGTAAAAAATGTGTAGTCTTCTCTTCCTATATGTTGTTTCTAAAAGGTTTTCACAATTGACATTTGTGCTCAAATAGGAGCTGAAACTTATCTTTTACAAATAAAGTTCTGAAAAGAGTTGAAAGTAAAGAGTTAACATATTAGTTTCATCTTTGAATGTAGAAAATTTAAGATGAATCAAAGCCAAATTTTGACAACAGATGAATACCATGCACATGATGAGAGAATAGTTGATGAGAAGACCTTGCATAAATATGCATGTCCATGTGATGATTTTCGTGGTGGGAAAATGAGAAAAATAAGTGTGATTTTTCAACATATGCTAAAATATGGGCATAGTGGTATAAGCCCTTTCCCTCAAAATTGTTATCCAGATAGGATAGAATTGCATAGCATGAGAGATGTAGAGGCACTAGACATAGATGAAGACGCAACAAACACAAATGAAAAGATAGGAACCTTTGATGAAGGGATTGAAGTTGATAGAATGCTGAATGAGGGTTTCAAGGATGAATGGAAGAAGTTGATGGAGCATGCTTTAAAACCTGTGTATGGTACTTGCAATTTAAGTCATTTAACAACAATCCTTTTAATTCTTAACTTGGAAGTGATGCATGGTTGGAAAAATGAGAGTGTTGATGATTTATTGGAATTTTTACAACGATTTTTACCACCCGACTCGACACTGCCAACAAAACGAAGAGCATGTAAAGTGCAAATCACTAAGCTACGCTTAGGGTATGAAAACATCCACACATGTGTGAATGGTTGTGTATTATTTTGCAAAAATATTGCAAGTGAGATTGAATGTCCAAAATGTAAAGAAGGGAGGTATAGACCAAGGTTGAAATCAAATTCAGCTCCGAGAAGGGTTCTTCGCCACTTTCGACTAATCCCATGGTTGCTTCGAATGTACAAATGTCGAGACATTGCCAAGTTAATGCAATGGCATGCCCAAAACAAGAGCACTAATGGAAAAAAATTATTTGTGGCTGATTCTAAGATTTGGAAGGAATTTGACAATAAATCCCCTGATTTTTCCCAAAACTTGCAATATAAGACTGGGTTTAGCTCTAGATGGGGTGAACCCTTTCTTAGATCAAAGCATTAAATGGTCAACTTGGCTAGCATTTTTAATAAATTATAAATTGCCTCCATGGTTAGCAATGAAGCCATTTTTATTGATGTTGTCATTGATCATATCGGGAAAAAAGTGTGACTTTAGATACAGTTGATTTTTATTTAGAACCATTATTTGATGAGCTAGTGGAATTGTGGAAAGGTATTGAAGAAATTCAAATTATAGGGGATGGTAATTCAATTCAGTTCACTTTAAGAGCTTCTTTATTGTCTACAATCCACGATCTTCCTGCATATGGCACTTTGACTAGTCTCAATGTTCATGAATACCATGGATGTTCAGCTTGCATCTTTAAGGGTTTTGTGAGGCACTCAAGTAGTTTGCACAAGTTTATTTATTGTGGACATCGTGCTTACCTCAAAATGGAGCATACATATCATTGAAAAAATTCACGTTTCAATGGTATGGAAGAGAATTGTGAAGCACCACTGGAAATAACAAGTGATTACATTATTGAGAATGGAGAAAAAAAAAATGAAATTTATTGAAAATGGTGGCATTCGTGGTAGTAAAAATGATACACTTTACGATAGTGGTGTAAAAAGAGTGTTCATATTCTATAAATTGCCATACTTTAAGTATATAACCATTAGGCATACTGTTGACTTTATGCATATTGAGAAAAACATAGCTTTTGCTATTATAGAAACTCTTTTTGGTGCATATGATACAGTGTCATCATGCCTAGACCTTAAAGAACTAAAGATTCGTTGAAATCTTCGGGTTGAAAAATATGGTAATGGAAAATACAAAAAACCTATTGCTCCTTATGTGTGGACAAAGGATCAATGTGTACAATTCTTAAAGTTGATGTCTCAGACTTGATTTCCTACTGGATATGTAAGTGGTAATATTAGAAGCCAAACCGAAAATAATAGCTTAAGAAGCCTCAAGACCCATGACTATCATGTCATAATTGAGGATATTTTACCTATTGCAGTCATATCAAGTTTGGAAAAGGGACCAAGATTGGAAATTATAATTTTGAGCCTAATCTTAAAAAGAATGAGTTTGCATGTGCTAGATCCTTCAAACTTTGATAATTTGAGGGGAGAGGTTGTTGAAGTCCTCTGCTTATTGGAACGAGAATTTCCAGCAACAATATTCAATATTTATATGCATCTTCTTATACATCTACAACATGAACTAGAGCATACATGAACTAGAGCATTGTGGCCCAATAAGAACAATATGAATGTATCCTATAGAGAGATACATGAAAGTTTTGAAAAATTTTGTTCGTAATAAGGAAAAACCAGAAGGTAGTATTTGTGAAGGATATTTAATGCAAGAGGCCATAGGGTGTTGCACAGAATATATGAAGGACTTTAGCAATGTCAATCGACGTGTATGGGATGATGATGATGACCAGAGAGTTGCAGGTGAAGTATTAGAAGGAAATGGGTGTCTCTTCAAGCTATCAAATGAGGAAAGAATTGCCATACATGCCTATGTTCTTCAAAACACATCATCATTTGATAAGTGGCATAGGTAAAATATTATTTACATCATAATTTATTTATTTAATTTCATTTAATAGATAAATTATTATCACTCTTACTTTTCATATTCTATGCAGAAAATATGAAGAAGAGATTCAAAAATGGATTCATCCATCTCGAAAGTGTACACTTCAAGATTTGAACCTTGGAGATCGTTCTTTTCCAAAATTTGATGATTGGATTGTCGATGCAATTAATGATGCACGACAAGAAGGTCAAGATATGACGAAGGAGGAAATTCAGCTTTCACAACCTCCAAGTATATGGGCTTCTTCTTTTAGTGGGATGTGGGCCTATGGTACTCATTTAAGAGTGGAAGAAAGGGACACAGGAAAGGCAAATTGTGATTGTATTGTTAGTGTTGAATTTCATCACAACACTGAAAAGAACTTGTATGTTGGATTCATACAAGAAATTATTCAAGTTGATTATGGTGAAACTAGTCCTATATTATTAAAATGTAAATGGATCAAGCCATCTGCAATACAACATGATGATTATGGATTTTTATGTGAAAATACATGCCAAATTTTACTGAAGACCAATGAGCCATATGTTTCCCCTATTAAAACTAACCAAGAATTTTTAATTGGTGATGTGACAAGCTCAGGATGGTCGTATGTCATTCAAATAGAGCCCCGCTAAAAAAGGAAATTCATGGAATATGTTGATATAATGGTTGATGGGCAATGTAATAGTTTACAAGAAACATTGGAGGAAGAATCTGAAGATGGAGATAGAGTATTTGAAGATGAAGCATTGATTCCCAGTGAAGAGACTGAGTTAGAAAACATAATTCATGGCCAGGACAATATAATGTACGAGGACAATGAAGGAAATCAAGCAGATGTATACACAAGTGATCAGGATTCTGATCTTGATGACCACGCAAATGATAACAATGATGATTTATCACCTTGAATTTATGGCATATATTTTCACTATGCAAATGGATTTTATTGTTTTGGCCATGGGATTAGCCAGATGGTTGTATTAAACTTTGTGTGAAATTTATCATTCATTTTTCACGTTGTGTGAATTTTGTATCATTCCAGTGAATCTATTGTAGCATGAAGTGATTCAATTTATCTTAAAGAGGATTACTAGATCGATAAATGAAATTTTCTACATGAAGTTATGCTATATTTAATATTAATTTTGTAACTTCTATAGTTGTTTTTTTTTCCTCAGGAAAATCTAGATTCTTCTAATGTTATTTTAGTTGTTAAATTGGGGGATGCGTATCTTGTTATTGTGGGATATTTGATTTTCAACTTGCAAACCTCGAAGCTAAATGTAAGTCTCTAGAGTCTATTTAATAAGGGCTCAAAGTCTTAATATGGTTCAGGATCACTACACCAAAGTTGTACGGTACTGCCACCAGTACACATATAATAGATTCAATAATGTTACAATGGCTAGGAAAACCAATCTATATTCCCAATTTCAATATGCTATGTTTTTATTATGTCATAAATTTATGCAAATATTGCAATTTTTTTGCAATTAAAAAAATAGAATCCATAATTCTAGATAAGGTGCTAATACTGATTAAAGTGTTCCTTCTATCAATTTAAGGTTAATTCATTCTCATTGACCATAATGCATGATCGTATAATAGATATATTTTATAATTGTTATTTATCCATGCACTAATATTTTTTCTTTAAATGTGAAATGTAGGAAATAAATACTATGAAGAAGGGGTTGAAACGTAAAAATGATCTTAGCAGTGATGAAAATATGATAGAATATGAGCGTGTTCGTAAAGAACGCATCACAAAAAAATGAAGAATATTTCTCATCTCTTGGTTTGGTGAATAACTAAGTAGTTACTCTTCGTCACTTTTTGTTTCTATGCATATTTAATGAAATTTGTATATAATATATTTGATGATGTAGGCCATTATTTGATAAGTTTTTTTTTTTTTTTAAGAGGGGAAAACTTGGATCCCATAGGCAATGAGAATAAACAAAAAGCAAGAAAAGAAATATCCCTGCTAACTCGTAGAAGAAAATGCCGTGGTAATTCAATGCATGGAGATGAAGATGACAATTCTAATGATCAACTTCCTGATATATCAAATGATCATTTCCAAGGTGTTCATGAAAAATTGGCACATTTTGACGAAGCATAGTTCCAAGAAATTTATTTACAGTTGAAGAAACGATTTGAAGGCACATCTGAGGAGATTTGTGTGAAACCTAGTGTCACACCTATTGTGGACAAGGAGAAACCAATTCAGTCTTTTTCCCTAGAAAGAACACCAATTGCATCTTATCCAAGTAAGGTGCTAGGAACTACCACACCTTCTTTAGCCACAAGTATGAGTGATTTTCCATCACCTAGTTTTGGTTTTGAAGATATATTAGCTTTAGTGAATAGACAAAGAATTAGTCAAAGCCTTTATAGGTCCATAGAAAGGAAATCCAAAGAACGAAAATCATAAGGGAAGAAGGCTTACTTGATTGAAGTAAAATATGGTGAGCCTACTGGACCAAATGCGTCAAGGTGGGCCATAGAGTTGGGCACAAGAATAAGGTCTCATTTGCATGTTACCAAATCCAACTTTGCAGATCAAGATCCAAGAAATGCTGATCAAGTGATCCAGCAAATGGACAATGTTTTTGAGACTATTGGTGGAAGGATTTCTAGTAAATATTATAAGTGCAGAATGAGAATTTTGATGAATAACTTCAGGCATAAATGTAGAAAATTAATCTTGGATGGAAAAGATAGGGAGAGTAGCTTGACTCCCAAACAATGGGAAGATTTGAAGGAAAGTCTGTGTGCTGAAGAGTATTTTTCAAAGAGTATAAGAGCGAAGAAAGCAAGAGAGCAGGTGAAGGCTCGATATTTTTTGGGTCGGGGTGGGTTGCGAGCCAAACAACAAATATTTGTAAGTATACATTTTTTTGTTGAATATTGTACATTGTGTTGTGTGTTTTGAGTTTTCTTAATATCCAACTAGTTGTGCATTGAAAATTATTTGTAGGTTGAAGAAGCTAAAAGAGAACCAGTGGTGAGTGAAATGGCTCATTATATGGTAGACTTGAAAAATTCCAAACATAATTATATGTCAGAAAATCCAATAGAAAGTTCTTTTCCATATATTGACGTCAAGAGTAGACAAATAGGAGCTTTATCTACTGTTGAAAACCATAGTAAGGATTATAATCATGCAATGCAATGTATAACTGGTTTGGCAAAGACAATGTCAACCATAGCCTCCTCCATTAAACCTCTTGTTGCTGCATGGAAAAAGAAGGAATTTAACATTGATTTAGATGAGGTAAGAAAATTATAATTCCCTTGCAACCAGTGCTTCACTTGAATTTGTAATATGTTAATGTTTTGGTTCCATTTCCCTTCACTCATGAAGCCTTTTTTTATTGGAAATTCCTATCAATCACAGGAAGAAAATGTAAATTTGGGTGGTGCAAGAATGCTAAATGACTCAAAAAAATGCCATGAACATATCAAGGTATGTTTTTGTAGATATCTACAAGAGTTATATGCTTCTATTTTAGTGTTATTAATATTTTTATGTTTTAATATTATATTTAATGTTTTCTGCTATGTTAAAACTTATTTTTTTTTAATGTAATATTTTATTTGTGCATAATGAAATCACGTATAGGATGTTAAAGGAAAAATGGTTACCTCGAGAGTTCTAAAATATGACGAAATTGATGCACCTAAACATTCCCAATCAGTGCCAAATCTTACTGGTATTTCAAATATTAACTTAGTGAGTGCATATTATTCAATTAATTAAATAGCTATTTATGTTTTTGCAATTTAATTGTAATTATTATTTTCCTAATATCTATGTATAATATTTTTTTTTTTACAGTGCTTATTAACTCCGGTAGGGGATGACCTACTCCAAGTAGGTGACAAAGTGAATATATTAGATCCATATGACAGTGCTATTGCTGGCATTGGATGAATTCAGTCAATTTATATCATACATGGAGTGCCACTTGGTCCAGAAGACGCAAATGTAAATGTCATTAATGTCACAAGTAACATCCCCCTTCCATATGAAGAAAAATAGATGGATGTGTTCGTTTGAAGGAGAAGGAAAATAGTTTCATTCGGTGGCTGAAGAAGTATTTGGAAAAGTCATCGATCTAGATGGTCGTCTTGTTGTTATTCATATATGACTTCTCAAATCCAACCACTCTTCTTTGTTAACTCGGATACAGAAAAAAAAAAAAAAATTTCTTAATATTTGGACTAAGTTTTGAAACTCCTCATTTGGATTTTATTTCAAATAAAATGTCGACTAAATGATCACACATATTGTATGGAAAGACTTGGTCACCTGGATGTCAACTATAAAATTTCCATAGCTTGTTGATTGTATTGGTTTACAAGTTGATAGTTTGGATGATACAATGGAAAACATAGGAATATATGGCTTGTTGTCACTAATGAAGGCTTATGGGTAAGTGATTTGTATGTAAATATGCTATGAGGTATTTTTGAATGTATGTTTGAATTTATGAGCTATTTGTTTAAATATGCATTTCATTGTTCAGACAAACAATTAAGGCTTTGGAAATGTTGTTGCTTCCTATGGAAAAATATGGAACAAAATATCTTGATTCGATGGGGAATTATACACATTTAGCTACGATGTCAAATAGACTAAAAATAATATTTGAGTACTTAAAGAAGATGTTTTCTCAATTGAAAGACCCTCCTATTGATCCAATTCGTAAAGCAATTGTCACCTTAATGGAATGCATGATTGTTCCAAAAGGGGATCTTACAAAAACTAGTGAGAAGCAGTGCCATAGAATTTCTCTTAAAGCTCCTGTTCTTTCCATTAAGGAAACATAAAAAGAATTAATCACTGAGGTTGGTATAGAAAAGTGCTTGGTATCACATTTCCAAAAGAATGTGGCTCTACAGAATTGGAAGAGACCTTCGATAGGATATGCTTGGAGGATTGTCTTGTCATTTGTGAAGGTTACAAATTACTAGTACTGTTAGAAAGAGGTGGGTAGTATAAATGCCTTTACTTTCCTAGCTTGTCTATTCTGGTTATTCTAATAGAAAAAGAAGACTTTGATGATTGATAATTCAAGGATACTACAGAGGAGAGTTGGGGTGTGAACTATCCAGCCTTGAATGACTTATTCCAGATATCAAAACAAAGAAAGGATACCTTTATATATGAGGTTGTTGTTCAAATGATTTAAATATACAATGAACAAGTCTTGGATACTGATTTTATTTCACATTGACCCCCGAGGCACAACAGTTGCACTTGGAAGAAGTGAAGATAAAATCTCAAATGGAGGGCCTCTTTGTTGAGAATATCAGGAAGCTTTTGATGATGTCGATGAGAAAGAGGGTATTGCTGGAGAAGATTGCCCACTTAGCTACTGATATGGGTCTCCCAATGGATTTCAGAACTAATTTATGCAACAAGTATCCTGAATTTTTTTAGGTTGTTGATACAGATTATGGGCTTGCATTGGAATTAACTTCATGGGATCCTACTCTTGCAGTCTCTTTTGCAAAAAAAGGCCTTGGAATAAGCTAATAATCTGGACAATAATCTTATACTTGACAGGCCTCGGAACTTCAAGAAGTTAAATATCGTTCAGTTCTAAGTGTTGTACCCACCATTAACTAAGCAAGTGGTTGTTAAGGCAAGTGAGCCTATGGAAGGTAAATAGTAAATATGGTAATTAAGTGGGACTAAAATTGTTGAGTGTGCATCTAAAGTTCCTATGGAGTTGCCCATATGGCATTCCCACCAAAGGTGTGATCCTGAAACATTGGCCTGACGAAGTAGAAAATAGTTGCTGAGTCTTACGGTGGAGAAGAGAAGACTGGTTGATACTCTGACCCATTTCAGGCATGCCTTCAAGTTTTCTAACAAGGTAAAACTTAGGAACCTTTTAGCTCTGGATTCCTCAAAAGTTATAAATTGTTAACCCACTAGTTGAGTAATAATGTAAATTAAAGTGTTACCCAGTTCAGTAACAATGCAAACTATTGACTGTTAAATATTGACTGTTAATTATTGGACTGTCTTACTATGATTTGAGCCCTTTTGACATACGTCCTTTCAGAATGTTCAATTCGCCTCAAATAGGTTCTTGTAGAATGTTGATATGAGTCTATATGTATCCTACACCTAAAGTAGGCCAAAATTACAATGGCCATAAGGCTGAATTTCAGGCCTGAAATAGGCCAAATTGTGGATGCTACATTGGCCTAAATTTAGAGATTAATGTTCTTACTATAGGTATATAGGTTAGAAAAAATATAGGTCCAAAAATTCCATCCAGGGGTCTAAAAATATGTCTCGTTTATTTTCTCTCCTACAAAATTCTTTAGCTTCTCTTCACCAAGATAATATGATATTAATTAATGCTTATTCGATTTGAACATTGGTTCTTATATATTTGTCTTCCACAATGGAGGTAAATGATTATTGGAGAGGCATTTCATGCCTACATATGTAAGCTAGTAGTCTTTCATGTTTGATCTTAAAAAAATAATTTTTATTCAATGAAAATTAATTAGGATGTGTATGAGCACTCATTTAAAATATTATAAACTCCTCTCCAAGCTGGTGTCAAACCCATGAAGGAAGTAAACCAAAGATTCATTTTATTATTATTGACTTCATCTTTACATAAGTACATAATTACATAATCGTTATAATGAAGACCTACCGAGTTACATAGTTAGATATGATTTGTTATACCTTCAAACTAGTTCTTTCGTTTAGTTGGTTCTTGCATTGTCAACTTCATAGGAAAGAATTCAGATTCTTTCAAACCCAATGTAAGAAGATATTTCAAGATCCTCGAATTTAATATTTCAGTGTGTATACATATTACTGTTTTGAGCTTATTTTGTGCTTCTATTGTAAGTACTTCACTGTACATGTCTCTAACTTCTGTTGACAATTTCTGTGAGACCCTATGTCATACCATCAAACTGAAATGGCATACTTCTCATCAAGCTGTGATGGCACTGAACCAGTGAGACCTTTCTCACTTTAGTATCACGAAACAATGATGGATTTTTTACTGTGGTAGTTCCAAATTTGATTATAACACTGAAGATCTTCACTGTAATACGGATTATACTGATATATTTTTGTCACACCGAGCCTGAACTGTAAATACACCTTTATAACTCATTCTCCTCACTACTGTGGTATCAAAATAATCTTATAAGAGTAGTATTGAATTGAGGCAGAGGTAATTTCAACTCTGTGATGTCATTGAGATTGAGATGTTACCAAGATCCTTCTTTTCATAGTTACAGATATTGACCTTTCTTGTGAACTTGCACCTAGCTTAATTATTGGACTGTCTTACTATGATTTGAGCCAGATGGTTGTATTAAATGAAAACCAATTTTTAGGGAATATTTATAGCTTACCAGAAAAAATCTCAATCAAGACTATTCTTCATCAGCAGAGTCGCCAGATTTCGGTTGGGTGAACAAGGGAGTAATGGATTCAAGGTTGCAGGTTTTTCTTCATTCACAGGTATTGATGCTTTGATGAATTTGTAATTTTTTTTTATTGTTTTTCATATTTGAGTTGGGGACTTCAATGGTTTTTGCTTGGAGCCATGAGAATAGTGTTGCATGGCCTAGTTTTCCATGGGGAAAGGAATTACTAAACCTAGGGACCGTACAGATGAAGATGGGTAGACCTAATCATAAATTTTTACAAGTTGATGTCTGCTGAGCTGCAGTGAAAAGTGACAGTGATTTTTTATGAGGACAATGATGTCGACCCTCTTTATTTTTCCATGGCCAATAATTTGAACATATATTTTGGTAGATTGTAGGTTGTTGGCTGCGCAGAGCCTGCCTTCTATTAATTTTTTGGGGATGTAGCTTAACATCCTATGATGCTGTTTAAGGGGATACTCCAAGGATCTTTCCTTGGATGCTCTGTTTTATGCTTGTAAATGGAGTTTGCAATATTTTCTAAAAAAAATCTTCTTCATATATATATATATTTTTAAAGAGAGTAACTTTTTTGATTGGTTATAGTGTTTTCAATCAAAACCGAGCCGCAGTGTGTATAGAACTTATGTTGTGATATTAACCTTCATCACATATGAAACCTATCATGCTTTGAGAAAGCCTTCCTCTATTGTTAAAAGTGCATTGGATCCTAAAAATACTAAATCTTTGACAACGAGAAATACTGGTCCATTGACTAATAATTATCCTTGGCTTGTGAATCATATCTTCATCGAACACTCTGATCCAAACCCTCTCCAAATTGGAGGAAATCAATCTATTAGCCTAGAAAATGTGACGGATGGATGGGCCCCCTTCAATGGAACTAATGGAACGACTATTCTGGGAGAGATTGACTTGGTGTTCACCTTATTGTTATTATTCCATGTACAAACAAATAATCAATCATGGCATTCCAGATATGGTGAGAAACAAGATGGTGGAAGTGGCAGAGGAGTTTTTCACTATGCATGTGGAAGACTGAATGGAATACTATTCTGACTATCCATTCCGTAAAACACGTTTTTCTACTAGCTTCAATGTCCACAAAGATAAAGTGTTCAACTGGCGGGACTATTTGAGACATCATTGTTATCCGTTAGAAGACCATGTTCATACTTGGCCTTTGAAACCTGCTAATTATAGGTTAATATTTTTTTTATTTCATTTGTTAGATATGTGTGTGTAATTTTGATGAGTATGGCAGAGAACGTGCCAGTATCTATTACAGAGAAGTAAGGGCACTTTCTCTGAGATTGTTGGAGGCAATATCTGAGAGCCTGGGAGTGGAAGTTGACCTCCTAGCTGACAAAACGCTGGAAAAAATGAGCAACAAATGGCTATAAACTACTATCCCAAGTACCCCAATCTTGAGCTCACATTCAGTTTACCAGCCCATTCAAACCCCACTGTACTCACTCTTCTTCTTCAGGATAAGGTGCCTGATTTACAAGTGCTCAATAATGGACACTAGATTTCTCTCAATCCCATTCCTAATTCTTTGGCTATCAACATCGGTGATCAATTACAGGTTCCATCTATCTGCTTGGCACTCTAATTAATCAATCCCCTCTTTTGATTTAATTTTTCATTGGTAGAATCCAACAAAGTAAAGGGAACAATGGTGTTTGTTGTTCACATTTTCAAGTCTTCCATTGTTGATTATCAATTTTCCTTTGGTTTTTGAATTGAATGATTTTTTTGATATAGGCATGTAGAATGCTTTCTGTAGTATTATCTTTGCTGGAGTGGGGTGAGAAAACATTGTTCACCCCACCCAATCAAAACGTTTCCCCATCACCTTTCTGTCAAGTAAAAATTTGGCAAGTGTAACTGTTCATCCTGTGATAATAGTAATGAATTGTCCTGCTTTGGGCTTCATCCTCATCCCCTTTCCTGCTTTGGGCTGCGTTTTCATACCCAAATGATCAGAAATTTTTGGTTGTTGTGTTCAACAGATAGGAAAACTAGGCACAGTTAACTTCTGCAGAGCCTACAAGTAAAGACAATGCAGAGTTTAAACTCCTGGCCATGAAATTCCTTGGGGAATTCTTTCACTAGTATAATTCTGACCTGTGAAACAGTGTGGAGAAAATGCCTCCTTCCCGGGCTCTAAGGTGTTCACTTGCAAGGGACTGCCAAGTGGAACGGAAAAAAAGGGGATGAAGTCTGTAGATCACCCCACATGCTACGGATAGGGATATGACACTAACCTTTCTCTATTCTAGGATATTCAGGCAAAGGAAAAAGATAGTTTCGTGCAACATTCAGGCGATGATTTCACAGCAAAGCCACCTTAAAATCTTCTTACATCAATAAGTGATTACCACATATCACAGACAAGTGGTTCATCACCTGCAGCAAGGTGTGGATTTTCTCTTTCATCAAGGCCTCGAAGTGAGGCTAGAAATAGATCAAGGCAACAGTCTATTTCCCCAAAAGTTTCTAGAAGTGTGAGCTCTTCGAAGAGCCATGATTGTGATCATTTTAGCTCCCAAAGTAAGGGATCTACAGTTTCATCTTGTGAGGATGAGATGGATTCCATTCAATCTGCATTTTTAGGAAAAAAAAGAACAAGCACTGTGAGCATGGTAAATCAGCAAGGAACAAGGAAATAGGAAACATCTCCAAATAGCAAAATTCAGTCATTCTCCAAAAAACCTTCAAGATCAACATCAACAATTAATATTTCCCAAAGCTCTGTGCGAAAGAGATCCTTTGACTCTACATTGCACCAAATGGTATGTCTCCTATCTTGGAGTATTGGTTTTTTAAGCTTGCAGTGATGTTGTTAGCTCTAATTGCATGGGTTTCCATTTTTCGTTGTTTGACACAGCAATATTTTGTTATATCCTTTCATGTATTTGGATTCTACTTGATTCTTGTAAAGTGAAAGCTTAAGGGTGTTATTCCTAACTGATAAGATTGGGATATCATTGGTATCAATCATTGCATGGAAGCAAGGCATTGCCTAATTTAGGGTTGTTTTGAGTTTGATTTTCCCATGTGTTGATCTTTTTTTGAGGCTTCAAGTTCAAACATATGCACTAAAATGCAGTTGACATCAAAACTTTGAGCCATCTCCAAATGTTCTAAATACCAAAAAGGTACTGTAAGCTAAGCTAAAATTGTTGAATATGAGTTGTGAGAAAAACAGTAAAAAAGTCATGATTTTATACCATATCTATGGTATTTATGGCATCTACATACTCTATTTGACAAACATATGATCAACCAAAGACTCGTTGAGATACACATTAAAATAACATAAATGTTGAAAATATCCAATGCTCCCAAGTCCCAACTCAACTGATATCTGACATACATGTAATCTTGAGAAATTATGTTATGAGAAAATAGTGGCGGGCTTTTCTTAGAAGTTAGATAGTTAATATAATACTAGTCTAAGTTATAGGATATCAATTTATGCACATCTGCTTGTCATTTGGTGTAAATGTTACAACATTCTATAAGAATGGAAAATTTGGATTCAAGCACTTACTGAAGTAAAGTAGGAAAAACCTTCTGGAAACCTTTTTCTAGCTTGTAAATGTTTTGAATTAAAATTATGTAACAAAGGAAAGGATCGTTTATGTTTTAGTTCCAATGATAACTATTGGAACAACAGGTGAAAAATGCCTCAACTTAGGAAGCCACTGCACAGTCATTGTGGAACTTATGTTAGACAACGATTTTAGTAAAAAATACATCCTCACATCAAACTTTAAAGATATTATATTTGTTTGGGTGGAAAAAATGTGTCTTCTCACAAGTTATTTAAAATAGAACCCAAAATAAGATTGCATAAAGCACAATCCACATAAAACAAACCTTTTTGGTAATATTCTCATAGCTTTCCTTGCTAATAAGAGAAAATGCTAGATTAAAAACATCTGCTCCCCTCTGTTAGCGCTTGAATCTACCTTAGGCTGAAATAAGGAAAAAATCAAGGCAACATCAAACCAAGCTCAGCCTCGTAGCTAGCCCTACGAGGACAGGAGAGGGCTCTCTCCAGTCAATCTCGATAAAATGAGCAATAGGGTGCGAGATGACTTAAAATGGGAACTGATTTTAGGCTAGTAAATAGATAGGAAGGGGTATTTTGATAAATGACTGGGTTTCTGGGTAGTATGGGGACAAAGGACAACATGAGCAGGGAAATTAAATAAAAGACGCAGATATCTCATGAGGCAAGATAGGCAAGAGCTTAAGCATCCAAATTGAAATTATATGGAGTGGAAGGATTGTTAAGGAAGCTGAAAAGGGAATTTATAAATGAATCCTTTCCAGACAGAAGAAGAAACACAAAACATGAATGCTTCTCCAAGGCAGAGAAATACATTGGATTCCACCCTTCTTACTCAGAAGCATTCAAATTGTAATGATTATTAATGAACTTTGAAACATTACAGGATACATATGAAAACAAAAAGAAGAAACACATGCTAAGTCGTTACCACATGGATCTTATGAAATAGAGCTACAACTTTCATTAATTCTCTGTCAAACAACTATACAGTGAAGCTTTGTATTTTTCTCCCACACTTCTGCCAGAACTCTCCAACCCTTTACAAATCATTTGCAATACAATAAATAAACTCAACTAAAAAAAACAAATCGACCAAAATAAGGGATGGTTTTAATGATCATTAACAAACATAGTTGAAGAACCAATCATTGTTCTGAAGACAGAACAACGTTCCCTTGAAATCCTCTGATGACCAACTAAAAGACCAAATCTAGAGCGTATAGCCTTTGAAATGCCACTGAAGTCATAAATAGGAAATCGATCCTATTTCTCTGCTTATGGTTGATATCTATGTTCTAATTTTGGCTTTCAGTCTTTAACTACCATTTTTCCATCTGTCATTTGAATAAAAACCAATTTTTAATAAAATTAGATTTAAACTAAATTTCTCCCTTTTTAGCAAAGTCTGGACCATTTGGGAAAAGTGTCCAGCAATACGCATTTACCCATTTCTACGTCCTGCAAAAGTGCTAGAAGGAATTGATTCCCATCAGCATCAAGGAGCCTGTTGATTATTTCTTGCAGTAATTCATCTTCCTCTATTGTTGTCGGTAGCTTTGTAATAAGGTTTTCACATCTCTCTAGAAGCCACTTTATTGACAATTGTGTCATTTTCAACAGATATTTGCAATCCTGAAAACACAAAATGCCCAATTGCCTTGCGAAGATTTCGTGGTGCTATATGATATCGTAAAGCAGCTAGCAAGGAAAACGAAGGTTTGCCATCCCACTGCAAATAAAGGTGATTCCTCTCCCACTGTTTCACAGTCAACATATCCTGATCCAAGTCAATATAAATCTTGTATTTGTATTGATCGTAATTTTAGCCAGTCTACCATCATCTTCATCAAACTGGAGTAGGAAATTCAAGTGAAAAATATCAACCATAAAAATAGTTACCCTCCTTTCAAGATGGTTGGAACTATTAAATTCATGACAGCCAAATGGAGGAAATATTAAATTATTGTTTACAGATTCAAGTCACATGGGTCACAGCCTTGAAGGGGTTGAAGTTTTTTGCTGAACGAGTGCTCTCAGATGTTTTCTCAGAATTTTTCCAGACTCCGTTCACGGAATGGAATCCACAAATGCCACTCTTCTTATCTTCTTGTATGGAGCCACCTGTCTGCCAACAAATTCCATCACATCCTCTTCTGTTAGATTTCTTTGAGGCTTCCTCTCTATAAATGCCATTGGAATTTCACCTGCTTCTTCATCTGGGTATCGTATTACTGCAGAGTCTTCAATTTCTGGATTGCACAGCAGAATCTCTTCCAATTCGACTGGTGCTAACTGGAGTCCCTTGCATTTGATGAGCTCTTTTAGTCTGTCTACAATATACACATGCCCTTCCTCACTGATACGAAAAATATCTCCAGAGTGCAACCAACCTTCTGAATCTATAGCCGATGATGTAGCTTCTTTGTTCTTATAGTATTCTTTCATGACCACAGGGCCTCTGAGGCATAATTCACCTCTTCTGTTGAGAGGCAAGGGCTTCCCTGTTACAATATCAACCACCTTAGCCTCCACGTTGGGAACTAGTATGCCTATTGAATCATAATGCTTGATGTCGTTTCCTTCACTCTTTATGACTGAACCACTCATCTCAGTCATTCCATACATCTGTGTGTTTTTTTTTATCATGAATTAAGGACGCAGTTCTCTTTTTCTAGAATCCACTCACCAGCCAGATCAGGACGTTCCACAGCAATAGAAACTGCTACCATATCACCCTTCTCTACATGTGCACTGCAGGCCAATACACTTGGAGTGGAAAGATTGTTTGAATTCGAAAAATCGCAGAGCGGTGATGAAATTTGTGCTGACAGGCTCAACGCGTCATGCACAAACCCAATGCACTGTGTTGGTTTGGTGCGCCGCGCCAGTTTTAACACTGCCAAATATTTCCCAGTGCGCCGCACGCATTCTATGCGTCGTGCCCTATTTTCTCCACACGGTCAGCCCCTTTCAATTGACAGCTTTGTTCTTCAAATTTCAAACTCGATCTTCTCCTTAGGATTTATGGCCCCATTTCTTTATCCTTGGACTCCAACAATTTTTTTCGAAATATTTACAACACTTCCAGGCTCATCTAAGAACATAATACACTGCAAACTTTGGTAAATTTTAACAAGGAGATGAAGAACCTCAGATTTGTACTTTCTTATATGAACAAATATTTTAAAGACATTAATGCAATAAGACAACATCCCAGAAACATTGTCACTCTTCACAATTTCCTCTAGTTTAGGGTCCATCTGAAGTGTCCCTTCATTTGATTCTACTACTTTGTTTCGGAAAGGTGCATATTCATCTATGGATTTGAAAAGTAAAGCAAGCACATAGTCCGAATCCTCTGAAACATTGAACAAGCTTCCAACACCTAATGCATAGGATAAGGAATCATTAAGCTCCCCGAGGTAATAAAAAACCTTTGAAACGACCAACGCTGCAAGTTGCCTTTGATCAAAGGCTTCATCTTCATATAAGCTTTCTCTGAGATTTGAGCAGCCTTTTGGCACTTTGACATTGAAACTCTGTTTTACAATTTCCTTCTCTGACCTTCTTTAGCTGAAATTATGGTTTTTCTGTTGATTTTTTTGAAGGGATAGGAGCTGCTAAAATCTGGCAAGATGACCAAGCCTGCCTGAAGAACTGTGAAACTCGAAAAACCTTATCAATCATGTTTTAAAAAAATTTAATGATTTCTTCTTCAAAACTCTATTTTGAAGAAGAAATGTCCTTCAGCATATTAATGATGAGAATTTTGAACTGAGAACTTATTGAAATCATCCTCATGGCCTGTGGGCATTTATCAAACATGTCAGAAGACTGAACCATAGACTCAGAAACTAAAAGACTCTTTTTGACCAAAATAATCATTAATGACTGCAAATGATGAGAAATGAACTTTGGTGAATTTGACTCTGACGGAGGACTGACAAGACCAAGTCTAACACCCTGTAGCTCAAAGCTCTTAATCTATTGTAGTCCTCTTGACCTGTTCCACCAAATTTTCACAGAGGGCGTAAAATCTAAACTCCTAGAATGGTTACTCTTTGAAATAACTAGAAATGCACATAAAATGACTGTTTAAGAACTTTAAATCCAAGAAAACACATATAGGAAAATAAATGCATCCTACAGTTTAACATGAAATATAGAATGTCCTTAAACATAGACTACCAAAGAACAAGAAAATCTTGGACAATAACTCTGATTCCACCATTAGGACCTATTGTACCCCACAGACCGAGGTTCACCGTGTTGCCATCTACCACAACATTTTCACTGAAGTTATCAAAAAATTTGGTACATAGTCCTGAGATCCACCATAAAAACATATAATTAATATTGCAGCCTCAACTAGACATTAATAAAGTAAATTAAGACCAATTCCAAATAACACCAAAAGTTGAAATATGCACAAATATTTTCACTTTTCAGTTAATTTATGCCATTATGTTCATTAAAATACTGCCCATAAACTCCTTTAAAACCCTTTCACAAACAAAAAACTATTAAAAGTACTTGTCTTTATCTATTTTCAAAACATAGTGAAAAGGATAGAAAATCTCTAGATTGAAATCCAGCAAAATTTTCCCTAACTTGGAAGCACTAACGCTTAAATCAAGAGATCTATTAAGTAATCTCTGCCACAATAAATTCAGACACTGGCCGATAATGTCTTTAAAATCTTTTCTGTTGACCAAAAACCATTAATTTATCTTGTTTTTCCCAAACGTGTCGATTGTATCATGTTTGCCCGGCCATGCACGTTCCGAACATTTGTTTTCATTATAAAATGTACCTCCCTCATAGAAAAGCATCCAAAAGGATAATTTTCTCCATGTTATCAACTTCATCTCTATACACCATTGCTACCCATTTAAATTTTTTTAATAACGTTTCCCTTTACAATCTCCATTGAAGGAAACACCCCTTACAAGATGGTGACATTAAATTGCAAGGGGCTCTGCTGTCGATTAGAAGCGCTGATGACAGGCCTTATTCAAACAGCTGGCCAACTCTGTTTTTGAAACATACGAAATACTGATACTGAACCAAATCCCATCTACTTGAAGTCCCTAAGCATCCTTAATAGAGGCGTTAAATTGGTGAAAATGTGCGAGAAAACCAGCCCTCTTAATACTCTCCAGAAACTGAGATATACTTTTGAAATCCACCAGCTAGAAAAGGACATCCGTGACTTCGTTCCGTACCAGATGCCTAACCAATTATCTCTTGAGTTGAAGAATATCATATCAGAGTTCAAGTGTCTTCATCATTTGTACGAGTTAGAGGCAGTGGATGAGAGAAACCTGAATGAAACAATCATTCCCAGGCCCACCAATGATCTTGATCAGAATGCCATGATGTTAGAACAAATGGGTTCACATGCTATGTTTGATGGAGCTTTTGAAGAAGCTTCTTATACTTCTAATTGTAGTGGTTCAGTGAAGTCTAATTTTGTAGTGGGACTGGAAAATAATATCTGGAATTTGAAGAGGATTCTAGGACTGGAAGACCCTTGTGACAACCTGAGATCGTTCTATCATCCGCACAACAACCTCTACCAGGCTTTATGAATTTCCATTGCTAGATGATGCTGATGCTCTGCCCCTTTTTTTCTTTTGGGCAGAAATCAATTCCAAGTAATGCGAACAACCAGCTAGTCAAGCAGGTAATGCAATTTATATGCAATATATTATTTTACTAAGTTTGGTTCAATTTAATTATTGTGACACAGTGTTCTCCTAAATGTCCCTAATTACAAGCAAATACTACAATGGCATATCATATCAGGATATCATTATAGTTTTACATAATTCCATATTAATAATTACTATGCTCTTAACAATGGTATTGGTAATCCATTAAAATAGATTCTAGCCATATACTCAATTATATATTCATATTCATAAAACAATAAAAAAAAACCTATGAATGAACTTTATACTTATCAGGAAATTATTCATGCTTTCAAAAACTTTTTTTTTTTGGTATTTTATTGGTTTCCACCTACAGAATTTTCACTAGTGTTGCTAATGTATGAATCATAGGTGCAAGAAGAATGTAAAGGTCTGCCACTTGCTCTAAAGGTGATCGGAAGCTTTTTGTATGGTCAGCCTCATCCGGCCTGGGAGGGTGCCAAGAAAAAACTCTTAAAAGGGGAATCAATATCATACTATCACAAATAAGGGCTTCTTAGATGATTGGAGACTAGTATTGATGGCCTGGATGAGGAAGCACGGGAGTGCTTCTTACACTTGGGGTCATTTCTAGAGGCTAGAAAGATATCGGTGGATGCATTATTGGATATTTGGATTTATGTGCGAAATATGGAGTGGAAAGATGCTTTTGTCATCTTTTTAGAGCTTGCAAGCATAAATTTGTTGAATTTAACAAGAAATCTCAGGTAAGTGCCTTCATTTCTAACTGTTGTGTGCTCAATATCATTTGATCATAGCGTCCTATGTCTTATACATTGTGTTGTCTTGGTAATTGGATGTAGTAGGAGCCAAGCAATCAATTATGGCAGTGCCTCTAAGCTCTAATTTTTTCAACATGATGTAATGCGAGACTTGGCCCTATATTTGGCACTCAAGGTAGCATAGTTGGTAGGAAGAGGTTCCTTATGCCTAAAAATGAAGACAGTAAGAAATTTAATAAAATTTCCTATTTCGATAGACCATAGACCTTTAATAATATCTAGGTGTTGATCATTGATTCAAAATTTCTTAGAAAATATATGCAATAACCTATAATGTTCTAATCTAGCTTTCCTTCTATGGTTCACCTATGTAGGTGCAATGGAAGGCGATCAATGGTGTGAGATGAATTTTGGTGAGGTAGTGGCTTTGGTATTACTCTTTTCTGCAACCAAATACTTTCTTCCATCATTTTTGAGTTACATGAAGAAACTGAAAGTCCTCATAGTGTTTAATTATAGGTACAAGAAAGCCACAGTGAACGGTCTACCAGCCTTTTCTTCACTTACTCATCTTAAGTCTATTCACTTGGAGAAGTTGAATGTGCCTTCACTTCAAGAGCACAGTAAAGTATTGAAAAACTTGGAGAAGATATCTCTGACATTATGTGAAGGGCTTGGAAATATGTCCAGGTTCAACAGCTCCTAGTCAAGCCTAAAGCTTCCCATAATCCGAGATTTTAACTTGGACCACTACCGTGATTTAGAGGAGTCACCCCGTGGTATCTATGACACGTCTTCTGTTGAGAAGTGTTCTATCACTAGCTGCCACCTTCTTAGTGGTCTATCACTTAGCATAGTTCTTACTGAAAATTTTTCTTTGGATTCAGTAAGAACTTCAGTGACTGAACACTCTCCTGATCCTAGGTGTACAGATCCCGAGTCTTGACAATTGTCTCTAGGCTCATATTTAAACTCAAGGGAATTGAGATGGGTATTTAGAGATTGATTCTGCACAAATTCATGCTCCGTAGGCTCTTGAGGGACTTTGGATATGTCACAGTTTGTCCCTGCAACCTCACATTCCATAAGCTCTTCAGGAACTCTAATTACTTTACAGTTTATCTGCATAGCTTCATGTTCCATAGGGTCTTCAAGAACTGTGGTTACTTTACAGCTTGTCTCCTCAGCAGAATTTGGACCAATCTTGGTCATTTTAAAGATATTATCTCTCTGGGATATCAAACAATTTCCTTTGTCTTCTTGTTCCTCATATTTTTGTTCCTCCATTCTCTGTGGATAACTGTAATCTCTGTTATCCTCTGTAATGTGTTGTGTAACCAACTCCAAAAATAGAAGAAATGAGATATCAATGCCTTAGAAATAAGCCACTTCGAGGGGGAAACCTCCAATACATTACATGAATGATCAATTCTTGGATGATACAAATGAACAAAACCATACATCGTAGGAGTCATGAGACCTGTATATAATTACGTTAGGGCCTGATATAATCCTAGCCGACCTAACTTAATAATAAAGTAGGCTTATCATAAAAATATGGGGGTTACGGTGGTACAATAATAACAATAAGGGCTACACTAACATAATAAGGGCTATGTGCAGGACTAACATGCTCCCACCTCTCCTTCAAACAAGTGTTGTCCTCAATGCTTACGATTTATTTCTTGATGTGATATAAAATTCTCATCCTCCCATGTGAAATATTCTATAGGAAAGTTCTTCCACTTGCTGAGATACGCTGAAATTGATCGTACTTGTCGAGTTCTTGTTTCTATGACTGCTTCATAACTTCTTTCGATGTGATGTTGATCTTCTTGTTGTTTCATTAGATTCTGCACCAAAGTTGGGTTATCCTTTGAGAGTTGGAGAACTTGTTGTTGATGCTCGATGTGATCTTCCACTAATTTATCATCCATATTTGCTATTTTTTGATCCTTCAAACCATCCAACTTAGCCTCCATTTCTGATTTTAAACCATCTATTTCATCTTCAATTGTTCTTCGTAAGATTGAAACTTGTTGCACTTGGTACCGTAATTTTGATATCTCATACTTCAATTCTTCCTCTTCATGTGTCATAATATAGATTTCTGAGGGCATAATGAGTGTTGAATTATTTTTAGGAGGCATCTCAGAACCCAATGCTGAAATATATGCTCAATAGGCCCTTGGAATCACTTCAAACTAATTTTTCAAACAAGATTTATGCAATTCGAAAAAACAAATAAACACCTTTTACTTGCTTTGAGGAGCTCGATATTAAAATTGTATTATCTCTGTGATTGTGGAACTTCAATACCTTAAATTCTGCACTAAAGTAGCCCTCTGAATTCTCTTTTGAATGCCACAGGTATGACCTGATTTGGATTCTCCAAGGCAAATTTGTGTCCAATCTCCCACAATGACCTAATTTTGGACTGGTTCAGTAGAGCGAACTTGTACGACTTGCCACGTGTCACTGTTTTGTTCTTTGTCTCTGAAATTTATATCCAAGAAACTACAGGCCGGGTAATTGTGACCAATTTTGACGGCACTCCAATCTAATCTCCAGAGAGAGAGTTATTGAACTTTTCCCACGATCACCTCTTTGAGATGAAATTCAGGAGCCTGAAAAAACACTACCTTCCACAGATCATATCTCCAAAAATATTACGAACCAAGCTCTGAAATTTTTTGAAGAATTTCCTCAGGATTTCAGCTTCGTACCATACAAATTTCAGATTCTGAACCTTCGCACAAAAAAATTTATAGCGAAAATTCCACGATGACCTGTTTAGGATCCTGAAAAAAGACCTGACTTCCACAGATCATATCTCCGCAAATATTGCGAACCAAGCTCTGAAATATTTATAAAATATTCCTCAATATTTCTGCTTCGCACCCTAAAAATTTCAGCTTCTGAACCTTCGTAGAAAAAAAGTTATAGCGAAAATACCACGATGACCTGTTTGGAGCAGCGAAACCCTAGAATCCAAACCTCTGATACCAAATGTTGTGTAACCAACTCCAAAAATTGAAGAAATGAGATATCAACGCCTTAGAAATAAGCCACTTCGAGGGGGCAACCTCCAATACATTACATGAATGATCAATTCTTGGATGATACAAATGAACAAAACCTCCTTCTATAAATAGGAGTCCATGGGGCCATAATATAATCCTAGTGGGGCCACAATGTAATCCTAGCCGACCTAACAATAATAAAGTAAGGGCACAATAATAACAATATGGCGGTTACAGTGGTACAATAATAACAATAAGGGGGGCTACACTAACATAATAAAGGGCTACACTATTAATATAGGGACTTAACATAATGTGAACAACAGTAATAAAGTGATAAATTTTCCCTAACTTTATTACTGTTTTCACTTCCGACGTTTAATTTGCACCTCTCGGTGCAAATGCTAGTTCTATTATTATTTATTTTTCGAGATCAATTAACATTTTGTATTAAAATTTTTAAATATCTCTTAAAATTGTTGGAATGCTAATTTCTAACTTTTCACTTTCTAAAAGCTCCATAATTATGGATGATTGTTTTACTGGTATTGTTTTCTACTTCAATGTTTTTGGCTTAATGCAAGTTAGTTTGAAAAATCTCTTAGATTATAATCCAATGATTGACTGAAGTTCTAAAATTATGATAGGTCAATCTTAGCTATTTTAACGAGTCATTGAAAGTTATTGGTTATCTTGTTAGATTTCTATTTCCTATATGAAGCTAGTGACTGTGAGGATGGCCATATGGTGGGTATTTCTGATCAAGGGTTTGACCTATTCATTTTTATAAAAATATTTTCATGTCAAAACTATTGTCTTCAACATGTATAATTGAGGCTGGATCCAACTTTTCCCTTCTTGACATATCTTCTAATAGTGTCCTATTTTCTCCCCATGGTGGATAAAATAAAATTCAGCGTCAACTATTTGGTTTTCCTTGCTTGCAATATTGATTCAATATAGAAGTAGGATGTCTAAAGCGGTAGAGGAAGATATGAAGCTACATCATACAAGGTGTTTGCATGTGCTGATATTATAAGAAAGGTCTTGTGCCAACTTGCACTTCTAGTACATTCACATGGAGACGAAGTTTCAAAGATAATTTAGTTCCAAATTTATTATACTTAGGCTATAAGTTATAATTTTAATTTCAGTGAAGCATTGACCATTAAGCTAAAAGCATCAAATTAAAACCAAAGCTAAAACACTGGACTATTGCCTTGTTGTGTAATATTCCAGATTAACGAGTTTTACATAATTCCTGAAAGTTGATGAAAAAGGCTAGAATGATGACACTAAGATTTAAAAGATGTGTAAAATAACTTGTAATCATGATTTTTTTGCTACCCAGCCACTTAGACTTTTCTGACTTAACCATAGGAAATTCATTCTATTGTGGAACTGCACTTTGTGATCATATGGACCAACCAGACATATGCCACTACTGTTTAAACAAGTTTTATTATTTTACATCTGTTTTCCAAGTCTAACGCATTAGCTTAGATGATGAAGGTTTTAACAAACCCCAGGACTGCATTTTCCCGTACAAAACAATAGTTACAAGTAAATTCTGGTTTTCTTATGTAATATTTAACTCCTGTATGAGACTGAAGTGATAATTTTTTTGCTTGAAATGTTTTATGTGTAAAGATATTTTCCTAGTTTGTTAACTTTAAGCAGGTGCACATTATTTTTCTTTAATATTACTTTGGTTTTGTAGGTGAACATATTTAAGGATGTTGCAGTTCTAATGATCCAGTATATTGACCAAATATGTGGTGAAGGATTTGAAATTAAGTATCTAAATATTGGAGGAGGTTTAGGCATTGATTACTATCACAAGGGTGAAGCGCTTCCTACCCCTAAGGATCTTATAAATTCTGTAAGTCCTTAAAGTTTTTAAGCATTGGCTTAAACTAAGTTAATTTTATTCAAACTTACACTCCTTTTTTGCCCAAGTTACTGTGCTGGCCTTGTTACAGCTATTTTTAGAATATATATAGACACTTTAAAGATGTATATTTTCACCATTGGTTGTTTCTTCAAGGAAGAGAGCTGGTATTATCTAGAAATCTTACACTCATTGTTGAGCCTGGGAGATCTCTTGTTGCAAAATCTGGTGTTCTTGTGAGTCAAGTTGTTGGAGTCAAGACAAATGGTAAAATTAACTTCATTGTAATTGATGGCAGCATGGCAGAGCTTATTAGGCCTAGCCTTTATGGAGCTTACCAAGTTATTACATAAATTTGACTTAGGGCAAACCCAGCTTTTTTTGATGATGCATGATTGAAGGGATGATCATTTCCAAATGAATATAGAAGGGATAATTTTTCCTAATTTTGTAGTCTCCTTGTTGACAGGAAATATTACTGGTATTGAGATTCCCAGATACTAAATAGACTATTCTTTCTCATGACAGGCACACAGTCTGAAAGTTGTGATATTAATCATAAAGTGATTTTGAGATTTTGAGATGTTTCTAACTGATATTCTTCTTGATACACATCACATTGAGCTAATTTCTCCACCTGCCCCAAAGGCAAAAATTCAAACTTTAGATGTTGTTGGGCCTGTCTGAGAGTCTGCAGAATTTTTAGGAAAGGACAGGGAACTTCCAACTCCATAAATGGTGGTTAGTTATAGCAAAATAATTATCACACCTAATATACATGCATGATGAGAAGGAATTGATTTTCCAATATGATATTTAATTGTTTCTAGAATTATTTTGTGATGCTTCTTTGAAGGCCTACACTTATGGCTTAGCTTTTAGTGGCCATCCTCTTTCAGTGGGCAGGAATGGTGGTCCATGACGCGGGAGCTTACTACATAAGTATGGCATCAACTTACAACTTAAGAATGAGGCCAGCATAATACTGGGTAAGTTGAGTTGTGAATGCATATTTTTGTTTCTAGATTGGAGTGAATGATATATTTTTAAAGCTTGACAATGTTGATTTTGACGATTGAGAGAATTCTAGATAGATTCAAGATGATGGATCAGTTAAAAAGATAAGACATTCTAAAACAATTGTAGGTGCTTGCTATAACTCATGACATTGTTGACCATCTTGTCTTATAGTGTACAAGAATAGTCAGGGTCTTCTTGTCAAGTTTGCTAGGCTATTGGGTAGTTGGTGTTGAACTTAGGATCTTGAAAATTACAAAATTTTGGTTTGACGTTAACAGATTTTGATGTTAACAGATTTCGATATGAATGCTTTTAGAGTAAAATGTAACTGAAGATAAACTTTTCATTTTCCTCTTCTAGGCTATTGGTGTCTTCTCTATATGGATTACTTCATAGAGTGTATTTGTATAGCAGTTTATTGAAGGTGTTTGTATGACATATTTTAAAGTTGTTATAAGGCAGTTTTGAACCAGCTTTAAAACAATCTTGTAGCAGCAATTGAAATTTTTTTTAAAAAAACCTTTAAATACCCCTTTCTAGCACATTGAAAATCTTTTGATGATGGATTTAGAGCAGGTTTGAATATTTAGTTTCGACAGTTATTTGAATCATTTGAAGAGCTAGAGAAATCTCCTTGGAGCAACTATTGAAGGATCTTCGATACCATCATTACTATGCCATTATTCTGGGACAATTATATTAGTGCTCCTTTATGTTAGTGTAACTTTCTTTTAAATTTTAACCTCCTATTACATTCTTTTAAAGATATATAGGAACTAAAATTTCCATATATTTCACTTAATTATTATTTTCCCCACTCCCCGGCATCACTTTGCACCTCTCAGTGCAAATGCTAGTTACATAGTCATTACAAGGAAGACCTACCTAGTTACACTCTTCAAAATTATAACTATATATAATTTTGATATTTATAGGTTGGAGATTGTACTATTTTCATTGGAGGATGCTACTATTGATGCGCACAAGGCTCTTGAGTTACTTGGTAGGATTCTCGCAAAATTGGTTGTTGAAGGGATATTCTTTATTCAAGATATAACAAGGGAAATCAAGGATGGAGGTACATAGCCAAGAAGCTTATTAGAAACGAGGGGATTTTGAGGTATTTCTCAAGAATAAAATTTCAAGGTAGTCTGCTCACAATTTTAATGCCTGATCAATTTTGTGGTTTATTTGTGATCTCTCATGTTGACTAGTGAATGGTTGGTTAGTTTTTAGCTCGTGCTCACATTTTTTGGTTCCTGAAGCTCGAGCACTTTATAACAAAAATAGGCAAAGTCAAACAACACAAATGGTCCACTAGCTCTCTTTTCATTTGCTAATATTATAATGAAGTTTTATTAGAGGCACTATTTGTTTGTTTATTTTGGTTAGAAAAGGGTTTGCTCTTGGTTTTATGTGATTTTCAATTTATTGTATGTGGCATGTTGAGAAATGGGAAAGAATAACGTGATATTTATTTTGCATAATTTGATGTTGAAGTAAAATTGCTTTGACATTGTTGATGTTAAGGTATATGTTGTATAAACTATTTATAGTCTAATTTATGTTATATTCTAGTGTTCATTGTCTTTCATTTCTTACAGTGCATTGCATTTTCTTTTGTTTTCAGAAAATGAAATCAGTATTGATGTTAAGAAGCATGGATTGAAAAAAGAGAAGAGCAATAACATTGGAGCGACAAATACAAAAGGAGAGAGGAGAACTGGTTTGGTGATACCCTTAAAAGCAATATCTCGCATAAGACACACATATAAAGACTGATGATCAAGTCTTCAGAAATGGTGAATTCACCTGTAATGCCTTGACAACACAACGATAATGTTTTGAAGTGATGAAACATCATTCCATGTGTAAATTTTAGTCCAACTAATATAAAGTTAGAAACTCATATTATAATATTTTAACATTTAATATAATATAATTTATGTGGTTGAAATTATTTATAGTTGCACTTGATGTTGTTTAGTATTGTAATTAAAATATGAGACTTTGTGTTTTCATATTAGATGAACATGCACATTGTATGACATTTTCTAAATCATACAAATTAATTTGTGTTGATTAATAATGAACACAAATAAAATGAATATGGGACTAAATTAGTCATTTAGAATGATTATTAATGAAATGAATATAAACTACTAAATTAGTCATTTATATAATGAATAAATGGCTACTGTAAATGATAAATTTGTGACTACAAATGATGACTAAATTTTGCATATATACGACTATTAGTATCTAATTTACAGTATCTTATAACACGACCAACATGTGGTCATAGTTCTTTGGTCATTAATTGGTTTTCTCGGGTGATCATATAGTAATATATTTTGTTGTATATTTGGTCATTAATTGTGACATTTAATGACAAAATGAAAGACCAAATCAATGACTAAATGAATGACTAAATCAGTGACCAAATGAATGACTAAATCAGTGACAAAATGAAAGACCAAATCAATGACCAAATCAATGACTAAATCAATGACCAAATCAATGACCAAATATAAAACTAGATAACAAAATTGAGATAACCAATTAATGACTAAGCTAAAAACAACCAAAAGTTGGTCGCATTATAAGATATTGTAAATTAGCTACTATTGGTCATTGACCGAAAAATAGTCGTTTATATGCAAATTTTAGTCATTTTTTTAGTAACAAATTAGCTATTTTTTAATAGTGTAATGGTCAAGCAAATGCCGTGGTGGTTTAGAGGCCAGTAGAAACAAATTTTTTAGAGGGGGCCTCAAGTGGTAAGTGGTAACAGAGTGGGGGGTGTGAAATTATGAGAGGAAGACACGTGGAGGAGTGGGAGGTATTGGATACCACCCATTTCAAGTCCCCCCCCCCCCCGCCTTATGATAAATTTTGAATGCTGCGGGGGAGCCTAAACTAGATAAGGGTTGTCGGATGTGGGGAAGAGGAGTGGAGGAGGAAAGGTGGAGGGAAATTACAGGTGGAAAACCCTTTGAAAAGGTGGTCGAGTCTTGTTGTTGTGCTTAGCCTCTTTTCTTCACAAAAAAATGCACAAACCACATTCGTTCGGACTTGAAAATATTTAGGCCTTTATCTAAAGTACATCACATTCAGGCCAAGATCGCACTTCGCACGGTGAAAGACTTAATTTTTCCTTAGCACTTAAACTTGAAAACTTGCGATGCGCAATTACGATCGGGCCCCACTGCATTTCACATCACACTTTCACGATTACAAAACACACCTCCATAGCTATCATTCAGAATTTACGATTTTTGATGGCGATTAGGTCTCACCTGGCATCACACTTCACGTTCCAAATATTTTACATTATGATATATTCTTTCCTCCTCGGATGCAATTTAACACAGAAAAGGCTCTATATGAGGATTTTAAATCCTTTGGATTTTTCCTTTGAAACTACATCACATCCGGGCCTCCATCACACTTTGCCACTTTTAACGTTTAACCATAAAATTATCATGTGTGGTATGCGGGCAAGGTCCACGTCATCATGCCACGTCTCCTTGAATGTCACTGCCACATCATTGCCACATCACTTCCACATCATCATAAATTAACTGCAATTTGTGGGTCTAGGCACATCATCTTCCATGTCAGCTTTCTGCGCCATTGCCACTTCACTACCATGTCACTTTCACATTATTTTTCCATGTCATAGCCCACACTTCGCATTTTTCATTTTTATTACTTATCGCATTGCAATCTAAATAGTTTAACTTTCAATTTCTTAACATATAAATGCAAAAATTTCTGATATGAAAAATTAAATTTAATCCCCATCATTGATAAATCCTCAGATCAAACGATGCTCGCTTCTCCTTTTTCATGGTTTTTCTGACTTTGGTTCTTTGGTTGCACTCATTCATTTATTAGTTTTTCATGGAATAATTTGAATCGTTCATTACTTCTTCCACATTTATGACTCGACCCAAATGTGCATGAGTTGACCCAATCACATTCATGATTTTGCCTTAACTTCTTCTCTGCTGCCTCTTCTTTCTTTGATTATTTCTTTGGAAAAGATTTTGAATATTGACATCAATGTGTAGTATGGAAAATTTGCAAAGATAAAGTACAAAGTCACCTTGTGATACTGTAAATTACAGGGTTCTAACACCATACACTCCTGGAGAGTAAGAAATTTCCAAATTTTCACCTCCATGATCCACTGTTATGCCACCAGGGACACCTCTGTGTTCCTTAAAGTGATTTTTCCAATATGATTTGGGAGGTGTATTATAGCCAGGTTGTTGGAAATTTCGTGGTTGAGAAAACAGTGGCAATTTCAGAAGCAATATATTGGCAAAACCTTCAACATGATGTCTGGAAGTACATCATATCCTGCACTGTCTGTGCCATTTCCAAACCAACCATCAAGAATCAAGGCCCATATAATTCGTTTCCTACCCCTAGTCAACCATGGTAATCGATCTTGATGGATTACATGTCAGGCCTTCCTTCTACCAAGCATGGTAATGACTGTGTTTTTGTTGTCGTCGAAAGATTCTCTAAGATGGCCATTATGGTGTCCTGCAAGAATAATATCACAAGAGAAGCCACTACTAAACTCTTATTTTAATGAGTGTGGGTACACTTTGGAATATCATAATCCATTATCTCGGACTAAGATATTAAGTTCCTCAGTACATTTTGGTTAAGTCTCTAGTCGATCTTAGACACCAAGTTCACTAAGTCCATAGCATTCCACCCCCAAACTGGTGGCCAAATAGAGGCCATCAACATGATTATCATACACATTCTGTAGATTTACAACTCTAAGAATCCATGCACATGGGATGAAAGCCTCCCCTATATCTAGCCCAGCTATAACCAGGCTCTCCACAACTCAACTGGCCATAAACCCTTTTAGGTGGCCTTGGGATTCCAGCCACTATGTCCCATTGATGTGGCCATACCATTTGCAACTACTCAGGAAGATTCGTATCATGTGTAGTCTAAAGTTGACAATACGAACAACTTCATTGAGTGCATTCAATACATCCACCACCGTGACATATTCAACAACACACCAATTAAAAGTACAAGTAGTGACATGATCAACATCTATTGGCACAGAAGTTCAATGTGGGCAACAAAGTTTGGCTGCATTTGTAGGAGCACATCATTGGGCCCCACCATAAGCTTCACCCACTCCAATATCGGCCATACACCATCACCAATGTTTTAGTGGAAAATTTGTTGTGTAACCAACTCAAAAAGAGAAGAAAAGAGATATAAACGCCTTAGAAATGAGCCACTTCGAGGGGGCAACCTCCAATACATTACATAAATGAACAATTCTTGGATGATACAATTTAAAAAACCTCCTTTTTATATATAGGAGTCCATGGGGTCATAATGTAATCCTAGTGGGCCACAATGTAATCCTAGCCGACCTAACAATAATAATTTAAGGGCACAATAATAACAAAATGGGGGTTACAAGGGTACAATAATAACAATAAGGGGTTTACACTAACAATAATAAGGGGCTATACTAGTGATATAGGGACCTAACATTCCCCTATCCTTCAAAAAAGTGTTGTCCTCAACACTTGAGTAGCTCCGGGTGCTTCCGTATAAAATTCTCATCCTCCCATGTAGAATCTTCAGTGGGTAAGTTCTTCCACTTGATGAGATACTCTGAAATTGATCGATTCCGTAGTTGTCGAGTTCTTTTTTCTATGACTGCTTCAGGTTCCAATATGATCTTCTCTTCCCCATCAAGTTCTGGCAATACTGTTTGAACTGGAATATTTTCACCTATAACCTTCTTTAAGCATGAAACATGGAAAACTGGATGTACTCGCGAAGAAGCAGGAAGCTCCAATTTGTATGCCATAGTACCAATCTTTTGCAACACCTTGTAAGGACCATAGTACTTTGACGATAATTTATTATCCTTCTTTTCTTGCTTGAGGGACATTTGTTTGTATGGTTGTAGCCGTAAAAATACCCAATCTCCTACATCAAAACTTCTCTCGCTACGATGTTGATCTGCCTGTTGTTTCATTCGATTTTGTGCCAAATTCAGGTTATCCTTTAAGAGTTGGAGAACTTGTTGTTGATGCTCGATGTGATCTTTCATTAATTTATCTTCCATATTTGCTATTATTTGATCCTTCAAACCATCCAAGTTAGCCTCCATTTCTTCTTTTAAACCATCTATTTCATCTTCAATTGCTCTTCGTAAGATTGAAAATTGTTGCACTTGGTACCGTAATTTTGATATCTCATACTGCAACTCTTCCTCTTCATGCGTCATAGTATATTTTTTTGAGGGATTAATGGGTATGGAATTATTTTTTGGAGGCATTATAGAGCCCAATACTGATAAAAATTCTAAAATATGTCCTTGGAATCAATTCAAATTGATTCTTCAAACGAGACTTATGCAATTCGGAAAAATACACACCTTTTTATTGCTTTAAGGAGCTCGATATTGAAATTGAATTATCTCTGTAATTGAAAATATTATATATCTACAATTCAGCCCTGTAGTAGCCCTCTGAAGCTTCTTTCAAATACCACAGGTCTGACCTGATTTTGATGCTCCAAGACAAAGTTGTGTCCAATCTCCCACAATGACCTAATTCTGGACTGGTTCAGTAGAGCGAACTTGTACGACTTGCCACGTGTCACTGTTTTGTCCTTTGTCTCTGAAATTGATAGCGAAGAAACTACAGGCTGTGTTCTTGTGACCACTTTTGACGGCACTCCAATCCAATCTTCAGAGAAAGAGTTATTGAAATTTTCCCACCATCACCTCTTTGAGATGAAATTCAGGAGCCTGAAAAAGCACTACCTTCCACAGATCATATCTCCAAAAATATTGCGAACCAAGCTCTGAAATTTTTTGACGAATTTCCTCAGGATTTCAGCTTTGCACCATATGAATTTCAGACTCTGAACCTTCGTACAAAAAAATTTATAGCGCAAATGCCACGATGACCTGTTTATGAGCCTGAAAAAATACCTAACTTCCACATATGATATCTCCTCAAATATTGCGAACCAAGATCTGAAATTTTTAGACAACCTTCCTCAAGATTTCAGCTTCGCACCCTAAAAATTTCAGCTTCTGAAGCTTCGTAGAAAAAAAGTTATAGCGAAAATGCCACGATGACCTGTTTGGAGCAGCGAAACCCTAGAATCCAAAGCTCTGATACCAAATGTTGTGTAAACAGCTCCAAAAATAGAAGAAAAGAGATATCAACGCCTTAGAAATAAGCCACTTCAAGGGGGCAACCTCCAATACATTACATAAATGAACAATTCTTGGATGATACAATTTACAAAACCTCCTTTCTATATATAGGAGTCCATGGGGCCATAATGTATCCTAGTGGGCCACAATGTAATCCTAGCCGACCTAACAATAATAATTTAAGGGCACAATAATAACAAAATGGGGGTTACAAGGGTACAATAATAACAATAAGGGGTTTACACTAACAATAATAAGGGGCTATACTAGTGATATAGGGACCTAACAAAATTCCTTCGAGTTTAGTATTCCACCATTCCTTGTTATGCACCTAGTGTTCAATGTGGACCGCATTTGACCCTACTTTTCATTATTTCTTGACACATCTGACATTGCAGAATAACTCAAACCAACAAAGCTAAACCCAGAATGCATGAAACATGTCACAAATTTTCAAAACATCGACATACAGATCAATAATACCTTCTATAAAATTATCCATCTATATCAAGTTATCAAAGTAGGACAACTCCTTTAGTAGGGCAAGTGGTTCACGATGGACCAGATTCAATAAAAATTTCCTCACCTCATGGAGGCTCTCCACGAAATGGGGACCATTGCTTCCTAAGGGGGGAAGAATTATCTAGGTGGATATTGGTGGCTAACCACCTATTCCACCTAGACCTCCAGTCAATTTCATCAATTCCCTTGTTTACAGAAACATTTACTATTTTTAGCAGTTTTGACCCCCGAAATGGTTTTTGTTGAGGTCCACAAAAATGTGCCTGTATAAAAAACTGTATTCCTAAAAGAGATGTTTTCGATGATATATCATATGCACCAAATAGATATAATATGACCAAGCTACGCCCCCAAGAAGTTGGATGCCCAACCAACCCCAACGTGGCCCACAAATGCTTGGCGTTTCATCTCCTGGGGTTAGGGTTTTGGTTGTCTATGTTTTCCCCATGTTGTTTAATAATAAAAAGGCTCTCGAGCCTCATTGTAACATAGTGCAGAGGCATGTACCAGCCACATCTCTTCTCATAGATAAGATATCATCGCTTGAGATAATATATTTCCATTATGTCTGTAAGATTATTTTAGTTATTTGATATTAATGAAATGAAGTGTTATTTTTGCTGCATCTCTGCATTTTTGTTTATTTTTGTATTTTATTGTGTTCCTTCATAAATCCAGATCGCTCAAGAATAGATGAATAAATTGATAAACTGGGATATTTTTCCACATTGAAAATAAAGTGAATTCCATTACAGTACTTCTACCACAAAAAAAAAAAAAAAAAAACTTTCACTAAAATGGAAAGAGTATATGCAACAAAATTATTATTGGATATCATTTCAGTGGAAAGAATTACAAGAAATTTCTAGTGTTCAAATGATGGGGGTGAACAACTTCAGAAAAACCTAAGTGGACATACCTAGATGGAATCAAAATTGATTTCCCTTCAATCTTTCCTCTAGTAAAAGGAATTTTCCTTGAATAAGAAAACAAAAAATCAAAAGTTGTATTATTGGTGCTCAAATATTAATTTTTTATGAGTAATATAGATCATCGATTATAGACTATGTGTAATATCCCAAAAGGGAGAATGCAGTAATATTAAAAGACAATACGAGAATTGCAGCAAAGTAAACAATAAATCTAAATACACCATCAAAATGTACAGAATAAATGAGCCATTTTATTAACATGGATATGGATAGAAAGTACAACAGTGCTCAAAATATGAGATAGTAAAGCCAAAGATATGCCCTAGAATAACCCCGAAATGATCCTACAAGAGGGACTTCGTAATTGTTGGACTGTTGGAAGGAAAAATCTATTGCCCCTACTGCAAAAGTTGGGACTAAAACCACTGGAAAAATATAAATTTATATATAGGTAGATTTAGATCTCTGATGATGCTGAAAATATAGATCCGGGTTCTATGATGGATACCAAAGATAACTCAGAAATGATTTTCCAGATCTATGGATCTAGAAAAATCACCCTCTTAGGGCTTCACTATACAACTGTTGGGTATGTAGATCTGAAGCATAATCTAATGAAATATCGCTGAAATAAGATGTACAATCATATCTATTCTTGAAGGGCTTATCCCTTCACTAGATCCTTAACCTAGAAGCTCAAGATCTAGATACTCCAGTCTTCTCCAATGGATGTGGTTGCTGATCACTCAACCAATTTAGAAAACTATGCTGTCAGAGACAGAGGCCCAATATCCTGTTGCTGTATATGTCAAGTCAGCTCCAAAATGATGGAAACAATGAATAAAAAGTGAGGGTATGGTCCCTCATAGGATTTCTAGCTGAAATACTGGAAACTCGCTTCCTCCAATAGATATGCAAGACTATACTGCACAATCCCTTGGGGAATTGTTGCTGCAAGGAGGTAAAAAATGTTGTCCTGAATGTCGGATATGAATTTAAAACTCCTGGAAGACTGATCTTGAAGCACAAGGTGAAATGATGAATTCTCCACCATTTTCCTAGCTGAAATGCTAGAAATAACCACCACCTCTAAAACCCTTGAACAATAATTGCATTATTTTTTCATCTGGAAGCACATATGAGTGTGGCTGAAGATGGAATCAATTTTAGATGATGAATAAAGCTCAATATAAACCTTCCTAGAGTAGGCACTCGAACTCCCCCATGGGTAAGGGTGGGATTTCCACTCGGAAACACCCTGTGCTAAACAGCACTACAAACTTAGTTAAATAGCATAAGCGCACATAGAAATGTCAAATGAATAATGTAGATCTAAACAATTCATAGATAATAATATAAAGCCTTCTTTCTATTGTGCATTCATATTCCTTATATATATTGTAAGCATTCCATAGCCCTGCCCCACCTCATAACTATGTTGTACATGTGGAAACTAGCCTCCATGAAGACTACATTGTCTCTCCATGATCTCCATCATGTCTGCATTTAATTCCCACTCTCTCCATCATGTGGGCATTAGATGCACCACTTTCTCCACTATCTCATCATAAGTGCTTTATGATCTTAATTTGAATGCACTATAATCTCAGTTGACCTCCTCCAAGATCCTCATGATTTTACATCAAATATCCACGATATCCACTCTTCCTTCATTTAAGAAGTTGCTCCACTACTCCATAATGTAGATCTAGATCTAAATTTTCCTCATACACACATAAAAAGTGGATTTTATTCATCTATCGAGTTTCTGGGTCCCTCCAACCTCTCATTTACTTAATTAATTATGAAAATTAAGAACTCTAATATTCCAATTGTCTTGTGGAAAATTGGGAATGTTACAATCCTCCCCACCAAAATGTTGTTTTTCCTCAAGAAATGCAAAATTGGATGCTGCACCAAACATCTTCCCTCCAAATGGCATCCTCGTATGGAATGGCTCCCCATCTATCAAAATGTGTCATGCATGCCCATCTCCAAAGTCGCCCCTCTAGAATGTCCAGAATGACCTCTAGCTAAAAATTTAGATACCCCTCCTCATCAATGAATCTCCAATTGGCAACCATATGGTGTCCAAAGATATCCTCTATACATGAGATACATGAAATGAAGTGGTTCCTTCCAAAAGTGGAAAGTTCCAACTCATGAACTATCTGTCCAACCCATGTCACATAAAGTAGATTGCATCTATCAATGATCTCATCATTAGCCCTGTTGGCCTTGTAGCATCCAAACGGAACATCACCATAGTGAAAAATAATAAGTAGATGCATATGGATAGAAGTACAATGACCAGATTGCATCTATGCATAAAGTAGATTGCATCTATCAATGATCTATCCATAATAAGTAGATGCATATGGATAGAACATCACCATCACATCATCATCTTACGAAGTACAATGACCATAGTCCCCAAATAGAAGTAAATGTTGTAAGGCCTCCTGTTGCCAACCTCTATTATTATCATGCAATATATGTGAAGAAATCAGCCCATACTCTCCCAATAGTAACCAAAGAACCAACGATTCTTGTTTCCATATTACATCATCATGATGTAATTCATGGAGCAAAAAAATACTAATGGACATGTGGAATGTCTCATCATAATAATACAAATAAGCTCCTTGATGCCACATCATATGAGAGTTATTATTTGTCCCAAATGCAAATACATACATGAACATGAGATATATCCCAAACAAAAATACATGTAAAGACATGAGACATATCCCAAATAAGATAAAATAGATGGACATAAGACACATCATGAGGTGTCCAAACTCTCTCATCAACAATTAGCGTAGCCATGCCTTCTAATGTTGCATGTCATCAGTAATATAATTGGCATGGACCACACAAGTGTGATTTGTTGGGTAGTATCCATACTCACCCAAAAGAAAAAATCACAACCATGCTTCGTGTTTCCTGGTATCATAGATCTTCAAGAAGGTAGGAAACCTATTTCTCCTCATCCAGATCCATTCATCCAAATGTGGATGATGAATACCAACATTGTCCCAATGTAGAATACGAACATCCTCCAATTGAATAGCTTTTTACTCCATGAAATATTGAAGTGCACCTCTATTGCGGTCCCTCCATGAGATCCTCTCATCAATGGCCCATTGGAACCCATAAAGCTCCATACATGTTGTAGATAGAAATTCCTTTTTGAGTTGTGAGATGCTCATCAGGGAAACTTCATATTGATAATTGGGAATGCTCTCCATCACAATATTTCCACCATATATTATTTTCCCCTCTAGTGATTCATGAGTGAAGGTACCTTCAGAATGCTCCAAGAATAATGGGGCCCTCTCATCATCACTTCTGCTACGTGACAGTGTTGTAGTTCTGCATGGTGATACATGTGTTGTCTCATGGCCACATACAATGCTAAACTCATAGTTTGGAAATGTAATCAAAATGACTGTGCTCCTCCCATCTTTTGCAACTCCACAATTCAACAAAAAGTGTTGGGTGTAGCTCAACCATGAAAAAATAGGATTGCAATACATCTTCTCCTTGATCATATCAAAGGTCCTTTGTGTAGTGATAATTTTCTACTCCAAATCAACAAGGTGCTCTAATCCTTGGTTATGCACTTTCCCTGATGGCATGGTCTCACAAATCTCAATATGAGGTACTGAAATAAAATGAGATGAAAGTATGTGCAAACCTTTTATACGCTGAATCTCTGGAACGTCTTGCACAGCTAGAAGAGCTCCTCCAACCGGTGAAATCATCTCTCCAACTACTAGTAATGATGATGGCTCCTCTTATACAATTGTACCAGCACTAGTATCGATCTCCTCCTCATTCATCTCGTGAATCATGCATGGGGATCAAAATTTCAAGAACTCAAGACCATCTTGAAAAGATCCAAGTGATCCTCCCCCTGATGTAAGTACATCTGCAACTGGTGGTGGTGGTAGATGCTCCTCCTCCTGAGTGATAATGAGGAAATATTCATTGCGCTCTTCATGTACTCACTCCTCAATGATGGGAGATGTCACTATGTGAGATGTCTCCGGTTTTTTTCTACCATAACTCTTCTTTAGTCTTTGAATGAAATCTGCATAAGAAGACACTCTCATGTGTGACAAGTGACTGAACCACCAATGTCTTGCTTCACCCTCTAGGTGCAGCACTGCAATATCGAAAACCTCTTTCTACTACAAGATATTTCAGAAATAATGTAGATAACTCTTCCCTCCAAGCCCTGACTGTGCTTGTGGAAGATCCATCAAATGTAGACAAGAGGAATCTATGCCTTTTTCTTCTATTACTGCTTCGATATCTTCTCTCCTCTTTGAGTTGCATGAACTGTTGGAGAGTTAGATTCTCCTTCAAATCTCTAGTTTGTGCTTTGTACTTGGATAGATATTTACGTAGGGTCTCATGCCCCAAGTCTCTTCATATTCAGACTAGTCCTCTTTCTTATCAAAGAAAGTGGATGTAGTATAATCATGTGAAGCTCTTTTCTTCTCTGGTTGCTTCTCATGTTGATAGGAAGTGTTGGGACCTTCCTCATCCAATATACATCTTGGATCCTTCCTTTTCCTTTCTTTCTTCATTTGATTGACCTCGTTGGAGAGATCTTGTAGGGATCTAAAGAGAAGAGTGGAAAAATTGTAATCCTCGTTCATGATAGAGATGTACTATCTGCTTCTTATTTTGATGCAAAAGATGAAGTGTCCACAAGCTGAGCCAAAGATCATGCTCTGATACCACTATAATATCCCAAAACGGAGAATGTAGTAATACTAAAACACAATATGAGAACTGTAGCAAAGTAAAAAGTAAATCTAAATACAAAATGTACAGAATAACTGAGCCATTTTATTAATATGGAGGTGGATAGCAAGTACAATAATGCTCAAAATATGAGATACTCAAGCCAAATAAATAGCCTAAAATGACCCTAAAATGATCCCACAAGAGGGACTGTGTAACTGCTAGACTGCTGGAAGGAAAAATGCATTGTACCTACTGCAAATGTTGGGACTAACACTGCCAAAAAAGTATAAAGCTATATATAGGCATTTTTGGAGCTCAGATGATGCTGAAAATTTAGATTTGGGCACTATGATGGATACCCAAGATAACCCAGAAAGGATTTTCTAGATCTATGTATCTAAAAAATCACCCTCTTGGGGCTTCACTACACAACTACTAGATGTGAAGATCTAAATAAAAATATGATTAAATATGGTTGTGATAAGATGTACAATTAGATATATGCTTGAAGGGTTGATCCCTTCACTAGATCCTCAAGATAGAAGCTCAAGATCTAGATCCTCCAATCTCCTCCACTGGATGTGGTTGTTGATCACTCAAAAACTTCACAAAAATGTGTTCTGAGAGAGGGAGGCTCAATATCCTGCTGATGGATATGTCAAATAAGCTCTGGAATGATGGGAACACTAAATAAAAAGTGAGGAGATGGTCCCTCACAGGATTTCCAGGTGAAATACTGGAAACTTCCTTCCTCCAATAGATATGGAAGACTAGATTGCACAATCCCTTGGGAAATTTTTGCTGCAAGGAGGTATGAAATGTTGGCCTGAATTCAATAAATGAATGTAAATCTCCTGGAAGAATGATCTTGAAGAACAACGTGAAAGGAAAAATCCTCCACCGGTTTCCTATTTGAAATGCTAGAAACAACCACCACCTCTCAAACCCTTGAGCAAGAATTGTGTTATTCCTGCAGCTAGAAGCACATATGATGTGGCTGAAGATGGCACCAATTCCAGATGATGAATAAATCTCAATAGAAACCTTCCTAGAGTAGGCACTCAATGTCCCCCGTGGGTAAGGGTGGGATTTCCGCTCGGAAACACTCTATGCTAAACAACATTGCAGACTTAGCTAAACAACATAAGCGCGCATATAAATGCCAAATGAAAAATATAGATCTAAACATATGAGAGGTAATAATATAAAGCCTCCCTTCTATTTTTCCTTCAGCTTCATTATATAGATTGTGAGCCTTCCATAGCCCTAGCCAACCTCATAACTCCGTTGTACATGTGGCCACTAACCTCCATGAAGATTGCTTTGTCTCTCCATGATATCCATCATGATTGCATTTAATTCCCACTCTCTCCATCATGTGTGCATTATATGCACCACTTCCTCCAATATCTCATCATAAGTGCTTTATGATATTACTTTGAATGCATTATGACCTCAGTTGACCTCCTCCAAGATCCTCATGACTTTACATTAAAGATCCATGATCTCCACCCTTCCTTCATTTAAGAAGCTTCTCCACTACTCCATAATGTAGATCTAGATCTAAAATGTCCACATACACACATCAAAAGTGGATTTTATTTATCTATGGGGTTTGTGGGTGCCTCCACCCTCTTATTTACTTATTTAATTGTGAAAATTAAGAACTCTAATATTCCAATTGTCTTGTGGAAAATTGAGAATATTACACTACGACTGAACAAATTAATTTGAATAATACAAAACTTAATGGTATGGTTGTACATACTTTCATCTCAAATGGTTATGCTTGTAAAGGGCATGTTGAGGATCTTCAAGCCACTGTAAATACAATTTCTTAAAACTTAAATAATTTCCAGCTTTCCTTATCACATATCTAATACGAAACTAGAGTTAAGCAACATAATATAAAGTTGAAAGAAAAAATAAAGGAGTATCATGAAGAACCAGAGGAAGGACCAGGAAAAACGTTTTGCTAGAAAAATGAAAAAATATAAAATATACGAAAAAAACGTGAAAAATCTAATAAGGCTTAACCAGATAATCCTATTCCTTTCTCTTGTTTAACTAACCATCATTTTTATATGAGTGAGCCTCAGAAGTGGGTCAAAACCTTTCCCCACCTATTTCCAGAAGAACAACGAGAGACCTCTAAGGAATCCTTAGAAAATGAAGAACCCTAGCCTCATGTTCTTCCCATCCATGAACCTTTATCTCATCATATGTCATAACCCTTATTGGCTCTTATACTAGCTCTGAATAAGAAGGATCCTCTTCCATGGAAAAAAGGCACACACAAGCGGTAATGAAAATTAGATAAAAGGTCAGGCACCTACATATCATTTACGTTGCATATGAATACTTGCCTAAGATTGTTGAATCTGATGCTATTGAGCTCAGATGGGGATGAGTAATCAGACAGAAGAAAGCGAATAAAGAATAAATCATTCAATTTTTTTCTGGAACATGGTCTGATACAGAAAGGAATTACTCCATTATTGAAAAATAATTTAAAGCCACTTAGAATGTAGTACATAAATTTGAAATCCATATGATAAATGAGAGATTTGTGTTAAGGACTGATGCTTCTGCCATGAAAAGAGTTCTCAAGAAACAAATTAAAAATTAGGTGAGCCAAAGTTTGCTCGATGGTAGGCTTTATTTTCCAATTTTTATTTTGGCATTCAACTTATAAAGGCTATTGAAAATTTCATCCTAGACTTCTTGAATAGAGATAATTTACAGGAAAAATTTCACTATTTGGTAATAGTGATAGAATGGAAGGATAATGATGAAATTTGCAAGGAAATTCATAAAACAAAATCATGGGACTATATTGCAGTGAATGGGAACCTACATGGAAACTTCGACATACTCAAGTTTTGGATACAAAATTGTAGACTCATAATGATATTCAACATATAGTTCCATAATGGGGACACCGTACACAACCAAGAAGATGGATACCCCTAATGGTTCATCAAAATGCATCCCACTGTGCAAATTTAGCAGAATATACCCTCATCAACCACTTCATGGAAATTACTCAAATATGGAGACGCAAAAATGTTAGATAAAATATTTAACACAAATATTTTACTCTAAATGGGCCAAGAGATCATGAATGTCCTAGGAATTTGCCCCAAAGGAATCCACACAGAAGGAATATTATTTTCTATTGAAATTTGGAGCAATGTATGAAAAAAAATTGGGAAATAGAAATGAATGTCTAAAACAATGGTGGAGTCACTTTAGGATAAGAAAAACTACCTTTGATCATGTCAATATACAAAGGAACTATGCCATAGAAACATTTCAGGAGTACAAATATACAAAGATATGCATCGATGAGCATATCCTAGAAAAATATATTTTGTGTCATCACCAATGGCCTATTAAGATGAAAGTAACGTATGCAGTCATTCTTGGTTTCCTTGTGATTGTAAGGAGAATATACACTAAAGTCTAGGACACTCGACCCTGTTACCTTTGGTTAACTATGCTTGATTTTTAATGTATCGCTTTTTTTTGTTTCAAAATTAAAAATATCCACTTTGTAGAATTAGATCTCATTCTCGAGGGCTTCTAGAAAAAAAATCCACAATTGTTTTAGAAATGTCATACCATAAACGGTTTTGTCATAGGTTTTCATATGAAAATCATCCACTGTGTAAAATATATTTTATGGACAAATATCTGGGACTCGGAGGACTTCTATGAATTTTGGTGCGGATTAACCCACGTGTTAGAAATTATATGGAAAACATGATCTGCAATATATCCTTTAAGGATGGTTCTCAATATCTCCTTTATGGATGATACTCTCTTTCTGAGGAGATGTTGCATGCTCCCTCAAGAATAGATAAATAAAGGAGAAGGAGCCTCTTCTTCTCATTCAGAGGAAGAGTCATTTTTGAGTTTTCTTTTTCCCTACAACTATGCTCTATGTGATCATGTTGAGTAGATCCCAGACCAGTAGTATTTCATGTCTTAGATTTTTATAAAGTCTAAAGTATGGTAATCATGTGCATTAGAACAAAAAACTCTGGTGTGAACCTAAAGTGGTTGGACTTTCTTAGAGTTTGGTCCTTCCATATCTGCTATATAATCATTTCTTGCTATAAATAATGAGAAGAGTATTTGTAGAGTTGTGTATTAATCTAGAACTCAATCATGTAAGTATTAACCAATGGTTATTATTGTGTATCACATTAAATCTATTTTCTCTTTCTTTGGTGATATGGTATGTTAGACATTGTTAACGTAAATATATATTTATAAAATGTCAATGATTAACACCTGACAATGCCATGATTTACCTTAGGATAAAATATTTCGACTCAGTCCTTTTATGACAAGATTACTCGTGTAATATTTGGGTTGTGAATATTACCCATTAATTTTCTAAAGGTTTTCATTTAATTATTCGCATCTCCTGTATAGTTCAATATATGGTGAGAATTCTCTTGAACTTGCATAACTGTCAAACCCTACAGTTGGCTACCATTTGTCTCATGATCTGTGTGATGTCAAATCCATGACCATGGTTATATAGGGTTGGATCAATCGTTCAGAAAGGAAGAGGATGGTTAAAGAGTAACCGACCTCCTTCCTAGGCTACATAGGGTTTCATTCTTGCGATTTCCAATCTGGTGAATTTCGCTCTGCATCTGTTGGATGTTGTTTTTCAGGAGGTTTTTCACTCACCATGCTACCAACCACAATAGATAAATCCCAATACCTTTTCTCATTCTGATACAAGTTCTATATTTTTTCCCTAGTACCTTTCATTTTTTCATTGGACTGATGACTTGGATTTCCCTTGGCAAAGCCATAAGATTTTATGGAGTCTCAGAGATGCACATGTGGATGGAAATTTCTCTATCAACAATTGCAACTGATATGTCCAGTGAGGGTAAGTGGTATTCATTCTATGAAATTTCTTTTATCATTTATTGCGACGGTAATAATAGTTTTCACTAGAAGGGTTGCTTTCTCCAGAGGAAGAATAATTAGAGTGTTTTCAACCCTTCAACAGGTAATTCTCTTTTCCTTAATTACATGTTCCTATATGTGTTTTCTTTATATATTTTCCTCTCATGCGATAAAGTTCAATATATTATAACATGTTGCTTAATGCCTTGGTTTTATGTCTTGAAGGTGAGGTATATTTATTCTACAACAAAGAGCATTCAACCCCTTTACTTCATGTCAGTTCTAGATTCCCTTATGATACTTTTCCCTTCTTTCCCAGGCTGAACTAGTACCTGTTTTCCAGCTGAGCAATCTTTTTTCTCTAGGCCTACACATTTTCTGCTCGATCTGGAAACTAGAAACTAGGGTAGTAACTATGGCTTTATACACATTTCATTTTACAATCTAATTATGAAAATTCCAAGTTTAAATGGGTCCTAAACCCTTTTATGGTTAAATTTTTTTCATTACTCTGAACATTTTATGGTTAAATGTTCTATATTCAACATTTTAATTGTCTTCCTCGAATATTATGCATGTAAGGTTTTTTTATAATTTTTTTAATATATTTATTACTTACAAGATGTCAAGAATATTGTTTTGTTTCATTGTTTTATAATTCTCTTATTTTGACACATTCAAGGTTATATGCCTTACAATGGTCCCGATTTTGGGTTTTTACTATTTTTCCGTTGATTGTAGTTTCTTGAGTATTCATCCAATGTACCGTAATATATGTATTTAAATGGTTCTTTTGTTAGGAAGAGAATGGTCAATTCCATAAGTAATAATTGTAACTATTGTGTGTTTGAGGGATTTTTCTCTTGACTTCTAGTATCCTCTTGGTATAGAAAACTAACTCAAAATTCCCTTTAAGCTTAGGAGTCTCTAGCGGGTGAGGGATTGATTCATGGTTGTTGACCTCTGTCTTACTTGGCCTAGGGTCTAACCGAAAATCGAGTAGATTTTTTTGACTACCTCGTAACTGATTCATGCTTTCAATATTCAATAGTTTAAACGTTTCACCATCCTATTCAGTGTGTATTATCTAAGAGAATTCACTCTTTAATTTAATTAACAATTCAGATTCACTATTTTTTTTAATAACAAATCACGAACAAAATTCTCAACATTACATTACCCTGAATTATATGCAACACTTATTAATATTTAGTTTTAATAGATATTCATAGTATTGATTTTTATAAACATGTAGGTTTTAACCTTGTACAAAAGTAACCTGCAAATTAATTCTTAAAATAGAAAAATATACAATGGCAAGAACATAAAACAAATATACACATATTTTCAATCGTGACCAAGATATTCATTTTTTGTTATTTTCCGTTAAACATTACAATATATATATAACCTAATCCATTAACCATGTATTAGAAAATAACCCTATTTCCTTTGACTGGATCTAGAAAATACCATGGGAAAAAAACATCATGCCCAAAATCGTGCTTGAAAACAATGCACAAAACCAGACCCCCAAAAATTTATTCCAAGGTGAGTCGTGAAAAGAATATAACACATACCCAAAATTCTCCCACTTGTTATTTTCTTTCCATCCAGGGGGGCATAAGAGTGCATAGTCATTGGTACAATGTTGAAGTCCCCATTGTTTCTTTACACCAAGAAAATTTCTTAGTGCTCACAGGCTTTTTCAATGCAATTGCAACATTCTTCACAGTCTCTAGGTTTACACGCAATGCCTTTTTATCTTCAACCATATCCCTCACAAAGTGATATTGAACATCAATTTATTTTTTATTTGAATGATAACCAAGATTCTTTACCAAACAAAATTGCACTTTGGGTGTCACAGTCTATCCTTATAGCTAGTTGTACCAACCCCATACTTAAACACAATCTCTACAACCAAACTACTTCCATGACTACATGAGTGGTTGTCATGTATTCAACCTCTTTAGTTGAAAGTGCCACTACAGACTACTTCTTTCTCATCCAAACTAATTCTCATCTAAATAGGATAAATACATACCTGATTATAAATATTTTCCAATCTGTATCTCTTGCCTATTCTGCATTAAAAAAGCCATGAATGTCCAAAAATTTGTGCAATAATGGTCTTCCTTGGTAGAAATAACCATAACCACTAGTGCCACGCAAATACCTGAAAAGTCACTTCACTATTATCCAATGCTCCTTCCCTGGTTTTTACATAAACCTGCTCATTACTCCCAGTGCATATGCAATGATTGGTTCTGTGCAAACAATTTCATACATTAGGCTACCAACTACACTTGAATATTGAACACGAGACCTATCCTCTTTCGCTTCCTATTTTTTGTGACACTATAGAACAAATAACTTTACACCTATAGGAATAGGTGTTGGGAGAAATAGATAAAAGGGGAAGGGGGCGAGGGTGAATTAGTATTTAAAACTCACACAAATTATTATTTTTCTTTTCTAAATTATGTATGTGACTTTACTAAAGCCAGCTAGCATATGTATGTGACTATCATTAAGGAAACTAGTGTATGCCGAGTAAACTTATAATTTAGATAAATATTTAGTAACTTTAATTAGATTAATGCATCATTGATTCAACAGAAATCTAGTAAGTAGTAAAATTGTGCAGTAAGAACAAATTAAATCATCACACATAAGAAATACATATGAACAACAAGATTTAATATGGAAACCCAATATGGAAGAAAACCACTTCTTCTCTTGTCTCTGTATTCAATATTTATTATATAGAAAAATTATTACCATATTGTAGTAGCGCAGACTGATACCAGCATAAGGAACCCACCTACAAAATGCTACAACCTTATCTCATTCTCTACCTCCAAATGGAAGGGAGCTCCAACCCCCTGATCTCAATTACCAGCACCAATAGGAAGGGAGCTACGACCACCTGATCTTCTTTACTAGCACCCACTGTAAGGGAGCTACGACCCCCTTACTGAAGGCACCAAACCTCAACACCATTGTGGACCATGTTTCATAAATTTTAACACTAGATCCACCTGCTTCAATACATCACAACTTGTAGGCCACTTTTAATAAGATTTTTAGACTGGACCCACTACACTCTTTTAATCCCAATATCATAAATAAAACTTAAAAATAACATTGTACCAAATCAATCAACCAAACACTCAAATTGCCAATTACCAGAACTATCACTTATCTTTAATCACAATCAACTTACCAATATTATCAATATTCAAAAAAATAAGATCTATATGTAGACTTCATTGACAGAGAATAGAAGAACAACAACACATATCATATGTATCCTTCAGCAAAACATTGGCTTACATATGTGCCTAACATAAGGATTTTATGTCTATGTACATGCTTATCAAGAACCCAACTCACATAAAATCTTATCATATTTCAGAATATATACACGACTCTCTAGAACAAAACCCGTGTCTATATGTGATTTCCATGTGTCGAACTCGCATATGGATCTGTAACTAGTTCATGATTGTGCAACACTTCAAAACTTTTAAAATAGTCAAATCATAACCTTCACTGCAAAAAAACATGGGTCAAAGCACATTTCTAAACAACTCATAAACATATCATGCAATACATAGTCATTTCAGGTCTAATGATCCTGATCCATCATTGTATTCACGTGTGCATCATTATTTCATATCAACCAATAAAATATACCCTATATCATGCAAATATACTTCAAATTGAATTATTCGTTCATTAACCCTTACTCATGCACTTGGCACTTTGATCTTCGCCTCCTTATATAGGTTGAGTCTTAGCCAATAACATGAGCCAGAACCACACTAGTGCCGGGGGTAATATTTTACAAGATCAAATAATCGTTACTACGCTAAATCTTGTGGGCTAATACAATGATAAGGACACTTGGTATTTAATAATATTAATGCTCCAAATGTACGTGAATGTGATTCTTCATACTCGCGTGTGTACGTGACTTTTCTTCACCGAACCTACATATACACTACTTCGATTCATCGAAACTGTGTATGTAAATGACCTGGCTTCATTCAACCTGCATATGCGTGCCTTACCTTCATCAAACCTCTATAGGTACATGACTTTTCTTCAATGAACCTGCTTATATTTCTTGAAAATTTACCTTCATAATTATTATGTCTTTGTCTAGAATTGCTTCCTCTATCACATTTGAACTGGCTTGTGGATACATCATGTTTACATCTTCATCAAGTAGGTTGCTATCAAAATAAAACACATCGAGTAGGTTTCCATCAAGGAAAACACATTACATCATAATGCCAACAATCTCCCCCTTTGGACTTGATGGCAACCATGTTGGTATTTGATCACCACAATCTGTAGATACCTTTAAGACGCATCAATCTAAGAATTATTCAAACACAAAGTTACTCTCCTCCTTTGACATCAAGGGAAAAGGGCGGAGCAATGCTAAAACAAGATTTCTCTATTCTTGTAGATATGATAGCACTATAGATATGATCTGCACTATACTGACCATGCTCCCCCCAATAACATGCTGAATCTTCAAAAAAAAATTCAGTGAAGTACATGACTCTACAACTTAACTTATTATGACCTTTCCTATCACCAAGTACTGAGACTTACATCAATCACCCAATTAAGTGGGTTTTCATATTTGACTCAACTACCCAACGAAGTGGGATTACATATCTAACACAACCACCCAAATAAGTGGGATTAAATTTTTTACATGACCTCAAAATTCCATACATGACTAAATATAATAAGGATTACATCATTAGTCTTTACATGACCTTTACCTCAAATGACAGATATGAAATCTATAACCATGAGCGAAAGACCTCAAAAGTGAGAGATCAAAACCATGATCTACAACCATCATATACCGTAAAGGATTTGCACCATAAGTATGTGTCAACAACAACATGGGTAAATTTAAATATCATCAACCTATGACCAAGTCTACAATATCAACATCATAATATCTTCTCGTACATATTAGCTATCGAATCTGCTTAACCTCATGAAAGACAACTTTCCTTTTTCCCTTTGAAGGAATATCCCAAAACCATGTTCATCAAAGAAACATGTTTGGGAACCAAGTATCTCATCATGAAATAAGATATATAAGTGAAGCATCATATCATATAGCATGATTGAACACCATAGACATGCATCAACAACATACATGAGAACCAATCGGTAAGATAAGACAATGTAGCCATGTCTCCAATTATCATTCAAAAGTTGTAACATAAGAATATCAATAACCATGTCTTCATGAACCTTGTAGCAACATCATACTCTTGCCGTAATGTGCGAGAAGAATTACCATACCATAACCACTTCATCAATAATCGATATGTATCAACCAATCATCCTTGTGATCTATTATCACCAAGGTCTTCGTGTTTTTAGATTTATTCTATTTGCATAATCACAAAGTAACATGAGTAGGAATCAAGCATGATAGTAGTCATCAACAAGATTTGCATCCTCTTTCCTCATATCTGAATCATTAGTCATGCATCAACTCCATGTGTGCAGATAATGATAATATTTTACAAATATGATTAGGGTTCATCCATAACCTCATCATAAGCAATACATGTATCATGACAACAGTATAACATCATGATAATAAGAAAAATTTAATGCCAACAATGCATCATTAGCAGCAAGGCTAATGCTCTCACTGGAGCTGAGCTACTTGTTCACTATCTCATCAAAGAATCTTGATGAAATAGATAATCATCAATGTCAAACTCATAGATCATCATAAATCAATACTAAATCAATAGACTGTAACCATCAACACTAGACCAAGAAAATGAAATCATAACTGTCAGGAGAATATCAGAGTCTGTCCTTGAGTCTCTCCCATTATTTTTCCATCAAATAAAAGCATACGTGACTATATGTAAAGGAGCTCACATATATACGTGACTATAGTTCAAGAAACCCATGTACAGAAAGTGAAATACGTAAAATTTCATAGCTTCAGCTCCCCCTAAGCTTGTACAGTCTGTACCTATCTTTTGTTAATACATCAGATGCACTCTTAGAAATATAAACAACTAACATTAACAAACCAATCTTCATATATTCCAGTAACTATTAACAATATTATTTCAAGAACAATGAACTGTAATGGGAACTCCCTTCTTTCAATATGAGACTAAATCCTCCTTATATATGTGAGAGTTCAGATCTTTAAACACATATAATTTATTAGCGTTTATGTATCCCCTTACTATGACCTTTCCAGTTTCTTCATCCATGAACTTGCATTTGCTTGATGTCAAAAAAATTGCATTTCCATTATCTACCATTCGGCCTACACTCAATATTTTTTGTATTAGCCCTTGAACTAATAAATTATAAGTTGAATTTTTATTTTTGTTAATTTTGATTCTACCTTTTCCCAAAAAACAATTTTGAGCATCATCTGAAATAATAACCTTACCATCTTCATTTCTCTTGAGAGACTCCATCTTACTCTTACCACCATCCATGTGATAAGAAAAACCACTATCTATGTACCATTCATCTTCATTTTTAAATGCACAGAGAGAAAGATCACATCTTATCTCTTCTTCTTTCTACTTGTTAGGAGGAATGTTGGTGGATTCATATTTCTTCGGTGTTATGATATCAAATATTTGTCTTCAATGTTGTATTTCATGATTCATTTATATTTTACTACATTCTTTTTCTACGTAAGAAGACAAATCATAATATGTTTGTCTCGTGTTCCTTCCATTGCAATCAACAAATTTATGACCAAATCTGTTCCACGAAAAACAATATCCCTTAAATAAACTTGAGTACCTGGGAGTTGATGGTCTTTCTGTTAGTGTCTATTTGTCTGCGATTGAAACAATATGCTTTTACAATTGGCTGCAACATTCCATAATTATGACATATAAATCATTCAAAATTATTGATCAAATGAGAGAATTGATTGATACTTCTATAGTTAGGTGCAAATGATTTCCTTGCAGTATTCATGATTCTTGGTTTTTTATTAGGTTGGATTTTTGTGTCTTTAACCACTTCAAGTTTTACATTGTTATGATTTTCATCTTTCGCACTAGCTTGAGAACTGTATTCTCCCTTAACAATTTCATGAAAACGAAGACCAATTTAATAGATGGAATCATTTTACTACTAAGAATATTATTGAGGATATTATTTCTATCTTGAAATATCAAATGCTTATTTTTAATTCTAATTTACCTTTTAAAATGCTTACCTCAACCTCCATTCTTTGGTATTGTTTCTTCATACCTTCTTCGACCCTTATTCCTTCTTATACTTTCTCTTTTAAATTGATAATGTCTTCTTTCAACACATTTTATTATTCTTCAAGTGTTTGAAATAGTTATTTATTCCTCTTATTTGATTTTTCCAGATCTGATTTGAAAGATGTGATTTGTGCTTGAAGTCCTTCATTGTGATTGGTTACTTCATCCTGCACCCTTTGACATTGGTCTATATTTTCTTTTTTCATATGCTCAATTGAGTTTATTTCCCGCAACTCATTATTTGATCTAGTAATCACATACTTTTAGATACATTCCCTTTCATTAAATAGAATTTGTGGTCTTCAATTTCTTCTTTGATCTTTGAAACTTCTACTTCTAGATCCATAGAATTATTTTCACTTTCATATTCAGTATCTTCAATATTGCATGAACAAGGAAGTGGATCACAAGAACAACAATGAGTACCTATTTTTTATTCTACACTTATTGTTGTACGTGTTTTATGAGTTTTCTTCTTCCTTTGAGTAGCCTTCTTCTTTTGCTTCCTTCTCATTATGATGGATCTCCTTCAAGTGATCAAGCTTCTTCAGAAGGACCTGCTATGAAACCAATTTTTGGGAGAAATACTAAGAGGGGGTGGGGTTGGGGTGGTGAATTAGTATTTAAAACTCACACAAATTATTGTTTTTATTTTCTGAATTTTTACATGAATTTACTTAAGCCAAATAGCGTATGTACACGACTATTATTAAGGAAACTATCATATGCCCAGTAAAATTATAATTTAGATAAATCTTCAGTTACTTCAATTAGACTAGTGCATCATTGATTCATTATACATTTAGTAAGAAGTAAACATGTGTAGTAAGAACAGATTAAACCATCACACATAAGGAACACGTATGAGCACAAGTATTTGAGGTGGAAACCAAATGTGGGAGAAAACCATCGTTATTGTCATATTTGTCTTCAATATTTATTATATAGAAAATTTCTTACAATCTTGTACTGATTCAGACTCATACTAGCACACAGACACCCACTTGCATAAGGCTACAACCTTCTCTTGTTCTCTAGCTCCAACTAGAAGGGAGCTCCAAATCCCTGATCTCATTTACCAATACCCACTGCAAGGGAGCTATGACCCCTTGATCTCGATTAACAGCACCCACTAGAAGGGAGCTAGGACCCCTTACTGAATGCCCCAAATCTCAACGCCATCGCAGACTATGTTTCATAAATTTTCACACTAGATCCACCTGCTTCAATACATCACAATTTGTAGGCCACTTTTCATCAGGGTTTCATACTTGACCCGCTACACTCTTTTAACCCCAATACCATACATCAAAATAAAACATAACATTTTATCAAATAAATAAACCCATTACCGAATCTCCAATCAACCAACAAATCACCGATCCTTAATGACAATCAGCTTAGAAATATTATCAATATATAAAAAACTTAGATCTATATGAAGACTTCATTGAAAGACAACAAAAAGAAAAAACCACTAATCAGACATATTCTTCTGTAAAACCCTATTGCATACGTGCCTTCCATAAAGATTTTCCATGTATGTACATGCTTATCCAAAACCCAAATAACGTACAAATCTTAACATACTTCAGAATATATATGCGACTCTGCAAAACAAAACCTACATCTATATGCACTTTCCATGTGTCAAAATTGCATACAGATCTCCAACTAATTCATGAACACTTAACACTTCAAAACTTCAAATATTCTTAGATCATAACCTTGACTGCAAACAAACATGTGCCAGACCAAAAATCTAAATAACTCATAAACAGATCATGGAATACATAGTCATTTCAGGTCTTATGATTTTGATTCATCATTTTATTCATAGGTGTATCATTATTTCAGATCAACCAATCAACTATACCCTATACCATGCAAATATACTTCATATTGAAGTATTCATTCATTAACCCTTACTTAGGCACTTAGCCCTTTCATCTTCACCTCCTTATGTTTTATGGAAATCAAACTTATGGATAAGTATGTTTTCCCCAAGTGTGGTGGTGCACATACAACAACAGAAATAAAGATATCTGACCTTTTCCTTAAAATGAATAGATAAAGGGAAGAAAACCATCTTGTAATATGTTCACTTTTCCTCACCTCATTTTGTCGCTTTCCTCGCTCTCAGTCTAACTTAACTCGCTTGGTGGATACTTTCAATGGAAAACAAAAGACATAAAATAACATAAAGGAAATATGATCTATTCAAGTTAAACAAATTGAATCGATTAAATTAGTAAATATACATATAACATCATTGACACATGCATCAGGAAAGGAACAAATGTCTTTATTATGAAGTAGAAGGAGAACTACAACCAGTTTATCGATTTGATGTCACTCCTCCAACTTCAGTCCCATCCTCATTACACCTAGCATCACAATCCAATAGCATAACATTACATGCACGATACCTCCAAGAGCTTTGATCTCACCAGCATAACTCTACTTAATAAAAATTCTTTCTCTTTTGCGCACTATGATCAGTGCTCTATTTATAAGCAGATGAAGGTAGTTTGACATAAATGAAACATTGAATGGATTTAAAAAAAATGGGTGAAGAGGTTTTCTTTTTCATGGGAATAGGATGATAAGATGTTTAATGGATTCATGGTGTCCATATTCGAATCTATCAAATGAGGTGAAAGGTGGAACAACTTCTATAAGCCACTAGAGGCTGGGAAGATTCTCGGAATACAATGAAAAATTTTCTCCTATTCTACCAATGTACTCTAAAGTAGGCCTCAATCCTTTTCAACGCAGCCTTGCATGGGAGTAGATGCTCTGCAAAGTAGTTACTGTAGTCTAGGGGTGCATTTATGGCTTAATGGGACACTTCAATTGGCATCTAAGCAGTGAAAATTTCATGAAGGAAAATCACCCATGGAATGACTTGTGAATGGCATGTAGAAACTATTTTAGAGTATGATATACCCTAATGGATATTGATCTATGTTCTGGGATGATTCCAAAATTGACCTGTAACAGCTGCCCCTTAAAGCATTAAGTCAAAAATGATAATGTTGCTTTATTTTCTTTATGATGTGATGAGTAGGATCTAAAGAGGATGGTGACCTGCATCAATTAAAATACATTACATCATGATATATTTTCATCTTGGACATGAATTTTTGAGGGAGGTATTCTCATTCTTAGTGCATAAACTATCATAACATCATAAATTCATCTATAGGTATAGACTTGTCTACATATATATACTCATAATAGGATGACCATCTGAGTAATGACCATCGTACTAATGATTTGGTACTACTCATAAAATCGCAACCCATATGGATGAAACTAGATCCAAGGTCTTCTATCTCATTCACTCAATCACTTAAGTATGAGTCTAACCATGCGAAAATGTGATCTGAAGTCAGACATGGGAAGACACCGTATGACTATCAACCATAAATGTAAGTCGTTAACAAACGTGAGAGAAACCACCATTGATGATAATGGCTCTCAAGGTACTGCAGTACATTATGCATGGTGTGAATAAATGATTTTATGTCGAACAACATACAAATTCTTTTGGTTGAAGGCCTTTGATGTAAACCTATCACCAAAAGTGAGAACCCTGTCGTTTATGTAAGCAAGGTCCAAGGCACTGAAACGTTGTTTCTAAGTCAAATTCTAGGATGACGATCTGATGTTGACAGGAAACGACTCATCGCAGGAGGGGTTCGATGTTTCCCCCATTAATGACATGAAATAGGAGTAAATATTTTAGAGATAGAATTTCATTGATGAAGCAATTTCCGGGATAATGGTCATCAAATCAAGGCTTATGTGTATTGAAAAGGATGAGGAATAATTGAGTGACTTCTTTTGAACATATCAGTGACACTAAATGAATTGGAAAAATTTGACCCAAAATTGAAGTGATGGATGGTGTGATAGAACTTAGGTATGATATATGTTCAAGTAGATTACCCATCCCAAAGATCATGGACATGAAGTGAATAAGTGTCATGTTCAAGAGCGACTTGCTACCATAAAGTGTTTTATCCCTTTCCAATTTTCCCTAGTCATTACTCACAAATTCCTCTTTATTTTTTAACAAGCTTGAGGAGGATAACATATGCTTGATGTATAATTCCACCGTTTGGGTAAATACATCGATATTTGATGCTTTCACGAGTCTAGCAAAGGTGAAACTTGATCCTGTCGTGATCGAAAAGTACGTCACTATTTGATGCTTTAACAAGTCTAATGACACTGAAAACTCAATTCATTTTCATGTTTAGAGAGTTTGAGAAATGGACTAAAAGAAAACTCCACAGGTTCCTTTCATATAATAGTCCCTCAGATCCGAAAACGTGTAAAATAATACTTGAGAGAACTTCCTAGCCATGTTCTTATAGAGTTTTCCTTTTTCATAAACATAGTATATCTCAGTTCGAAGAAGGATTAAAATTATACTAAGTAGATGTCGTTTCAATTCCTTTTACAAGCTCTAAAGGAAAAGTTCTCAATAATATTTTCATGTTTTTGGAGTCTAAAAAGGGCTGAAAGAGAACTCCAGGGGGGTTCTTTTTTCATGTTTAACAATGCTAAAAAAAGAGATAAAAGTGCGCTTTGGGTTCCTTTTTTGTTTAACAAATCTCTAAAAATAGATAGAAGTGTGCTTTGTGGTCAAAATTGGATTTCACGATCATGCACGATGAACTCACCATAATGAGCTGTAAACGCCTGTCTCACACTCGAAATTTAGCGGCTTATTGCGACAGATGCTATGGACCATATCTCGTGTCATCCAGACCAATTAGGAAATCTTACCTTCCTCTTTCTATTGGTCTCATTCTTGTTCAGTTTCATGCAATTTTTTTAGCTTTTGGGGCTCCTAGGGTAACTATATAACACCCTAGGACCAACGCACCCTTGGATGTCGAAAAGTTCATTGCAAAGAGGCTGGAAAGAAGGTCAGTTCCTCTACAACGCTCTGTCTTCAACTTAGGAGTGTGTTGGGTGCATTTCAGAAGCTTGTATTTTTTTTTCTGCCAAAAATTTCTCCGATTTTTTGCATGGAATGCATCCTAAATAAGCCTATGATGTGATTGCCTACTTTAAATGGATCAGAAAATAAATTACATGGCAAGAAAGATAACATGAATAAGAGGATATGGCTTCCCTCAATGATCCTGGCACCACGAGAGCCCTCAGAGACTATGGGTTGCTCAATTACTTTAGATTGTCAGGGATGTGACAACACATGGAACTATTGTAGTTCTTGATTCATTCATGGGACCTGAAACTACATGTATTTCTCATTGGGGAAAAAGTGCTCCCAATATTATTTAATGACATTTACTTTTCGACAGGTTTGTCAAGACATAGTGCCCCCATTTCCATTACGAGCTCCATTAGTGGAGGTGAAATAGTGAAGGACTACATTTGACATTTTTTTTGTCCAGGAACTAAGCCTAGCAAAGATGGAAATATAAATATCAAATATGTACTTGATATGCCTTTGTGAACACTCCTATTCACTATTGAAGAGCTATATGGTAGCGTGACACTACATGTTGCAAACATATCATACATGCAGTATGCACTTGAGTGTCTCAAGCCAATCGTGTTCAACTGGGCTAAAGTAGTACCCTTTCAGATGAAAGAACAGTTGACCAAGGTAGAAAGTGTAAAGACCAAAAATTTCAGCTATAGGTCGATCTTGATCACTTTTGTTTTGGAGCGAGTTCCATTGATGCAGCCACAACATGTGACATTAGGATTGGCTGGTCTTAGAGATCCACAGATGCAGTTGTGGGTCGAGTTGATGGCTAGACATGCTGGTCAGTCATCAATCTCATTTTCCACTGCATTATTTAGTTGGCTCGGAAGACAGAATATCTTCATAGAAGAGCATCCATATGCAGGGATGAATTTCCGCGAAGATCTAGATTTGATTTTACCAACCGACGCTCAATGGGGTGCTATAGGTAAAATGTTGACCATGTTTTTTATTTCTGGGGTTTTTTACGTATTTTTTGTTTTTTGATGTTTCCAAGACTAAACTAAAGATGTTTTATGTATGCATATGTAGGTACCATTCGACTAGTGGTCCATGCACAACAGGTGGGAGAATCGACAAAATGGAATATCGGAGGAATAGTCATTCAGGATTTGGCTTTAGCCGAGACGCTCGTTGAGTTGCAGTAGCATATGAAGGGATTAACTCTTGGGATACCAGATTACCAGATCGAGGAGTTACCTATGAGGATAAAATGCTATATCATTGGTGTGCCTAGCTGTTGGATGAGGCTATTGCGTACGATAGCCCAAGAAATGACCTACTACCATGAGCATCACTAGGTGTAATTAGATTATGTTATGCCTTTATACATTTTAAGGTCAAATGAACAATGTGCCTTGGACACATTTTTTGTAAAAAACTTGATATAAATCTATTTTAATTTTAGTGTTTTTCTATGATTATGTTCAATCCTATTCATTTTTATGACGTGAATTGAAATATATCTTTACATATGTTGTTAATGTCTATTTAACACATAATTTGCCAAAGAATCAACTAAAGTGTTAAAGTTTCTAGACATGTGTTGATATTGTATGTAATCAAAATGTCTTTCCAAAAGATGAACTCTAAGGAACGTGCAATGAATTGTAAAATTTCAAACAGTATAAACGCTAGTAATATGTAGTACGAAAAGTTGTGAGCCTAGCTTTATGATGATGTGGTGAATTCCAAGTGACATGGCATCATAGAGTACTTCGATCAACCCACTATACTTAGCGATATTTTTGGTCAATCGACCAATAAAAATCCCTTGGAAACTCACTAACTTGCCACTTGGAGTGAATATGGCCAATGCTGTAGAGGACAAATTCTGAGTACTACGATTAGCACATCAGTATATCCCACAAATGGTTCTGAATATTCTGACATCTGCAAAAAATGCAAAGCGGATTTCTAAGCACATGAAAAACTCTAAAAGGCAAACTTCTACACAAACGCAATCAAATCATATAATACAATGTTTACTACACAAAATAAGGCATAGTAATGTTCAAGATACATCCAATTCTGGGGTTGCGCCAATGGAATCCCATCATAATCTACCAACGCGTACGCACCCTTAGCTAGAATGCACTTGACAATGTATGGCTCGTGCCATAATGGTTCAAATTTCCCTGTTCCTATCTTATCAACTTCTTGATCATAAAGCAAGACAAGGTCTCCTTTTGGGAAGGTGAGAGGCTTGACATTGCGGTTATATTGCGCCTTGATTTGTCTCTTATGCGCTTTGTTGGCTAATGTGGCATCATGACGTGTTTCATCTAGATGCATGAGATCTAAAAGATGGGCCTCTTCATCATAAGTGTTAGGTAGAAGGTCGATTGCAAGTATCAACAATGGTATTTCACATTTTATTAGTAAGATAGCTTCGAAACTATAAACAAGCTAAAGGGGAGTAAATCTGGTTACGTTTCTCGCCGAGGTTTAATATGCCCACAAAGCCGAGTACAGGATCAGGTGCCAATTTTTTTTATGAACCACAATCATGTGTTGAAGCATACACTTAATAATCTCATTGATAGCTTCAACTTATCCATTAGCTTTTGGATAATAATGGGTAGAAATATCATGTGACAGTCCTCACTTGGCAGTGAGCTCATCCATCATGTGATTGTGAAAATGTTTTCCATGAACTATGGTTATCTCTTACGGCACACCAAACCATGTAACCACATGGTTAAAAAAGAACAATGAAACTTTTGTCTCATGTTGTTGAATGTAGGAATCGACTCAGCCCACTTGGTAAAATAGTCGATGATGACAATAATATACACATACCTTGGCCGAGCAGGGGTTAAATGTTATGAAGTCAATGCCCCATTTTTCAAATGGTCAAAGAGTGACAAAAATATGCATTGGTGTTGGTGGCAAGCAGGTTTTACAATCAAATATCTAGCAAGCATGACAGCTTCTAACCATGATAATGTAGTTGCAAAATATGGTAGGCTAGAAGTAACTAGCGTGGAGAAGCTTCTGCATGGTAGCATTACCAGAAAACTTTCCACCACATGCACCAGCGTCGCAATCATTTAAAACTTTCTCGGCCTCCTCATGCATTAGGCACCTACATAAAAACATATTAACACCACAATGATCAAGTATATCACCGACGATAAGATAATATTTGGCTTGGTATTGAATACATCGTTGTTGTGAGCTAGAGGTATTAGGCCAAAACGTTTCGTTCGAGAGATAGATGATGAAATATTTGTACCATGGGTTAGATGACTTGATCAAAAGCAAAGACTCGTCTGAAATTGATGGTTCCATAGTAGATTTAGTGCTACTCGAAGGAAGGTCACAAATAAGCTCAGCAAATATCAAAGATTCCTGCAAAATGACGATCCATTTTGAATATCCACCCACCCCCCATCAATTGAGGTGACAAAATGTATGTCATAGGGTTGCAATCCGAAATTGCAATGGTCTTTCGGAGCAGGATATAATGGTGAAATCATTATGTGGCTTGAACGACTTCCAAAGAGAGCTTCTCAACGTATGTGTACTTAAATTCCATATAGTTTAATAATTTCATCGGTAGTAACATATCAATTACATAATTTGCAGATACCTTCAACTTTTAGAAACCCGAAAATTTGCAGATGCCTTCAAGTTTTAGAAACACGAAAAAGATTTGCAGATGCCTTCCGGTTTTAGAAATATGAAAATCGACACAAGGCTACATTCACATGGATTTTACGGATTTTTAACAACATGGAAACCATCTAAAATTTAGATTGGGCTTTGGACAGGTAAAAAATCTTTTTAAATAATTCTGTAATTTACTACATCTATTTTTTAAGAAGAATAATTTAATAAAAGGTTTATGTCATTTTAAATTTATCCGTTAGAGTAACGTAAATAAAATTAATGTAAATTTTGATAGGATTTCATAAAATTTAATAGAAATTTTTGGAAATTTACATTATTTGCCATATCTAAAAATTAATGTAAATTTTGATAAGATTTCAGAAAATTTAACAAATCTTTTTCGAAATCTAAATTATTTTACTTTCAACAAGTTTTTAATAATACTAAATTCATATCCACCATAAAAACAAGATTCAAACATTCCTATACTAAAATTTAAAGATACAAATAAATAATTAGGTCTCTACAATTTTTAGCCTTCCAATCAAATTTGTTACCTGGGATAGACAAGTACAATGCTTTGCAGCTATTATTTCTTTCGTCTCGTACTCCTACAGAGAAGCTACAACATTCTTATCAATTTAGTGGCCTAGTTCTAGAAATTTCCAAGCAAATTTGTTGCCGGGGTAGACAAGTGCAATGCTTTGTAGCTATTATGTCTCTCGTCTTGTACTCCTACAGAGAAGCTACAAGATTCTTATCTATTCATTGGCCTAGTTCTAGAAATTATATTCGGAATTTTACATACATGAAGCACAATCTTTGTTGCGATACAAACATTAAAAAATAGCCGTGTACCTGGGAAAACATTTTGCGTGCAATATTGTCAGATCTCCAATTAATATAATTGTGTTTTTCCATCATTTTTCCAACATATTAATACGTCTCCATGTCTAGAAATTCATTCATATGCGGTTGAAACAGGAGATACACCAGCATATTGAGCAGATATGATTTATAGGGGAGGGAGGTTTCAAATAGTTTTACTTTTCTTCCGTCGTTCAAAGAGCCTGTCATTTTTAAATTTGTGTTACATTAGAACATATTTGTGAATAATCTGCTTCTGCACATGTTATGATAATCAAAGAAACATATATCTTATGATAACAAGATTAGTAAGCATTATGTTATCATAAGATTAGCAAGAATTTTGTATATAACCATTATAATTTGGGAAAAATGTCTTAATACATATATTTAAAATTATTTTACTAATATCAGTCAATTTTTTATATTTTATGGAAGTGTGAATTCTGGAAATAGAATATCTACATCTTTGGTGAAGTTCAATCTAAATTTAATTTTTTAAATAATTTATAATATTATAATAAATATATTTAGTTTATTTTTTTATATATAAATTTTAATTATATTTATGTATCCAAGGTTTACGAAAGAAACACATAACATGAATAACAAGAAGCTATTTAAAATTGTTTTTATTTTCAACTATAACCACCATTCATTCAAATGGGCCAAGATTTAGAAACCTAATAAGAAATATAGAAAGATGTCATTATGCAAGTTATGGATATAATAGTTTTAAAAACTACCTAAAAGAAAATCAACATTGCTAAATTAACAATTAATACCCATGAAGTTAATATCATAGTGAATTTGGTTATTAAATAAAACGCAAAACATCGATATATTTTTATCAAATTTTACATTTCTTCTAATGATTATATTTTTGGATTTTGGTTGAAGAAGTCTATATCCTTTGACATTCCTAGAATATCCAACAAAAATGCATTTTTCACTCTTAGGTTGTAAGGATTTTTGTTTCGCATCTGGATATAGGCCCAAGCATCACTTCCAAAAACACGAAACTAACTTACATCTGGTTTGATTGAGCTCCAAGCTTCTGCTGAAGGTATATTCTTTAAAACCTTAGTAGGAGTGCGATTTACTATGTAATTTGCACAGTTAATTTCTTCATCCCAAAAAATGAGACTAATTCCTTTAGATTGAAGCATACAATTAGCCATTTATCTTAAGGTGTGATTCTTCCTTTCAGCTACACCATTTTGTTGTGGATTATATGGAACAGTATGTTGCAATTGAATTGCATGCTTAGTGCAGAAGTTGATAAATTTTTTTCTAACATATTCTCCTCTATTGTCTTATCTTAACTTCACAGTTTGATGTCCAAATTGTTTCTCAGAAAAGGCCTTAAAGGCCAAGAACATGTTAAAAACTCCACTCTTGAGTTTTAAGAAGTATACCCAAGTGCTTCTGGAAAAATCATCAATGAAAGTTAAGAAGTACTTGCAACCAGAGAAAGAGACAATAGGAAGTGGACAACATAAATCACTGTGCACAAGCTACAAAGTGGCTTAAGCATGCCAAGAGTCACGTTTGTCAAAGCTATCATGATGATGTTTTCTGAGTACACATCCAGAGAAAACACCATCTTGACAAAATACCATAAGGAGTCCTATCACCATATTTTCTTTACATAGAGTTTGAAGAGAGCTATAGTTTAACTGACCAAATCGCTCATGCTAGAGTTTTCTCGCTCCATCATTAATATGAGCAATAAAAACAAAGGAAAGACATGATGACCTAGAGTTGTCAAACTTATACAACATTTTGGAATCATTAGCAATGCCAGTAGCTATAATATGTTTAGGATCTTTAAGGTCCTTGATTACAACATCATGAGGTGAGAATTCTACTATTTTCCCTTAACTTGAATGAGTTATCTGATAAACAGAGAGAAGTTTTCATGACAAGGTAGGAACACATAATACATCATTAAACTGAAAATTATCTAGATGAATGGTTCCCTATCCTACAACACTAAGAGATGTATCATCACCAACATAAATATGTTTGGTGTTACAATCATTTAAAGAAGAAAACATGGCTTTATTTTTGGCCATGTGATAGGAAGTTCTAGAATCAGTGAGGCAATCATGAGAATGAGAAGAAGAAGATACATTTAATGCATAACCAGATCTTGATGCTTGACAACGATAAGCAGAAAGTTCCATTCTTGAAGATGAAGGTGAAGAGTTCTCCAAATTGATGTTGTGCTTCTTCATTGCTGCTTCTAAGGCTTCCATATTCTTAAAACATTTGGACTCTATATGGCTATGACGATTAAAAAAGTTGCAATGTCTATATATCTTCTTCCCTTTGCTTTTATTTTCCTTATAATTTTGGTGAGTTTCTTTTTTAGTTTGCAGTTGAAATTGCTTAGGACCCTTGTTTGGTTTCGGACCATACTTTTTAAGATACTGCTTCTTGGGATTATTTTTATATGATTGTTGTTGGGCTGCTAAGGCTTTCTTAGAAGCGTTTCTAGAAGTGATAAGACCAAGGTTTAAGAGTTTATCTTGTTCTCTTATCAAAGAATCGCAAAAGCCATCAAAAGAAGGGTTCTTGTAGGTGTTTCATGAAGAAATGATGGCTTCTCTAGTGGAATGGAAGGTGGAAACAAATACAGAGTATGCAGGGCCAAGCTTAACAAGAATGCAATAGATGAGGCTACAATATTCCTTTTTGACCTTACGACCTTCTAAAAGAATTATAAGGGTCTTTATTTTGGACAAAAAATCTTCAATATAGGAGAAATTATTGGGGTCCAAAGTAAGAAAGTCATTTTCAAGATGGTGGGCCATGATTTTATTTTGAATGCCAAAGACAGTATTTAGCGTTGCAAGGCTTCATGAGGGGTGTCAGTGTCAAGGATATGAAATCGAAGATCATGAGAAATTGACATTCCTATCAACTCCCGTTCTTGATCTTGTTTATTTTCCCATTTAACGACATTTTCATCATTAGAAGGTTTAGTTTCTTTTCCTTTGGCTATTATATAAAGCCCTTTACTTCTAATTATATCTACCATGTGAGGTAGCCATTGGAAATTATTGGTGTTGTTAAGAATAATCAGGCATGCACTTTCCATTTTTTCTTAAACTGAAGTTGAAAAGAGCTGAAACTAACTCATCCCATGAAAATATCTCGAAAAAATAGGGTGATTAAAAAAAACAGCTCAAAAAATGGCTTCCAGATGAAGAAATTATTCCTTTTGAAAAAAACAGAGTTCAAGATGTCGAATAGTTACAGGAACAGTTTGAAATTTGATGATGAAGTTCAAATTTTTTAAAAGAATCCCGCCCCTTTAACAAATTTTTTATACAAAAAGAAGCTTGAGAAAGAGACTTGAACCCAATACCTCTATTCTCATAAACTAACTTCTCACCAAGTGAGATAGTAAAAGGATTCTGTAATTGTTTGAAAGGAGGAAGGTGGTTTTTTATTTTTATTTTTATTTTTCATTTTTCATTTTATTTTATTTTTATTTTATTTTTTTATTTTTTAATCTTCGTTCTGCATGATTTTCCCTGCACAAAAAACAAAAAATAATATTAGATTTTCGGTTAGCCTTATCGGCAACTATCTATTTTTTCACTATTTATAATTTCTCGAGATTGCACGAAGACGAGGGAAAAGAGCATACGTAGCAAAAAATTTCCTTCCTCCTGTTTCTCATTTTCCAAGATTACACATAGCGTAGAAAAAGGAGCATATACAAAGATGGTATAGATCCGGCAAATAAATAAAACCTAAAAACTAAAATAAACAAAGGGAACCACAATAAGAAGAACTATTAACAAATATAACTGCAAAACAAATATTTTATACATCGAAATCTAAACTGACATAACTTGGGCAATCAACAACCTTTTCGCATGAAACTAAAGGCTTCCCTCACTATAACAGATGCTCCAGACACAACAGAGCATTTCTACAGGCCTGAAAATATTCATAAATATTAAATCTAGAAAATGGAAGTCACATGCAGTCAAACTGGCTTCGGATTTGGATCAAAAATGAATGCGACCCTTAAAATAGCTCCGATACCATGTAGGAATTTACAGGGTAAGTTCTACAGATAAAAAATCGAAGGTCACCACTGTACACCAATATTATCACGTGGTTAAAAACTTTGAAGAGGGAAACAATACATGGCCTGAGCCAACACAGGCACTTCGGGTAATTTTTTAATATAAAAAGAAAAATTACATATCTTTCTCTCATAAATGGTTACCGAATAGATAACTCTCCATGCTCTTTAAATAGATATCATGGAACAATCAAGTGTCAAGCTACGGATCAAGTGTTGTTAATATCGAGGAGAGAGTGAACCGTGGGATCACTACAATTCATGACCGTCGGATTATAAATAACAAATTTACATAGTAAAGAAACAAAATTTACCTAAATTTACATTAGACTAAGTTATTCTTAGCTATTTCCTACCTGTCGGAATATCCTAACATCCCCCCTTAAGAACAACTTCGGATAGGATTGAAGGATTTACAAAGGTGACACAAAACGAGCCTATTTTCTATGTGTCGAAATTTCCTAACATCCCCCCCTTAAGAAAAAATTGGGATAGGATTGAATGATTTACAAAGGTGACACAATAGGAGAATGAAGGAGACATTAGGCACTATCCCCCCTAAATGATAACTTTCCTGAACTCCAAGCACGAATTGAAGTTTGGCAAACTTTTCTTCTGTGAGATCCTTTATAAAGATATCGATTACTTGATCATTGGTTGCACAGTACTACACTTTAAGAACACGATAATGAATGAGCTTTCTAATGAGGTGTATGTGGAGTTCAATGTGTTTCATATTCTGATGTTGAACTGGATTTTTACATAGCTGAATGACACTCTGATTATCACATCAAAATGTATTTGGATGCTGCTGATGAAGGCCTAATTCAGAAAGGATCTTACAAAGCCACATGGCTTCCTTGCACTAGGTGAGTGCTTCAAATAGGATCTCTTTGATGTTCTATTTAATATCCAAGTGTGAAACAGTCTCCATACTTGTAAAATAGTTGCATCAATCTTACATTGTCAAAAATTAGTCACCTTCATTTGTCTGGCACATCTTTTGCACATTTGAAATCTACAAGGGAGCAATGGAATTTTCGATGAGACTGTAAGCATGTTTGAGAGACTCTTATTTTAACAATTTGGGATGGTCCTTCATGTAATTTTGTATGGAAAAAGCCACCCTGCCTTCACCTCTCTCCACATGTATTAATAATAGTTAGCAATATTTGAAGAAAATTAGAAGAACCTAAGGACATATATTATATATTGGACTATAAGAGATTGAGGACCATTTTTTGTATGTTTTGGATTCTTTCACCAAATTCCTTATCAAGCTCAGTAGATATGTAAATTTGGATCAATAATCAATCTCAAACAATATGTGATTTACTTTCTGCTAAAAATATCGAATGGATCAAAAACAACAGTTCAACGCAATTAGAATCATATAAGGACATGTATTATATATTGGACTATAAGAGATTCAGTACCCTCCCTAATGATCTTTGATATGGTTCTCCAAATGCCTTATCAAGCTCACTAGATATGTAAATTTGGATCAGTAATCAATCTGGAAGAGTATGTGATTTACTTTCCACTGAAACTATAAAACTAAAGGAATATACATTAGTGGAATTTCGAGGTCTAAAATGGGCCTCCTAAGGAAATAATAAAATAATAGCTAAAACAATAAAATAATATTTATGAATTTGCAGTTCACTTTTTGCACCAAAAATCCATGAAAACATGGTTAAATTCAATTTAAAAATTGTACTAAAATAAAATTAATAAAAAAATGGTATTGATGTGACTATAAATAAGAATGAGATTTTCAAGAAAAAATTATTATCATAGCACAACTAATACATTTGTCTTTTGTACTTAAATAACTTAAATAAAATATAACTATAATTTCTTAAATTTTTAATTATAGAATTTACTATTAATTAAAAGTTATATTATTTAAATTATATAATAACCTGTAATTAATATACTATATAAGAATAATATAATATAATATATTGTTTTATGTATGAATTCTATATTACATATTGAATTGATTTTATTTATAAATAAATATTTGAAAATATAAAAATATAATATTTATTGAAAAGTATATAAATACATGAAGATTGTGTAGGGATATGCGTTGTTTATTTCAAAAAATATGAAATGACAATAATAATATTTTATTCAAAATGTGTGAAATGACATTTATTATGATTATTTTACTTTATCACTTTAAAATTACTTAGAGCACTACCATGGTTAACCATGACTTTTTATCCACCATTGAAAATGTGATAAGTAAGTACCTTTAACTTGAGAAATGCCACTTCAACCATTAGGGATGATGTCATCCCCTAAAATGTGATTGGTTCTCATAAAGTGAATTTTGATTGTACATTTTTCTTAGAAAGCCCATTTTAGACCTCAAAATTCCCCTAATGAGAATTCAAAATTTGCTCTAATAATTAGAGATAGATTTCAAATAAATCAGATAGATAATTTTATGGTCAAATCATTAGATGAATAACATAAGGTGAATGGATTAAATGGTAAAACAAGCACTGCGGGAAAAAGGTAATTCAATGTGGCAGATAGAAATAAACGCAGAGTTTAAGGCCCGAGTACTATGTTGATCTTTTGCTTGGATTGTGTAAAGACATCTCCAATTATTTGAATTTGTTGATGTCCTTCTCATTCATAGATTAATAAAATATACAAACATTATTCTTATTACCATCAATAAATAAATAATGTAAGACCATCCATCAATAAATAATAAATAAAATACGATTAGATTCCAACAAAATATTATCTTGACATGGATTAATAAAATATACAAATATTATTCTTATTATCATTACAAAAGAAGACCATCAATAAATAAATAATGTAAGACCATCAATCAATAAATAATAAATAAAATACGATTAGAAGTAAACAAATTAAATTATTATTAAAAATTAATAAATCTCACGTTAAATTACAGGAAATTTGCAAAAAATAATTAGTGAAAGATTTAACCAGAAATAGAATGCATACCGAGGAAAAATTTGGTTTTACAGTTTGCATACATGCAACAATAAAATTGGAAACATTCCTATAGGTATCAGGAAATATCTCATTTTCGAACTTTGGTAACGTGCAACAATAAAATTGGAAACATTCCAACATTCCTTTCACTCTCTGCAAGCATCTTATCCTTAATATTGGAAGGATCCACGCTTCACGCAATATAATTGGAAACAGGTTCTTGACATGGAGATCAAGGTATCACATTGGTAATTCATGTCACTATAAAAAGCTTCAAGCCGTGTGTATAACCATTCATTCATCCATTATAGAAAAACCAAAGAGGCTGCTATTATATTACATTGAAAATGGTTGTTTCTTCCTTTGTCGTTATAACTTTATTTGTAATATGTCTTGCTTTTACAATGGTGCTCTCTACAGCTGCAGAAGTCCATACTAATGTGGCAGGTAGTATTTAAAATTATTGTGAAAAAATTTACTTCATAAATTGGTAACTCATTTCTATCTGAAAGATGAACATAACGATATTTATATTGTATACATGATTTTGATACTTCAGGTGACGGTGAAGATCATTCCATGTCTATGCCGGTAAAGAAGGTAAATGACAAAATGGGATTCTGGAAGAGTCTGGGCATTTCCAAACTGAATGGGAACATTAAAGAATGTATTCTCTGCCAAGGTTCGCGGTGTCTAAGTCCTCCTACCTACTGCGACCCTGGTCATTGCCAACAATTGTACTGTTGCTGAGCCAACGCATCTCCTCGTGGAGTTAGAAAGAGCTCTGTAATAAATTTTACTACTATAGTTGATCTGATTTTGTAATTAAAAAACTCTCCACATTTAGTTACGTTACTATCATCAATACTCTTCCCTTTCCCGTCGAGTTAGAAAGAGCTCTCTAATAAATTTTAGTACTGTTGTTCATCTGATTTTGTAATAGAAAATATTAAATGTGACGATATTGTTTGTTTGATTTATGTGTTATAAATTCCAGTGGAATGTGGAATAATGTTTTATTAAGGTTGAAGTTTATTATGAGGGGTTGTATAAGTTTGTGGGTGTTTTTCTCAAATAAAAATAAAAAATAAAAAATGTTTTAAATAGAAAAATAATATCAAATATAATTAAAAAAATAGATGTAAAAAATTGTAAGAATCTTATGTTTAAATAAAAATTTAACAAAATATTTAAATAAATAATTTAAAGATCTATAATTTATGACCCTATCAACATCATATATATTTATATATAGAAAAAAAAAATTATTCTTAAGAACTTTGTTTGATCATATATATATTTTACTTATCATTCAAAAATATAATTTAAACAAATAAAAATAACATATTATATTTTGCACTTTTAAAAATGTTTTAAATTTACATGTCAATTTAATTTATCTATTATGTTAGATTTTTACTATGAAAAAATTTAGACATGAAATTTTATATGTCTTGACTCATGTTAAATTCATACTCAACTGATATACACTCATATTATGTGTTCTAAAATTAATATTATGTTTTAAAATAAAATTTTATATGGAAAAATGTATTGTATTTAAACAATTAAACAATCTTATACTTCAATCTTTTTGGAAATATTTTAGAATCAATAAACAAAAATACATCAATTTTTAATTTCATTATAGTCACCAAATAAACTAAGGTAAATTATGAATGTAATGTTTTATATTATTTTTTCTGAATTCAATTTTTTTTATGTGGAAAAATGTATTGTATCTAAACAATCTTATACTTAATTCCTTTGAAAATATTTTAGAATTTTTATTTCATTATTGTAATATTTAAAAATATTCCCAAAGTAAACCATCCATTTATGTTTCTAAAGTTTTGGTATTTAGTATGTGTAAGTAGTTTACCAATGTTGGCTTATAGTTAGAGTTGATAATTATTTGATAAATTAAATAGATTTAGAATGATTGGAATTAGGGTTGGAATTTTAAAACTATTCACTTTTTATTATGGATAGGAATGGCTTTCACACTTTCTACTTATTTTTATAGTTTTAACTGGAATTTTAATAAATTGACATATTTTATATGTATTTGATGAGAAAATCACTTCCTGAAGAATAATTTCCTGTCAAATTGTGTCCCTAACCAGTAATGTAACACCCCCAATTTGTGTGTTGAACTTTTAAAGTTAGACATTTGAACTTTAATCCTAAGGGGGTGGACCCCAAAGGATAAGTATAGTATGAATGAAATTTAATATTTAAATTGAGGAAATAAATAAAATGATTGTGCATTTTGACCAAGATGAGAATTTGAGATCACTTGCCAAATCCATGAGGATGGATAAGGCAACAAATCCCCACAATCTTTCAAAAATCCTTGAAAGAAATTAATTTAGATTTTGAGGAGGAATCTAAATTTCCCCAATGAGGAGGAAAGTAGTTGGGAAGAGGTAAGAAAAGCTGGAAAAGCTGAGGAAAAGCATAAAACAGCTTTAAAAAGTCCCAAATGGGAAGCCTAGGCTAAACAGGAAAGAAAGCATCCTGCTATTCTGGACGCAGAATTAGAAACATGCGTTGGGGAAACATGAGCTTAAATAAGCTGCTCCTAATCAGATCAGGGGTTGATCCGAGGAGGAGGTGATCTCAGCTCGGGGGTGAGTTCTGAAAGACAAAGAGAACTCTAAGGTTGGGAGGTTGGTCTAGCACATCTGTGGTATGTCTTCTTGAACATTTTCTGAAAGATGAATTGGCTACATATAAAAGTTTATGCATGTTAGTATATAATTTTACAAGTAACAAAATCTGTATTGTTGTAAATTTAAAACAAATCAGTGATGAGGAATCCACCAAAATCTCTAAACCTAAGTGGTTTAAATCTGGGAATACATCATCCATCACAGATGACAATTTGTTCTGTTGAGTTGCCTTAATCTTAGCCATATGCTAATATGTTCAGGAAATCATATATTACATTCCTATCTCTGTATTGAAAATCGAAAACCAGAATGCACAATATTATGTACTGATAACAAATAAAAAAAATTATAAATTCTGCTGAGAATGGAAACTCATGGTAGCATTGAAATGTGAAAGTAATTCTAACTGTGAGTTACAGGGTCAACACTATTTTATCGAACCATTAGCAATCATACTGAAACAATTATACCCATATTTTTGTTGGAGAATACAACCAGAGTATTGTTAATAGCATATGTTCATATGACAGTGCAGTATACCATTGTGCGAGGAGTAAATCCTATCTTTCTCTTTAAATTATATTCTTTCTCTTTAAATTATATACACGGTAGTCAATGATTTTAGGTGGTGAAATTATATATGCCTGTGTTAAATTTTAAGTGTTGAATATAGTGAGGGGGGGGGGTGCGTTAAACCTGTACAATTGGACATCAAACCAAAGAAATCATTTCCATAATCTAGGAACTATTATGAAAACGATTGTAAAAGTTTCAAGTTGAATAAAACAAATAAAAACCATTATTTCAGATGCATAGGTCGATTTTCATATCGGCATGAAACTAAGATTTATAACAGGTGCGTGAAGGAAGATATTACGAGCTTGGCATCATGGCACCACACGCACCAATTGATCTATCATTACAAACCCTAAACTCTTTACGAGGCCACCTCGAGAGAGAGAGAGAGGGTACTTATACAATGGATGCCCCTTCATGAGTAGAAGTGCAGAACGACACATTATCCCAAAACAAACCAAAACGATTCTACAAACAGGTGAGTATCTGAGTAAAGGGGTTAGACGACAATCGTTATTAAACTACATTTTTTTCACAACCTTTATATACCTGTAAAACTAAAGCACTTTGGCGCACTGAAGCTAGTTATTAATTCATACATACATTATTAAAGTAAATCGGCACTACTGGTCTGCATTAACATAAACATAACAAAGAAAAAATTACCTCTGTGTATTGCCGGACGTCATTTGAATCACTGAGTTACATTCCGACCCCAAAATTTCTCCATAAGGATAGGAGCTGGGTTCGATAGTACAAACTCTGTTATAGCGTGTATGCTTTGAAATAGTGACATAGTTACAATATGATAATCGAACAAACTAAACCAAGAAATTTACATGCCATAGACGGTACTTGAAACGTAGACAGAACGAAGATCCCGAAGGAAATTACGTTCAGATTCGTGAAGCATTGCCTGTTAGGCCATGCCGAACTCGAACGAACTACTGGGTGGGACTTGAAAAAAAAAAACAAAACCCGTCAACAGTAGGAAGAAAGAAATGATACATTAACTCAGAGCCAACCCTGATAGAAGATTTGCGCGTTACATTAGGAAGTCGTAGCCATGTCTTCTGATTAACTGCAACGCAGGAATCTAACGGGGTATGAGTAGACAAAACAATTTCATATATCAAAGGAAGGAATAGCCAGTAGACCGAGTCTCGAATGGAGATAGCATACCTTGAAATCGATTCGTTCTCCGGCTCCGGTATGAATATAGTGGTGGCCAGTCTTGAATTAACCAAACCCATCGATGTATCACGTAGGACCTCCATTTCGGAGCTCAGCTAGAAAACCAGGGCTTCTACGCAACGAAAACCATGGTAGGCAGAAGAAGTGCATCGCCGGAAATAGTAGGGTAAGTCAGAGTAGATTTGACACAAGACTGAGCCCAGTATAAATATGAAATCGAAAGACGGGTCTGGTCCAGGAAAGAATTTTCTGTTCACCCTAACTATCAACAAGGAAATGAAATGAAAAAAAAAGGGCTACAACTTAAACAACCTACAGATGCAAAGAGGAGGAGCCGAGCACCCATATAAGAACAGTCGACACCATGATCTTCCGATCGCAGGGGTGCACGCAGAACGCGCTTCACAGAACTGAGGGTTGGGAAATGTCGCATTCGAATGGGGTTATATCCCATAGCTAGAAACCCTAAACAAACACCTACCAGTGATAAGACTCAGAAATGGTATGCAGAACATTGGCAAACTGGAAATCGATGAATCCCTAACCAAGGACGATAAAAATATCAAGAGGGATTGGGCGGTAGGAACGAGAAGTGAGCAAGGTTCGAGGGCAGATGGAGTAAAACGATCGAGTGTACCACTCTATGGTCAAACGCATGACACGCCCAACATTTCGATTCCGTATCAATCCCGGTAGATGCAATACCGACGACGTGTCAACCAGTCCGGTTGGCGTATATGAAAATATCACCAAGGAGATATCAATGCGGATACCAGCCAGCCTGTAAGGCCGTAAAAATCATGGCCATGACCTCCCTGTTAATTAATAGGGCCATTACTCGCCTCTATACGCTACCGCCAAGAGGTCGAAACCCCTACGCCTACACCAAAAACCATTGTTGCCTCGTTATGCGGGATGGGGAAATAAACTCAATTTATGACAACAGTCGTAACCACAGGGCGGATGAACAAATAAAACAAAAAAACAAAAAAATAAGATGATCGATTTTCTTGGACATGAGGGATGGGACACATCATATGTAAGAGGTGATAGTATAAAGGTATATAGTGGTCCAGTTAATTACTCAGTCACGAATGTATAGCCATGATGACCTATGAATATATTCATATAATGGCGGGAGAACAGAGTTATGCAAATTTCGGGAGTATAACCTGCCCTACTCAGAATTTATCTCACCTTTCTATGAATACAAACCATAAAGCTTGATAATAAGAATATATAATTGTAATAATAAACTGTTGGTATAGATGGATACATGTTAGTATGTTTATATAAATGGTCAAAAATTCTATAGATATAACTAGGGAATAATGACCTTGTTATATGAGACTGGACAGTGAATATGTATTACGCTAAAATTAGTCCAGGAATAACTAGTATAAATATGAACGTATAGGAGATATGAAAAATGGAAAAAAAAAAAAAAAATTATTTCCAGTAATTTAGGAGGATTAGAGTGAGGGAGACGTTACAAATGGTATCAGAGCCCAAGTTACAAAAATAGGTTGTTGTTACTGTGCTCACTGAATTCTGAATGCTAGTCTTCTAAATGAATATTGTAGAAATTGTTGTTAGTTTTTCAATTTCACTGACCAAAATTTTGAGTGTGTACAGTGGTGATACAATGGCTAAAGAGGGAGGAATTTATGTGGATCTGCGTGATGAGTTTGCTACTCCAGATCCCAATGCTCCGGTAATGGCTATGTTGCACAGGCTGCAACGAGAATTGGCTGAACTAAGAAGCTAAAATGACATGTTGTCATCAGCCAGTAAGGAGCAGGAAAAGCTCATCAGAGAGCTAACTTCCCGGAACAGCCAGGAAGGTGAAGGTTCTGAAAAGAGGAAGATGGATGATTCTGATGATGATGATGCAACTAGACATCAACACAAGCAGAAAAGAGAATTGCAGGGGCAATTCCGAAAGATCAAACCTCCCTCCTATGCTGGGGAGAAGGAATAAGATGCTGAAGCTTGGTTGCTGAACATGATCAAGTATTTCCAAGTTTATGAATATGAGAGCAATCTGAAGGCCAGATTATCTATGTACCAGCTACAAGGAAAAGCTACACTGTGGTGGGAAGAGACAAAAATGGTGCATGTCATTGATGAAAAGACAGTTACTTGGGAAGATTTTCAGGCTAAGTTCAAAAATCGTTATTTGAACGAATGTTATTATGATGATAAAGCAAAATAATTCCATGAACTTAGACTAGGACAGCTCACTATCGATGAGTTTGTCATTAAGTTCAACAATTTATTGAGATATGTCCCTTACATTAGGGAAGAAAAGGCAAAGGTACAAAGGTTTTTGAACTGCTTGCCTACTGTGTACAAGGAGAAAATTGAGTTTCACAACCCAAAGACAATGGGCGAAGCAGTTAGAAAAGCAAGATTATGCTATCAGCAGTTTAAAGGTAAGGCTAAACAAGGAAAGAGCTGGGTGAACAAGGGTGAGTTCAAAGGAAAAAGACCAAAACCAACATATCTAAGGAATTTTGGCAGAGATCATCAGCGGAAAAAATTTAATAAACCAAAAGAAAGTCAAATTGCCCAATCCCAAGTGGCTTCAAAACAAGTGGAAGGAAACAATAAAAAGGAAGGGACAGTCAGAATGAAGGAACCTTTGAAATGTTGGGGCTGTGGAGAACCCCATATGATGAGGGACTGCCCCCATCAAAATATACATATGATCAGCAGAGAGCGAGAGGCAACAACAGTAAATGACATAGCCAGAAATATACCAACTATCAGTGCAGCATTGGAAAATCGGCAAGCAGAACATCAAGCAACCATGGTGGAAATGGAGGCTAATATTTTTGACCTATCTGTTACTGTTTTGATTTATCCAGGTGCTTCTTTGAGTTATATTAGTCCTGGAATTGTAGAAAAATGTAAAATTAAACCTGAAAAATTTCAGCAGTCATGGTTGGTACAGCTGGCCACTGGAAATAAGAGAAAAGTCACACATAAATTGCCCAAAACAACAATACAATTAAATAGTTTTCCAACAGAATTAAATTTGAACATATTGCCATTAGGATCCTATGATCTGCTGATAGGAATGGATTGGCTGGAAAATAAGAAAGCTCTGATGAACTGCTGGGATAAAACCCTGCATTGTGTGGATGAAGAGGGGAAACCTTTTACACTAAAAGGGAAACCAAAATCCATTTCAGTGAGACAAATATCAGCCTTACAGTTGAAAATAACAGCTAGAAAAGGATATCAAGTCTATGTTGTACATGTGGAAGAAGTAGAACAGAGATCTGAAGAAAATCTGTTAAGTGAATTACCTGTGGTAAGGGAATTTAAAGCAGTTTTTCCAGAGGAGATTCCTCATCTCCCCCCTAAAAGAGAAATTGACTTTTCCATAGATCTAGTGCCGGGAGCCACACCTATTTCTCGAGCCCCCTATCGAATGAGTCCGCCTAAACTTATGGAGCTGAAGATGCAGCTGCAAGAATTATTGGATAAAGGTTATATTAGACCAAGTGTGTCTCTGTGGGGAGCGCCAGTATTATTTGTGAAAAAGAAAGATGGGACTTTTAGGATGTGCATTGATTATCGTCAATTGAATAAGTTGACCATTAAGAACAGATATCCACTCCCTAGAATTGATGATCTTTTTGATCAAGTGAGAGGGGCTTCAGTATTTTCAAAGATTGACTTAAGGACTCGGTATCACCAGCTCAGAATCAAAGACGAAGACATTAGCAAAACAACTTTTCGAACTCGGTATGGACACTACGAATTTGTAGTCCTACCTTTTGGTCTAAAAAATGCCCCTGCCACCTTTATGTGCCTGATGAACAGTTTGTTACATAAGTATTTGGATAAATTTGTTCTGGTGTTCACAGATGATATTTTGGTCTACTCCAAAAACAAGGAGGAACATAAAGAACATTTGCGGATAGTATTGCAAACTCTGAAAGAAAATCAGCTATATGCTAAGTTCAGTAAATGTGAATTTTACAGGGATAAGATTGAATATTTGGGTCATATTATTTCTGAAAAAGGCCTTGCAGTTGATCCTGAAAAGATAAAATCCATTAAAGAATGGCCAGTTCCAACTGACGTTTCAGCAGTAAGGTCGTTCATGGGGATGGCAGGCTATTATCGTAGGTTTGTGGAGAGATTTTCTGCCATAGCACATCCCATCACTTCATTGCAAAGAAAGGGTGTCAAGTTCGTGTGGACTGAGAAATGTCAAAACAGTTTCGAACAATTAAAACAAAAACTTATTTCAGCCCCTATACTAAAAATTGTTGATCCTGATAAAGAGTTTGTTGTATGTACAGATGCTTGCAGAGAGGGGCTGGGAGGAGTTCTGTTGCAGGAAAATTCAGTTATTGCATATGAATCAAGGAAACTGAAACTACATGAACAAAATTATATTGCCTATGATTTAGAATTTTCAGTTGTTATCCATGCTCTGAAAATGTGGCGGCACTATCTTCTGGGGAAAAGGTTCACATTGATGACTGATCATATTAGTCTTAAATATTTCTTTTCCCAAACTGATCTGAATGCAAGGCAAGCTAGATGGATGTCCTTTTTGAGTGAGTTTGATATAGACATAAAACATATCAAGGGAAAAGAAAATAAAGTTGTTGATGCATTAAGTAGAAATGCTTGTCAAAATTTAAACAGCATTGGGAGTAGTGCCCAAATGGAAGTGGAGGACTTGGTGAGAAAAGCAGCAAATCAAGATCCCAATTATGAAACACTCTTGGTGAAACTACAGAAAAGGGGTAAAATTGATTTCACTCAAAACCAAAAAGGGTTACTCTATTACAAAAACAGGTTGTATATTCCAAATGTAGAGTCATTAAAAAGAGAAATTTTAGATGAATATCACAAACAACCCTATGCAGGACATCCAGGATACCAAAAGATGTTAACAGCCTTGAATAAGAAGTTGTTCTGGCCAGGAATGAAGAGATATGTGGCAGATTATTTAAGTAGATGTATGGAATGTCAATTAGTTAAAATTGAGCATCAACATCCAGCAGGTTTTTTAAACCCTTTGCCAATTGCAGAGTGGAAATGGGACATAGTCTCCATCGATTTTATAACAGGACTACCTAAAACCAAATACCAACATGATTCTGTAATGGTGGTAGTAGACACTTTGACCAAAGCTGCCCACTTTATACCAGTAAAGTCCACCTTTTGGACAGCTCAAGTGGCGAACGTGTTCTTGAAGGAGATAGTAAGGCTTCATGGGGTGCCAAAGGTAATTGTTTCAGATCGAGATGCTAAGTTTACAGCAGCGTTTTGGAAGGGATTGTTTGGAGGAATGGGTACTAAGTTGAATTTTAGTACTGCCTATCACCCTCAGACCGATGGGCAAACAGAGAGGACTAATCAAATTTTAGAGGATATGCTAAGAATGTATGTGATGGACAGACCATCAAAATGGGTAGAGTATTTGCACTTGGCTGAATTTGCCTATAGCAACAGTTACCAATCCTCTATTAAAATGAGTCCGTTTGAGGCATTATATGGAAGGAAGTGTCGTACTCCTTTGAGCTGGAGCCAACCAGAAGACAAACTAATGTTGGGACCTGATGCCTTACAGCAGATGGAGAGAATTGTTAAACAGATACAAAGAAATATCAAAACATCACAAGATCGCTAGAAAAGCTATGTTGATAAGAAAAGAGTACACTGAGAATTCAAGGAAGGGGATCATGTGTATTTGCGCATCAAACCCAAAAAGAGCACACTTTATGCTGGAAGTTGTGCAAAACTTGCTCCTAGATATTGTGGGCCTTTTGAAGTTTTAGAAAGGGTGGGACAAGTGGCTTACAAGCTGGCCTTACCACCCCATGTTAGAGTGCATAATGTGTTTCATGTTTCGTTATTAAAAAGATATGTGCATGATGCTTCTCACATCATTGATTGGAATGTTGTACAGGTGGAACCAGAAGGGGAGTTTCTGCCAGAACCGCTTCAAATATTGGAGCGGGAAGAAATTGAATTGAGAAACAGAACAGTGGCCAGAGTAAAGGTGCAGTGGAGGCACTTTACTGCTGAAGAAGCTACCTGGGAAAGGGAAGCTGAAATGATGGAAAATTATCCATTTTTGTTTAAGTGAACTCTAGTAGTTTAATAACAACACCGAGGACGGTGTTTCTTTTCAGAGGGGGAATATGTAACACCCACAATTTGTGTGTTGAACTTTTAAAGTTAGACATTTGAACTTTAATCCTAAGGGGGTGGACCCCAAAGGATAAGTATAGTATGAATGAAATTTAATATTTAAATTGAGGAAATAAATAAAATGATGAGGTGCATATAGACCAAAAATGAGAATATGAGATCACCTGCTAAATCCATGAGGATGGATAAGGCAACTAATCCCCACAATCTTTCAAAAAATCCTTGAAAGGAATTTATTATAAATTAGATTTTGAGAAAGAATCTAAATTGCCCAAATGATGAGGAAAGTAGTTGGGAAGAGATAAAAAAGCTGGGAAAGCTGAGGAAAAGCATAAAACAGCTTTAAAGAGTCCCTAAAATGGGAAGCCTAGGCAAACAGGAAGAAAAGCATCCTGAGATTCTGGCCGCAGAATTAGAAACATGCTTTGGGGAAATATGAGCTTAAATAAGCTGCTCCTAAGCAGATCAGAGGTTGATCTGAGGAGGAGGTGATCTCAGCTCGGGGGTGAGTTCTGGGAGACAAAGAGAACTCTAAGGTTGGGAGGTTGGTCTAGCACATCTGTGGTATGTCTTCTTGAACATTTTCTGAAAGATGAATTGGCTACATATAAAAGTTTATGCATGTTAGTATATAATTTTACAAGTAAAAAAATCTTTATTGTTGTAAAGCTAAAACAAATCAGTGATGAGGAATCCACCAGAATCTCTAAACCTAAGTGGTTTAAATCTGGGAATACATCATCCATCACAGATGAAAATTTGTTCTGTTGAGTTGCCTTAATCTTAGCCATATGCTAATATGTTCAGGAAATCATATATTACATTCCTATCTCTATATTGAAAATAGAAAACCAGAATGCACAATATTATGTACTGATAAAAAATAAAAAAAATTATAAATTCTGCTGAGAATGGAAACTCATGGTAGCATTGAAATGTGAAAGTAATTCTAACTGTGAGTTACAGGGTCAACACTATTTTATCGAACCATTAGCAATCATACTGAAACCATTATACCCATATTTCTGTTGGAGAATACAACCAGAGTATTGTTAATAGCATATGTCCATATGACAGTGCGGTATACCATTGTGCGAGGAGTAAATCCTATCTTTCTCTTTAAATTATATTCTTTCTCTTTAAATTATATACACGGTAGTCAAGGATTTTAGGTGGTGAAATTCTATATGCCTGTGTTAAATTTTAAGAGTTGAATATAGTGAGGGGGGGGGGGGGGTGCGTTAAACCTGTACAATTGGACATCAAACCAAAGAAATCATTTCCATAATCTAGGAACTATTATGAAAACGATTGTAAAAGTTGCAAGTTGAATAAAACAAATAAAAACCATTATTTTAGATGCATAGGTCGATTTTCATTTCGGCATGAAACTAAGATTTATAACAGGTGCGTGAAGGAAGATATTACGAGCTTGGCATCATGGCGCCACACGCACCAATTGATCTATCATTACAAACCCTAAACTGTTTACGAGGCCACCTCGAGAGAGAGAGAGGGTACTTATACAATGGATACCCCTTCATGAGTAGAAGTGCAGAACGACACATTATCCCAAAACAAACCAAAACGATTCTACAAACAGGTGAGTATTTGAGTAAAGGGGTTAGATGACAATCGTTATTAAACTACATTTTTTTCAAACCCTTTATATACCTGTAAAACTAAAGCACTTTGGCGCACTGAAGCTAGTTATTAAATCATACATACATTATTAAAGTAAATCGGCACTACTGGTCTACATTAACATAAACATAACAAAGAAAAAATTACCTCTGTGTATTGCCGGACATCATTCGAATCACTGAGTTACGTTCCGACCCCAAAATTTCTCCATAAGGATAGGAGCTGGGTTTGATAGTACGAACTCTGTTATAGCGTGTATGCTTTGAAATAGTGACATAGTTACAATATGATAATCGAACAAACTGAACCAAGAAATTTACATGCCATAGACGGTACTTGAAACGTAGACAGAATGAAGATCCCGAAGGAAATTACGTTCAGATTCGTGAAGCATTGCCTGTTAGGCCATGCCAAACTCGAACGAACTACTGGGTGGGACTTGAAGAAAAAAACAAAACCCGTCAATAGTAGGAAGAAAGAAATGATACATTAACTCAGAGCCAACCCTGACAGAAGATTTGCGCGTTACATTAGGAAGTCGTAGCCATGTCTTCTGATTAACTGCAACGCAGGAATCTAACGGGGTATGAGTAGACAAAACAATTTCATATATCAAAGGAAGGAATAGCCAGTAGACCAAGTCTCGAATGGAGATAGCATACCTTGAAATCGAGTCGTTCTCCGGCTCCGGTATGAAGATAGTGGTGGCCAGTCTTGAATTAACCAAACCCATCGATGTCTCACATAGGACCTCCATTTCGGAGCTCAGCTAGAAAACCAGGGCTTCTGCGCAACGAAAACCATGGTAGGCAGAAGAAGTGCATCGCTGGAAATAGTAGGGTTAGTCAAAGTAGATTTGACACAAGACTCAGCCCAGTATAAATATGAAATCAAAAGACGGGTCTGGTCCAGGAAAGAATTTTCTGTTCACCCTAACTATCAACAAGGAAATGAAATGAAAAAAAAAGGGCTACAACTTAAACAACCTACAGATGCAAAGAGGAGGAGCCGAGCACCCATATAAGAACAGTCGACGGCATGATCTTCCGATTGCAGGGGTGCACACGGAACGCGCTTCACAGAACTGAGGGTTGGGAAATGTGGCATTCGAATGGGGTTATATCCCATAGCCAGAAACCCTAAAAAAACACCTACCAGTGATAAGACTCAGAAATGGTATGCATAACACTGGCAAACTGGAAATCGATGAATCCCTAACCAAGGACGATAAAAATCTCAAGAGGGATTGGGCGGTAGGAACGACAAGTGAGCAAGGTTCGAGGGCAGATGGAGTAAAACGATCGAGTGTACCACTCTATGGTCAAACGCATGACACGCCCAACATTTCGATTCCGTATCAATCCCGGTATATGCAATACCAGCGACGTGTCAACCAGTCCGGTTGGCGTATATGAAAAGATCACCAGGGAGATATCAATGCGGATACCAGCCAGCGTGTAAGGTTGTAAAAATCATGGCCACGACCTCCCTGTTAATTAATAGGGCCATTACTCGCCTCTATACGCTACCGCCAAGAGGTCGAAACCCCTATGCCTACACCGAAAACCATTGTTGCCTCGTTATGCGGGATGGGGAAATAAACTCGATTTATGACAACAGTCATAACCACAGGGCGGATGAACAAATAAAACAACAAAAACAAAAACAAAAGATGATCAATTTGCTTGGACATGAGGGATGGGACACATCATATGTAAGAGGTGATAGTATAAAGGTATATAGTGGTCCGGTTAATTACTTAGTCACGAATGTATAGCCATGATGACCTATGAATATATTCATATAATGGTGGGAGAATAGAGTTATGCAAAGGTCGGGAGTATAACCTGCCCTACTCAGAATTTATCTCACCTTTCTATGAATACAAACCATAAAGCTTGATAATAAGAATATATAATTCTAATAATAAACTGTTGGTATATATGGATACATGTTAGTATGTTTATATAAATCGTTGAAAATTCTATAGATATAACTAGGGAATAATGACCTTGTTATATGAAACTGGACAGTGAATCTGTATTACGCTAAAATTAGTCCAGGAATAACCAGTATAAATATGAACGTATAGGAGATATGAAAAATGGAAAAAAAATAAAAAAAAAAATTATTTCCAGTGATTTAGGAGGATCAGAGTGAGGGAGACGTTACAAGTAATTGATATTTTAGTAGTCTTACTTGTGTTCTGAGATATAGTTAGTGAGTTAGACCATTATTTCATAAATCAAATAGATTTAAATTTGTCTTTCTGTAGTTCTGCATGCACATGAAGGATGTCTATTTGGAATGGCTTCTTTAGCTTGCTTCAAATGATTTGATATATTTTTTAAAATTTTGTAATATAAATTCAAATTTTTTTTTTAAATTAATAAAAAAAATTCAAATCGCAATCTTTTTAGAGTAAATGATAAATTATGTTATTCCTTAAAAAAGCTTCTATGTTTTTCAGAAAATGCAAACACTCACAGTAACTTGATCTTAAAATGCAAAGACTAACAATAACTTGAGTTTTTTAGGTGAATAAATCGTACCTAAAAGGAAGATGGATAAAGAATCCTCCTTTTCAGAGAGATGTCTTCAATTGTTATGTGAAAGAATAAAAGTTGTTATCTAAATCTTCAGAATAATACCAGCCAACTGTTTTTTTGAATATCCGTATGAAAAAAGTGAAGCTTCATTCTGAAGTGGGGGAAAATCACTGTAAATATTTGAAAATTTATATCACAGATTTTCATACTTGAGAAATTAACCCGACTATTGGACTTTACCTATGTCCTTTCTTGTTCAATTTTCTTAAAATTTTATGAATATAGTTTAATAATTTCATCGGTAGGCACGTATCAATTACATAATTTGCAGATACCTTCAAGTTTTAGAACCATGAAAATTTGCAGATGCCTTCAGGTTTTAGAAACACGAAAAAAATTTGCAGATGCCTTCCAGTTTTAGAAACATGAAAATCGAGGCAAGGCTACATTCACATGGATTTTACGGACTTTCAACAACATGGAAACCATCTAAAACTTAGATTGAAGTTTGGAAAGATTAAAAATCTTTTTAAATAATTCTGTAATTTAATACATCTCTTTTTTAAGAGGAATAATTTATTAAATAGTTTAATTTCAATTTAAATTTATCCGGAAAATTAATGTAAATTAATTTATTAAATAGTTTAATGTCATTTTAAATTTATCCGGAAAAGTAATGTAAATTTTGACAGAATTTTATAAAATTTAATAGAAATTTTTGGAAATCTAATTTTTTACCATATCCAAAAAGTAACATAAATTTTGATAACATTTCATAAAATTTAATAAAAAATATTGAAAATATAAATTACTTGAATCTCAATAAGTTTTTAATAAAACTAAATTCATATCCACCATAAAAACAAGATTCAAACATTCCTACGCTAAAATTTAAAATTACAAATAAATAATTAGGTTTCTACAATTTTTAGCCTTCCAATAAAATTTGTTACTTGGGATAGACAAGTACAATGCTTTGCAGCTATTATGTCTTTCTTCTTGTAATCCTATAGAGAAGCTACAAGATTCTTATCTATTCAGTGGCCTAGTTCTAGAAATTTCCAAGCAAATTTGTTGCCGGGGTAGACAAGTACAATGCTTTGCAGCTATTACGTCTCTCGTCTTGTACTCCTACAGAGAAGCTACAAGATTCTTATCGATTCATTGGCCTAGTTATAGAAATTATATTCGGCATTTTACATACATGAAACACAATCTTTGTTGTGATACAAACATTAGAAAATAGCTATGTATGTCGGAAAAAAATTTGCGTGCAATCTTGTCAGATCTCCAATTAACGTAATTGTGTTTTTCCATCATTTTTCCAACATATTAATATGTCTCCATGTCTATAAATTCGTTCATATGCAGTTGAAATAGAAAATACACCAACATATTGAGCAGATATGATTTATAGGGGAGGGAGGTTTCAAATAGTTTTATTGTTCTTCCATCGTTCAAAGAGCGTGTCATTTTTAAATTTGTGTTATATTACAATATATTTGTGAATAATCTGCTTCTGCACATGTTATGGTAATCAAAGAAACATATATCTTATGATAACAAGATCAATAAGCATTATGTTATCATAAGATCAGCAAGCATTTTGTATATAACCATTATAATTTGGGAAAAATGTTTTAATAAATATATTTAAAATTATTTTACTAATATCGATCACTTTTTGTTATTTTATGGAAGTGTGAATTCTGGAAAACCAATATCTCTGGACATCTTTGGTGACGTTCCATCTAAATTTAATTATTTAAATAATTTATAATATTATAATAAATATATTTAGTTTTGATTTTTTTATATAAATATAATTATATTTATGTATCCAAGGTTTACGAAAGAAACACATAACATGAATAACCAGAAGCTATTTAAAATTGTTTTTATTTTCAAGTATAACCACCATTAATTCAAATGGGCCAAGATTTAGAAGCCTAATAAGAAATATAAAAAGATGTCATTATGCAAGTTAGGGATATAATAGTTTTAAAAAATACCAAAAAGAAAATCAACATTGTTAAATTAACAATCAATACCTATGAAGTTAATATCATAGTGAATTTGGTTATTGAATAAAACCCAAAACGCTGATATATTTTCATCAAATTTTACATTTCTTCTAATGATTATATTTTTGGATTTTGGTTGAAGAAGTCTATATCCTTTGACATCCTCAGAATATCCAACAAAAATGCATTTTTCACTCTTAAGTTCTAAGGCTTTATGTTTCGCATCGGGATATGGGCCCAAGCATCACTTCCAAAAACATGAAACTAACTTACATCTCGTTTGATTGAGCTCCAAGCTTTTGTTGAAGTTATATTCTTTAAAACCTTAGTAGGAGTGTGATTTACTATTTAACTTGTACAGTTAATTTCTTGAGCCCAAAAATTGAGACTAAGTCCTTTAGACTGAAGCATGATATTAGCCATTTCTTTTAAGGTGCGATCCTTCCTTTCAGCTACACCATTTTTTTGTGCAGTATATGGAACAGTATGTTGCCATTGAATGCCATGCTCAGTGCAGAAGTTGATAAATTTGTTGTTAATATATTCTCCTCCATTTTTTGATCTTAACTTGAGAATTTGATGTCCATATTGTTTCTCAACAAAGGCCTTAGAGGCCAAGAACATGTTAAAAAATTCACTCTTGAGTTTTAAGAAGTATACCCAAGTGCTTCTAAAAAAATCATCAATGAAAGTTAAGAAGTACTTGCAACTAGGGAAAGAGACAACAAAAAGTGGACCAGATAAATCACTGTGCACAAGCTACAAGGGGGCTTAATCATGCCAAGAGGCACATTTGTCAAAACTATCCCAATGATGTTTTATGAGTACACATCCAGAGAAAACACCATCTTGGCAAAATACCATAAGAAGACGTGTCACCATATTTTCTTTACATAGAGTTTGAAGAGAGATATAGTTTAACTGATCAAATCACTCATGCCAAAGTTTTCTGACTTCATCATTAATATGAGCAACAAAAACAGAGGGAAGACATGATGACCCAAATTTGTCAAACTTATACAAAATTGTTGAATCATCAGCAATGTCAGTAGCTAAAATATGTCTAGGAGCTTTATGGTCCTTGATTACAACATCATGAGGTGAGAATTATACTATTTTCCCTTCACTTGAATGAGTTATTTGATAAATAGAGATAAGGTTTCATGACAAGGTAGGAACACATAATCCATCATTAAACTGACCATTATCTAGATGAATGGTTCCTGGTCCTACAACACTAAGAGATCTATCATCACAAACATAAATATTTTTGGTGTTACAATCATCTAAAGAAGAAAACAAGGCTTTAGTTTTGGCCATGTGGTAAGAAGCTCTAGAATCAATGAGCCACTCATGAGAATGAGAAGAAGAAGATACATTTAATGCATAACCAGATCTTGATGTTTGACAACTACAAGAAGAAAGTTCCATTCCTGAAGATGAAGGTGAAGAGTGCTCCAAATTGATGTTGTGCTTCTTCATTGCTGCTTCTAAGGCTTCCATATTCTTAAAACATTTGGACTCTATATGGCCATCATGATTACAAAATTTGCAATGTCTATCTATCTTCTTCCCTTTGTTTCTGTTTGCCTTATCATTTTGGTGAGTTGTTTTTTTAGTTTGCGGTTGAAATCTCTTAGGACCCTTGTTTGGTTTTGGACCATACTTTTTTAAATACTGCTTCTTCGGATTCTTTTGATATGATTGTTGTTGGGATACTAAGGCTTTCTTATAAGTGTTTCCAGAAGTTTTAAGACCAGGGTGTAAGATTTTTTCTTGTTCTCTTATCAAAGAATCGCAAATGCCATCAAAAGAAGGGCTCTTGTAGGTGGTTTGTGAAGAAACCATGGCTTCTCTAATGGAATGGAAGGTGGAAAAAAATACAGAGTATGCAGGGCCAGGCTTAGCAAGAATGCAATAGATGAGACTACAATATTCGTTTTTGACCTTACAACCTTCTAAAATAATTCTGTCTAAATACAAGGCTGTTTTGCTTCTGTCGAAACACAAGGAGATCTTTGTTCTACAAAAAGCCACCATTACCTCTTTTTCAAATTACCTTGCCCAAGTACAGTAATCTTTTGACTGTGTGCTTTTTATTTAATAACTATTTGTTGATTGGCATAAAAGGGGACAAAACAAAGATTTTTAAGGAGAAGAAAGTTGGTTTCAAAGAACCATTTCACAGAGCATTTGAATCATTTTTCCTTGGTCAAACGGTGACTAACAAGGAGATGACCAGGCATTATAAAAAGCTCAATCATTTTGCCCGGCGGAAATTGAAGGCCGCTCAAGAAAAACTTAAGGAGGCTAAAGGGAAGTGCCCGGCACCAAAATTGAGGAAAGACACTTCAAAGCTCCAAATTTTGGCCTCATATTCACAACATGTTTCTGAAAACCCTTTAGGGTCATGCTCGCCAAGTTTGGGCGAAATTTGACAAATTTTGGTTTTTTGTCATTTTTGGGTTTTTGGCCAAAACTCATGGCCATCGCCATTTCAGTTTGGGGCATCCTCAAAGGATGAAAATGGTATCATTAGATGCCATAATTTTAGCGGCACATACTCAGTGATTTTCGGATCAATTAAAGATAATTTGCTCCCCCAAAATGGTGAAAAACACTCGCTTTTTCTAGACTCTGCCCCGTTTATCAGCAAGGCCTATTTTTTGGTTTTTTACACACAGGTTTGTTTTTGAAGGACTTATAATGGTCAGTTGGGAGAAAAATAAACATTTTCAGAAATTAGACACTCAAATATTTCCAACGAGCCATCATGGGCCTCGTTTTGACATCGGGAAGGCCTCCAAAAGTTTCCGGCAAGTCAGGGGACCTTTTGTTGATGTATTTTTGGGTATTTTGTAAAAAGTGAACCTTTCAAAAGTGACTTTTCCTCATGTGCGTTTAGCTATTTTTGTACATGATAAGTTATGAAAAGTTAATATATTTCCCTTTTTTAGCATTTTTGAGATATTTTATTAGATATTTTGTGCCTTGGCCTTTGCAAAGCGTCAAGGACAAAATCAGATATTTTGGATAAGCTAATGAGATTGCAAGTTGAACTAAGAGGTTTTCTTCACTTTGGCATATATATATATTCCAAAGGCTTTCATTGTAAACAAGGCTGAAATTGATGAATAGAAGCGATATATGGTCATATAAGCTTTGGAAGAAACACTTGTATCATGCTTTTGGATAGTCTCTTGGATGTTATTGGATGATGAAAGAGGATTATTGTTGGATTCCATGACTTGGTAGAATGGTATAATGTCTCTCTCTCTCTGTTTTGTTTTCTATTTTTCATTCATAATTCCATGTTCTTGTTTGCTATAAGACAATAGAGAATAGATTTGAGACATGCCTTTGGAGGCACCTCAAATTTCCTGTTTCTTTATAGCTTCCATGTTTTCTTCATTCTTAGTCATATTAAAGAATCCTTGATTTCTCTTTAATAACTGAAGAATATTGTTTTCTTGTTTCATTTATGGTTTTATGCATGCTAAGTATGATTTACGGTATGCCCTTCTTACTCATGGCTAGCCATAGCTCCACCTATGAAACCTCTCTTTGATTGATTAGATTGTTATTTTTTGAATCAAAGAGGTCTTGTACAGATCTTGCCCTTTGCCTAAAACTATGCAATCTTGTTTTCAAAGTACCCAATAGCTTGAAGTACTATGTTTAAGCATTCCTACATAGTGATTTGAGTTGTTTGTATGTCTTAAATGTATTGCCCCAAAGTGTGATAGCCATTTCCTAATGTTAGAGAGTCATATATCTCTATGCATGGCTTGAATTTTTATTTCTATGCATTGATCGGTTTGTGAGAAATGTAAAAAATACAGATGTCACGGGAGAATTTCTGCACCACGATTCACCATTTTGACCAGTGTTGGGATAGTTTTAACAGAAATTTTAATAAATTGACAAATATTTTATATGTATTTGATGAGAAAATCACTTCCTGAAGAATAATTGCCTGTCAAATTGCGTCCCTAACTAGGAATTGATATTTTAGTAGTCTTACTTGTCTTCTGAGATATAGTTGGCGAGTTAGACAATTATTTCATAAATCAAATAGATTTAGAATTATCTTTCTGTAGTTATTTATGCACATGAAGGATGTCTATTTGGAATGGCTTCTTTAGCTTGCTTCAAATGATTTGATATATTTTATTAAAACTCTGTAATATCAATTCATTTATTTTCAAAAAATTAATAAAAAAAAAAATCAAATCGCAATCATTTTAGAGTAAATGATAAATTATGTTATTCCTTAAAAAAGCTTCTATGTTTTTCAGAACATGCAAACACTAACAGTAACTTGATCTTAAAATGCAAAGACTAACAATAACTTGAATTTTTTAGGTGAATAAATCGTACCTAAAAGTAAGATGGATAAAGAATCCTCCTTTTCAGAAAGATGTCTTCAATTGTTATGTGAAAGAATAAAAGTTGTTATCTAAATCTTCATAACAATAACAGCCAACTGTTTTTTTTATATAAATCTTCAGAACAATAACAGCCAATTGTTTATTGGATTATCCGTATGAAAAAAATGAAGCTTCATTCTGAAGTGGGGGAAAATCACTGTAAAATATTTGAAAATTTATATCACACATTTTCATTCTTGAGAAATTAACCCGACCATTGGACTTTATCTATGTCTTTTCTTGTTCAATTTTCTTAAAATTTTATGGATATAGTTTAATAATTTCATCGGTAGTCACGTATCAATTACATAATTTGCAGATACCTTCAAGTTTTAGAAACACGAAAATTTGCAGATGCCTTCAAGTTTTAGAAACACGAAAAAAATTTGCAGATGCCTTCCAGTTTTAGAAACATGAAAATCGAGACAAGGCTACATTCACATGGATTTTACGGATTTTTAACAACATGGAAACCATCTAAAATTTAGATTGGACTTTGGACAGGTAAAAAATCTTTTTAAATAATTCTATAATTTACTAGATCTCTTTTTTAAGAAGAATAATTTATTTAATAGTTTAATGTCATTTTAAATTTATCCGTTAAAGTAACGTAAATAAAATTAATGTAAATTTTGACAGGATTTCATAAAATTTAATAGAAATTTTTGGATATTTACATTATTTGCCATATCTAAAAATTAATGTAAATTTTGATAAGATTTCAGAAAATTTAATAAATTTTTTTGGAAATCTAAATTATTTGACTTTTAACCAGTTTTTAATAATACTAAATTCATATCCACCATAAAAACAAGATTCAAACATTCCTATACTAAAATTTAAAAATACAAATAAATAATTAGGTCTCTACAATTTTTATCCTTCCAATCAAATTTGTTACCTGGGATAGACAAGTACAATGCTTCGCAGCTATTATGTCTTTCGTCTCATACTCCTACAGAGAAGCTACAACATTCTTATCTATTTAGTGGGCCAGTTCTAGACATTTCCAAGAAAATTTGTTGTCGGGGTAGACAAGTACAATGCTTTGCAGCTATTATGTCTCTCGTCTTGTACTCCTACAGAGAAGCTACAAGATTCTTATCTATTCATTCGCCTAGTTCTAGAAATTATACTCAGCATTTTACGTACATGAAGCACAATCTTTGTTGCGATACAAACATTATAAAATAGCCGTGTACCTGGGAAAACATTTTGCGTGCAATCTTGTCAGATCTCCAATTAACGTAATTGTGTTTTTCCATCGTTTTTCCAACATATTAATACGTCTCCATGTCTAGAAATTCGTTCATATGCGGTTGAAATAGGGGATACACCAGCATATTGAGCAGATATGATTTATAGGGGAGGGAGGTTTCAAATAGTTTTACTTTTCTTCCACCGTTCAAAGAGCGTGTCATTTTTAAATTTGTGTTACATTAGAACATATTTGTGAATAATCTGCTTCTTCACATGTTATGATAATCAAAGAAAAATATATCTTATGATAACAAGATTAGTAAGCATTATGTTATCATAAGATTAGCAAACATTTTTTATAGAAAAATGTCTTAATACATATATTTAAAATTATTTTACTAATATCAGTCAATTTTTGTTATTTATGGAAGTGTGAATTCTGGAAATAGAATATCTCTGGACATCTTTGGTGAAGTTCAATCTAAATTTAATTTTTTAAATAATTTATAATATTATAATAAATATATTTAGCTTATTTTTTTATTATATAAATTTTAATTATATTTATGTATCCAAGGTTTACGAAAGAAACACATAACATGAATAACAAGAAGCTATTTAAAATTGTTTTTATTTTCAACTATAACCACCATTAAATCAAATGGGCCAAGATTTATAAACTTAATAAGAAATATAGAAAGTTGTCATTATGCAAGTTATGGATATAATAGTTTTAACAACTACTTGAAAGAAAATCAACATTGCTAAATTAATAATTAATACCCATCAAGTTAATATCGTAGTGAATTTGGTTATTGAATAAAACCCAAAACATCTATATATTTTTATCAAATTTTACATTTCTTCTAATGATTATATTTTTGGATTTTGGTTGAAGAAGTCTATATCCTTTGACATTCCCAGAATATCCAACAAAAATGCATTTTTCAGGTTGTAAGGCTTTTTGTTTCGCATCTGGATATAGGCCGAAGCATCACTTCCAAAAACACGAAACTGACTTACATCTGGTTTGATTGAGCTCCAAGCTTCTACTGAAGTTATATTCTTTAAAACCTTAGTAGGAGTGCGATTTACTATGTAATTTTCATAGTTAATTTCTTCATCCCAAAAAATGAGACTAATTCCTTTAGATTGAAGCATACAATTAGCCATTTATCTTAAGGTGCGATTCTTCCTTTCAACGACACCATTTTTTTGTGGATTATATGGAACAGTATGTTGCAATTTAATTACACGCTTAGTGCAGAAGTTGATGAATTTGTTGTTAACATATTCTCCTCTATTGTCTGATCTTAACTTCACAATTTGATGTCCAAATTGTTTCTCAGAAAAGGCCTTAAAGGCCGAGAACATGTTAAAAACTTCACTCTTGATTTTTAAGAAGTATACCCAAGTGCTTCTGGAAAAATCATCAATGAAAGTTAAGAAGTACTTGCAACCAGAGAAAGAGACAACAGGAAGTGGACAACATAAATCACTGTGCACAAGCTACAAAGTGGCTTAAGCATGCCAAGATTCACGTTTGTCAAAGCTATCCCGATGATGTTTTCTGAGTACACATCCAGAGCAAACACCATCTTGAAAAAATACCATAAGGAGTCCTGTGACCATATTTTATTTACATAGAGTTTGAAGAGAACTATAGTTTAACTGACCAAATCGCTCATGCCAGAGTTTTCTCCCTCCATCATTAATATGAGCAATAAAAACAGAGGAAAGACATGATGACCCATAGTTGTCAAACTTATACAAAATTTTGGAATCATTAGCAATGCCAGTAGCTATAATATGTTTAGGATCTTTAAGGTCCTTGATTACAACATCATGAGGTGAGAATTCTACTATTTTCCCTTAACCTGAATGATTTATCTGATAAATAGAGAGAAGGTTTCATGACAAGGTAGGAACACATAATACATCATTAAACTGACCATTATCTAGATGAATGGTTCCCTATCCTACAACACTAAGAGATCTATCATCACCAACATAAATATGTTTGGTGTTACAATCATTTAAAGAAGAAAACATGGCTTTATTTTTGGCCATGTGGTAGGAAGCTCTAGAATCAATGAGCCAGTCATGAGAATGAGAAGAAGAAGATACATTTAATGCAGAACCAGATCTCTATGCTTGACAATGATAAGCAGAAAGTTCCATTCCTGAAGATGAAGGTGAAGAGTGCCCCAAATTGATGTTGTGCTTCTTCATTGCTGCCTCTAAGGCTTCCATATTGTTAAAACATTTGGACTCTATATGGCCATGACGATTACAAAAGTTGCAATGTCTATCTATCTTCTTCCCTTTGCTTTTATTTTCCTTATCATTTTGGTGAGTTTATTTTTTATTTTGCGGTTGAAATTGCTTAGGACCTTTGTTTGGTTTCAGACCATACTTTTTAAGATACTTCTTCTTGGGATTCTTTTGATATGATTGTTGTTGGGTTGCTAAGGCTTTCTTAGAAGCGTTTCTAGAAGTGATAAGACCAAGGTTTAAGAGTTTATCTTGTTTTCTTATCAAAGAATCACAAAATCCATCAAAAGAAGGGTTCTTGTAGGTGGTTCATGAAGAAATGATGGCTTCTCTAGTGGAATGGAAGGTGGAAACAAATACAGAGTATGCAGGGCCAAGCTTCGCAAGAATCCAATAGATGAGGCTACAATATTCCTTTTTGACCTTACGACCTTCTAAAAGAATTATAAGGGTCTTGATTTTGGACAAAAAATATTCAATATAGGAGAAATTATTGGGGTCCAAAGTAAGAAATTCATTTTCAAGCTGGTGGACCATGATTTTATTTTGAATGCCAAAGACAGTATTTAGCTTTGCAAGGCTTCATGAGCGGTGTCAGTGTCAAGGATATGAAATCGAAGATCATGAGAAATTGACATTCCTATCAACTCTTGTTCTTTATCTTGTTTATTTTCCCATTTAACGACATTTTCATCATCAGAAGGTTTAGTTTGTTGTCCTTTGGCTATTATATAAAGCCCTTTACTTCTAAGTATATCTACCATGTGAGGTAGCCATTGGAAATAATTGGTGTTGTTAAGAATATTCGGGCATGCACTTTCCATTTTTTCTTAAACTGAAGTTGAAAAGAGTTGAAACTAACTTATTCCATGAAAAGATCTCAAAAAAATAGGTTGATTAAAAAAAACTGCTCGGAAAATGGCTTCCATATGAAGAAATTATTCCTTTTGACAAAAACAGAGTTCAAGATGTCGAATAGTTATAGGAACAGTTTGAAATTTGATGATGATGTTCAAATTTTTTAAAAGAATCCCGCCGCTTTAACAAAAAATTTTTACAAAAAGAAGCTTGGGAGAGAGACTTGAACCCAATACCTCTATTCTCATAAACTAACTTCTCACCAAGTGAGATAGTAAAAGGATTTTGTAATTGTTTTAAAGGAGGAAGGTGGTTTTTTATTTTTATTTTTATTTTTCATTTTTCATTTTATTTTATTTTATTTTATTTTTTTATTTTTTAATCTTCGTTCTGCATGATTTTCCCTGCACAAAAAAACACAAAATAATATTAGATTTTCGGTTAGCCTTATCGGCAACTATCTATTTTTTCACTATTTCTAATTTCTCGAGATTGCACGAAGACGAGGGAAACGAGCATACGTAGCAAAAAATTTCCTTCCTCCTATTTCTCATTTTCCAAGATTACACATAACATAGAAAAAAGAGCATATACAAAGAAAATGGTATACATCTGGAAAATAAATAAAACCTAAAAACTAAAATAAACAAAGGGAACTAAAATAAGAAAAACTATTAACAAATATAACTGCAAAACAAATACTTTATACGTCGAAATCTAAACTGATATAACTTGGGCAACCAACAACCTTTTCGCATGAAACTAAAGGCTTCCCTCACTATAACAGATGCTCGAGACAGAAAAAATCATTTCTACAGGCCTGAAAATGTTCATAAATATTAGATCTAGAAAATGGAAGTCACATGCAGTGAAACTGGCTTCAGATTTGGATAAAAAATGAATGCGACCCTTAAAATAGCTCCGATACCATGTAGGAATTTACAGGGTAAGTTCTACAGATAAAAAATCAAAGGTCACCACTCACAAACAGATCACAAATCAGTACACCAGTATTATCACGTGGTCAAAAACTTCGAAGAGGGAAACAATGCATGGCCTGAGCCAACACAGCCACTTCGGGAAATTTTTGAATATAAAAAGAAAAGTTACATATCTTTCTCTCATAAACGGTTACTAGATAGATAACTCTCCATGCTCTTTTAATAGATATCATGGAACAATCGAGTGTTAAGCCACGGATCAAGTGTTGTTAATATCGAGGAGAGAGTGAACCGTGGGATCACTACAATTCATGACCGTCGGATTATAAATAACAAATGTACATAGTAAAGAAACAAAATTTACCTAAATTTACACTAGACTAAGTTATGCTTAACTATTTCCTACCTGTCAGGATATCCTAACATCCCCCCTTAAGAACAACTTCGGATAGGATTGAAGGATTTACAAAGGTGAAAAAAAAGGAGCCTATTTTCTATGTGTCGAAATTTCCTAACATCCCCCCCTTAAGAACAAATTGGGATAGGATTGAATGATTTACAAAGGTGACACAATAGGATAATTAAGGAGACATTAGAGACTATCCCCCCTTAATGATAACTTTCCTGAACTCCAAGCACGGATTGAAGTTTGGCAAACTTTGCTTCTGTGAGAGCCTTTATAAAGATATCGATTACTTGATCATTGGTTGCACAGTACTACACTTCAAGAACAAGATAATGAATGAGCATTCTAATGAGGTGTATGTGGAGTTCAATGCGTTTCATATTCTGATGTTGAAATGGATTTTTACATAGCTGAATGACACTCTGATTATCACATCAAAATGTATTTGGATGCTGTTGATGAAGACCTAATTCAAAAAGGATCTGACAAAGCCACATGGCTTACTTGCACTAGTTGAGTGCTTCAAATAGGATCTCTTTGATGTTCTATTTAATATCCAAGTGTGAAACAGTCTCCATAGTTGTAAAATAGTTGCATCAATCTCACATTGTCAAAAATTAGTCACCTTCATTTGTCTGGAACATATTTTGCACATTTGAAATCTACAAGGGAGCAATGGAATTTTCCATGACACTGTAAGCATGTTTGAGAGCCTCTTCTTTTAACAATTTGGGATGGTCCTTCATGTAATTTTGTATGGAAAAAGCCACCCTGCCTTCACCTCTCTCCACCTGTATTAATAATAGTTAGCAATATTTGAAGAAAATTAGAAGAACCTAAGGAAATATATTATATATTGGACTATAAGAGATTGAGGACCATTTGTTGTGTGTTTTGGATTCTTTCACCAAATTCCTTATCAAGCTCAGTAGATATGTAAATTTGGATCAATAATCAATCTCAAACAATATGTGATTTACTTTCTGCTAAAAATATCGAACGGATCAAAAACAATAGTTAAACGCAATTAGAATCATATAAGAACATGTATTATATATTGGACTATAAGAGATTCAGTACCCTCCCTAATGATCTTTGATATGGTTCTCCAAATGCCTTATCAAGCTCACTAGATATGTAAATTTGGATCAGTAATCAATCTGGAAGAGTATGTGATTTACTTTCCACTGAAACTATCAAACTGAAGGAATATACATTAGTGGAATTTTGAGGTCTAAAATGGGCCTCCTAAGGAAATAATAAAATAATAGCTAAACCAATAAAATAATATTTGTGAATTTGCAGTTCACTTTTTGCATCAAAAATCCATGTAACCATGGTTAAATTCAATTTAAAAATTGTACTAAAATAAAATTAATAAAAAAAATGGTATTGATGTGACTATAAATAAGAATGAGATTTTCAAGAAAAAATTATTATCATTGCACAACTAATACATTTGTCTTTTGTACTTAAATAACTTAAATAAAATATAACTATAAATTCTTAAATTTTTAATTATAGAATTTAGTATTAATTAAAAGTTATATTATTTAAATTATATAATAACATGTAATTAATATACTATATAAGAATAATATAATATAATATATTGTTTTATGTATGAATTCTATATTACATATTGAATTGATTTTATTTATAAATAAATATTTGAAAATATAAAAATATAATATTTATTGAAAAGTATATAAATACATGAAGATTGTGTAGGGATATGTGTTGTTTATTTCAAAAAATATGAAATGAAAATAATAATATTTTATTCAAAAAGTGTGAAATGAAATTTATTATGATTACTTTACTTTATGACTTTAAAATTACTTAGAGCACTACCATGGTTAACAATGACTTTTTATTCACCATTGAGAATGTGATAAGTAAGTACCTTTAACTTGAGCAATGCCACTTCAACCATTAGGGATGATGTCATCCCCTAAAATGTGATTGGTTCTCATAAAGTGAATTTTGATTGTGCATTTTTCATAGAAGGCCCATTTTAGACCTCAAAATTCCCCTAATGAGAATTCAAAATTTGCTCTAATAATTAGAGATAGATTTCAAATAAATCGGATAGATAATTTTATGGTCAAATAGTTGGATGAATAGCATAAGGTGAATGGCTTAAATGGTAAAACAAAAAACTTTCGATTGCGCGCTGCGGGCAAAAGGTAAGTCAATGTGGCAGATAAAAATAAACGCAAAGTTTAAGGCTCGAGTACTCTGTTGATCTTTTGCTTGGATTGTGTAAAGACATCTCTAGTTCTTTGAATTTGTTGTTGTCCTTCTCATTCATAGATTAATAAAACATACAAAAAATTTTCTTATTATCATTACAAAATAAGACCATCAATAAATAAATAATGTAAGACCATCCATCAATAAATAATAAATAAAATACGATTAGATTCCAACAAAATATTATCTTGACATGGATTAATAAAATATACAAATATTATTCTTATTATCATTACAAAAGAAGACCATCAATAAATAAATAATGTAAGACCATCAATCAATAAATAATAAATAAAATACGATTAGAAGTAAATAAACTAAATTCTTATTAAAAATTAATAAATCTGACCTTAAATTACAGGAAATTTCAAAAAAAAAATGATTGAAATATTTAACCAGAAACTGAATGCATACCGAGGAAAAATTTGGTTTTACAGTTTGCATAAATGCAACAATAAAATTGGAAACATTCCTATAGGTATCAGGAAATATCTCATTTTCGAACTTTTCTAACGTGAAACAATAAATTGGAAACATTCCAACATTCCTTTCACTCTCTGCAAGCATCTTATCCTTCCTATTAGAAGGATCCACACTTCACGCGGTATAATTGGAAACAGGTTCTTGACATGGAGATAAAGGTATCACATTGGCAATTCATGTCACTATAAAAAGCTTCAAGCCGTGTGTATAACCATTCATTCATCCATTATAGAAAAACCAAAGAGGCTGCTATTATATTACATTGAAAATGGTTGTTTCTTCCTCCGCGGTTATAACTTTATTTGTAATATGTCTTGCTTTTACACTGGTGCTCTCTGCAGCTGCAGAAGTCCAGACTAATGCGGCAGGTAGTATTTAAAATTATTGTGAAACAATTTACTTCATAAATTGCTAACTCATTACTATCTGAAAGATGAACATAATGATATTGATATTGTATACATGATTTTGATACTTCAGGTGAAGGTGAAGATCATTCCATGTCTACGGCGGTAAAGAAGGTAAATGACAAAATGGGATTTTGGAAGAGTCTGGGCATTTCCAACTGAATGGGAACATTAAAGAATGTATTCTCTGCCAAGGTTCGCGGTGTCTAAGTCCTCCTACTTGCTGCGACCCTGGTCATTGCCAACAACTGTACTGTTGCTGAGCCAATGCATCTCCTCGTGGAGTTAGAAATAGCTCTGTAATAAATTTTACTACTATAGTTGATTTGATTTTGTAATAAAAAAACTCTCCACGTTTAGTTACATTACTATCATGAATACTCTTCCCTTCCTCGTCGAGTTAGAAAGAGCTCTGTAATAAAGTTTAGTACTGTTGTTCATCTGATTTTGTAATAGAAAATATTAAATGTGACGATATTGTTTGTTTGATTTATGTGTTATAAATTCAATAGGAATGTGGAATAATGTTTTATTAAGGATGGAGTTTATTATGAGGGGATGTGTAAGTTTGTTGGTGTTTTTTTTCAAATAAAAATAAAAAATAAAAAAAAATTAAATAAAAAAATAATATCAAATATAATTAAAAAAATAGATGTAAAAAATTGTAAGAATCTAATGTTTAAATAAAAATTTAACAAAATATTTAAATAAATAATTTAAAGATTTATAATTTATGACCCTATCAACATCATATATATCTATATATAGAAAAAAAAATTATGCTTAAAAGTTTTGTTTGATCATATATATATTTTACTTAGCATTCAAAAATATAATTTAAACAAATAAAAATAACACATTATATTTTGCACTTTTAAAAATGTTTTAAATTTACATGTCAATTTAATTTATCTATTATGTTATATTTTTACTATGAAAAAATTTAGACATGAAATTTTATATCTCTTGACTCATGTTAAATTCATACTCAACTGAATTAATGTTATGTTTTAAAATAAAATTTTATATGGAAAAATGTATTGTATTTAAACAATTAAACAATCTTATACTTCAATCTTTTTGGAAATATTTCAGAATAATAAACAAAAATACATCAATTTTTAATTTCATTATTGTCACCAAGTAAACTAAGGTAAATTATGAATGTAATGTTTTATATTATGTTTTCTTAATTCATTTTTTTTTATGTGGAAAAATGTATTATATTTAAACAATCTGATACCTAATTCCTTTGAAAATATTTTAGAATTTTTATTTCGTTATTGTAATATTTAGAAATATTCCCAAAGTAAACCATCCATTTATGTTTCTAGAGTTTTTGGTATTTAGTATGTGTAAGTAGTTTACCAGTGTTGGCTTATTGTTAGAGTTGATAATTATTTAATAAATTAAATAGATTTAGAATGATTGGAATTAGGGTTGGAATTTTAAAACTATTCACTGTTTAAAATGGATAGGAATGGTTTTCACACTTTCTACTTATTTTTATAGTTTTAACTGGAATTTTAATAAATTGACATATTTTATATGTATTTGATGAGAAAATCACTTCCTGAAGAATAATTGCCTGTCAAATTGTGTCCCTAACCAGTAATTGATATTTTAGTAGTCTTACTTGTGTTCTGAGATATAGTTAGCGAGTTAGACCATTATTTCATAAATCAAATAGATTTAGATTCGTCTTTCTGTAGTTCTGCATGCACATGAAGGATGTCTATTTGGAATGGCTTCTTTAGCTTGCTTCAAATGATTTGATATATTTTTCAAAATTTTGTAATATAAATTCATTTTTTTTCAAAAAATTAATAAAAAAGATTCAAATCGCAATCTTTTTAAAGTAAATGATAAATTATGTTATTCCTTAAAAAAGCTTCAATGTTTTTCAGACAATGCAAACACTGACAGTAACTTGATCTTAAAATGCAAAGACTAACAATAACTTGATTTTTTTAGGTGAATAAATCGTACCTAAAAGGAAGATGAATAAAGAATCCTCATTTTTAGAGAGATGTCTTCAAGTGTTATCTAAAAGAATAAAATTTGTTATCTAAATCTTCAGAATAATACCAGCCAACTATTTTTTGGAATATCCGTATGAAAAAAGTGATGCTTAGTTCTGAAGTGGGGGAAAATCACTGTAAAATATTCGAAAATTTATATCACAGATTTTCATACTTGAGAAATTAACCCGACTATTGGACTTTACCTATGTCCTTTCTTGTTCAATTTTCTTAAAATTTTATGAATATAGTTTAATAATTTCATCGGTAGTCTTCCGGATGCGGATGTATTGTAGGGTCGATGGGACAACCGCCCCCGGCCAATTCCCAAGGTGCATGGCGTGTGGTGGCCACATGGCCCTCCACGGCGCCATTAAGTTGGCATTCATTTCGTCTGCGAGCACAGTTAATACTCCTTCGTGACGGTGCTTCATCCTCCCTGGTAAGCCTGGTAGTTGCATTATGGATGCGAATTTAATTTTTGCAGAGCTCTCTGACTCGTCGCGCAGGTGTTTGGATTCCCTTGGAGGTGCTTGCCCTGTGCACTGTCCAGAACCCAGTGCTCGCACACATACTGGCCGTCGCTGCTCGCTTTATAGTTGCCTTGAAACTCTTCCTAGTGCGCATTTTTCTCATAGCGCCTTCTGTATAGTGAACATCGTTCCTCAGCTTCCTTCTGGCTCGCTCTGTATTCTGGTTATTTTCCAAGTTCACCAAGTCAAGGCGGACATGCCAAGACTTAGACAACGCATGACTTGTCAGCAAGGAGGCACTCGTGGCAGATCTGTAGGTGATCGGCCCTCTTCCAGTCGGCAAACCTCTGACTGTCCCTCTGGCCCTGCCCATGCTCATGCACTCGCCTCTCCTCCTCATGAAGTGCCTCGAAACTATGCCTCTTCTGCCCCTCATCCCTCTGGTAGCCATTTCATTTGTCAAACCACGCAGAGAGTGGAGCTGCATTTTGACAGTGCTTTTAATCACCCCTTCATTACGGCCTTTATCACCATTACCCTGCGAGAAGACGCTACTCTTCGTTCTCCTCCCTGGCATGAATCCCCTCCCGCTTCTCTTGATCCCTATCCCCCCCCCCTTTGACCCCCGCCCCAACTCTGCTGTAACACCCCGTGTCAATATTGGCGAACCCACCGTCAGTGCAGCGCCCTCCTTGGGCCTATTCTCTATGCAGGTGGATGCAGATGTTGTTCAAAGCACAAGAGCTCAACACGCGGATGCTGATGCTGAAGATCCCAGGGACGACTTCGGATGCCCCATTGAGGAGGAGCAGCTCTCTCCCATCAACTCCAATTGACTCATCTATGACATGGCGCAGTATGGTCTCTGAACTAGTTTACTTTGGTAGAGATACTGGTTTTTTGTTATCCACAGCAGCATACTGGTTTTTGTTATCGATAGTATTATCTTTCTGTTGTTTTCTCATGACAAAATTTATAACTACTACACCGGTTTCCCTATACAAGGGCGGTGCAACTATTTTTATAGAACTGGTTTCCCTATATGGGTAGTTCAGTATCAGGATAAAGCTTGACCTTCAAGCCCAGTTTCAGGCTATCATAGCTGAACTGAGGCAGTTTTTTACTATAATGTTTACATAAATAGAATTAGCACAGTTTAGAAAAAAAAATTCATCGATAATCACATATCAATTACATAATTTGCAGATACCTTTCAGATACCTTCAAGTTTTAGAAACACGAAAATTTGCAGATGCCTTCAAGTTTTAGAAACACGAAAAAAATTTGTAGATGCCTTCCAGTTTTAGAAACATGAAAGTCCATGCAAGGCTACATTCACATGGATTTTACGGACTTTCAACAACAAGGAAACCATCTAAAACTTAGATTGAACTTTGGACAGACTAAAAATATTTTTAAATAATTCTGTAATTTACTACATCTCTTTTTTAAGAGGAATAATTTATTAAATAGTTTAATGTCATTTTAAATTTATCCGGAAAATTAATGTAAATTAATTTATTAAATAGTTTAATGTCATTTTAAATTTATCCGGAAAAGTAATGTAAATTTTGACAGAATTTCATAAAATTTAATAGAAATTTTTGGAAATCTAATTATTTACCATATCCAAAAAGTAACATAAATTTTGATAATATTCATAAAATTTAATAAAAAATGTTGAAAATCTAAATTACTTGAATCTCAATAATTTTTTAATAACACTAAATTCATATCCACTATAAAAACAAGATTCAAACATTCCTACGCTAAAATTTAAAAATACAAATAAATAATTAGGTTTCTACAATTTTTAGCCTTCCAATCAAACTTGTTACCTGGGATAGAAAAGTACAATGCTTTGCAGCTATTATGTCTTTCGTCTTTTACTCCTACAGAGAAGCTACAATATTCTTATCTATTCAGTGGCCTAGTTCTAGAAATTTCTAAGCAAAGTTGTTGTCGGGGTAGACAAGTACAATGCTTTGCAGCTATTATGTCTCTCGTCTTGTACTCCTACAGAGAAGCTACAAGATGATTCTTATCTATTCATTGTCCTAGTTCTAGAAATTATATTCGGCATTTTACATACATGAAGCACAATCTTTGTTGTGATACAAACATTAGAAAATAGCCATGTACCTGGGAAAACATTTTGCGTGCAATCTTGTCAGATCTTTGATTAAAGTAATTGTGTTTTTCCATCGTTTTTCCAACATATTAATACGTCGCCATGTCTAGAAATTCGTTCATATGCAGTTGAAACAGAAGATACAGCAACATATTGAGCAGATATTATTTATAGGGGAGGGAGGTTTCAAATAGTTTGACTGTTCTTCCAAGAGCGTAGCATTTGTAAATTTGTGTTACATTAGATCATATTTGTGAATAATCAGGGAGGTTTCAAATAGTTTTACTGTTCTTCCATCATTCAAAGAGCGTGTCATTTTTAAATTTGTGTTATATTACAACATATTTGTGAATAATCTGCTTCTGCACATGTTATGATAATCAAAGAAACATATATCTTATGATAAAAAGATTAGTAAGCATTATGTTATCATAAGATTAGCAAGCATTTTGTATATAACCATTATAATTTGGGAAAAATGTTTTAATACATATATTTAAAATTATTTTACTAATATCAGTCACTTTTTGTTATTTTATGGAAGTGTGAATTCTGGAAAACCAATATCTCTGGACATCTTTGGTGACGTTCAATCTAAATTTAATTATTTAAATAATTTATAATATTATAATAAATGTATTTAGTGTTGATTTTTTTATATAAATATAATTATATTTATGTATCCAAGGTTTACGAAAGAAACACATAACATGAATAAAAAGAAGTATAAAAAGATGTCATTATGCAATTTATGGATATAATAGTCTTAAAAACTAACAAAAAGAAAATCAACTTTGCTAAATTAACAATCAATACCCATGAACTTAATGTCATAGTGAATTTGGTTATTGAATAAAACCCAAAACACCGATATATTTTCATCAAATTTTACATTTTTTCTAATGATTATATTTTTGGATTTTGGTTGAAGAAGTCTATATCCTTTGACATCCTCAGAATATCCAACAAGAATGCATTTTTCACTCTTAGGTTCTAAGGCTTTATGTTTCGCATCTGGATATGGGCCCAAGCATCACTTCCAAAAACATGAAACTGACTTACATCTGGTTTTATTGAGCTCCAAGCTTTTGTTGAAGTTATATTCTTTAAAACCTTAGTAGGAGTGTGATTTACTATTTAATTTCTACAGTTAATTTCTTCAGCCCAAAAATTGAGACTAAGTCCTTTAGATTGAAGAATAATATTAGCCATTTCTTTTAAGGTGTGATCCTTCCTTTTAGCTACACCATTTTGTTGTGGTTATATGGAACAGTATGTTGCAATTGAATGCCATGCTCAGTGCAATAGTTGATAAATTTGTTTTTAATATATTCTCCTCCATTGTCTAATCTTAACTTGAGAATTTGATGTCCATATTGTTTCTCAGCAAAGGTCTTAGAGGCTAAGAACATGTTAAAAACTTCACTCTTGAGTTTTAAGAAGTATACCCAAGTGCCTTTGGAAAAATAATCAATGAAAGTTAAGAAGTACTTGCAACTAGAGAAAGAGACAACAGAAAGCGGACCACATAAATCACTATTCACAAGCTACAAAGGGGCTTAAGCATGCCAAGAAGAATGTTTGTCAAAACTATCCCAATGATGTTTTCTGAGTACACATCCAGAGCAAACACCATCTTGGAAAAATACCATAAGGAGACCTGTCACCATATTTTCTTTACATAGAGTTTGAAGAGAGCTATAGTTTAACTGACCAAATTGCTCATGCCAAAGTTTTCTCACTTCATCATTAATATGAGAAAAAAAAACAGAGGGAAGACATGATGACCCAAAGTTGTCAAACTTATACAACACTGTGGAATCATCAGCAATGCTTGTAGCTAAAATATGTCTAGGATCTTTAAGGTCCTTGATTACAACATCATGAGGTGAGAATTCTACTATTTTCCCTTCACTTGAATGAGTTCTCTAATAAATAGAGAGAAGGTTGCATGACAAGATAGGAACACATAATACATCATTAAACTGACCACTATCTAGATGAATGGTTCCCAGTCCTACAACACTAAGAGATCTATCATCACAAACATAAATATTTTTGGTGTTACAATCATTTAAAGAAGAAAACAAGCCTTTAGTTTTGGCCATGTGGTAAGAAGCTCTAGAATCAATGCGCCACTCATGAGAATGAGAAGAAGAAGATACATTTAATGCATAACTAGATCTTGATGTTTGACAAGTACAAGAGGAAAGTTCCATTCCTGAAGATGAAGGTGAAGAGTTCTCCAAATTGATGTTGTGCTTCTTCATTGCTGCTTCTAAGGCTTCCATATTCTTAAAACATTTGGACTGTATATGGCCATCATGATTACAAAATTTGCAATGTCTATCTATCTTCTTCCCTTTGTTTTTATTTTCCTTATCATTTTGGTGAGTTGTTTTTTTAGTTTGCGGTTGAAATTGGTTAGGACCCTTGTTTGGTTCTAGACCATAATTTTTAAAATACTGCTTCTTTGGATTCTTTTGATATGATTGTTGTTGGGCTACTAAGGATTTCTTATAAGTGTTTCCAGAAGTGATAAGACCAGTGTGTAAGAGTTTTTCTTGTTCTCTTATCAAAGAATCGCAAAACCCATCAAAAGAAGGGTTCTTGTAGGTGGTTTGTAAAGAAACCATGGCTTCTATAATGGAATGGAAGGTGGAAACAAATATAGTGTATGTAGGGACAATCTTAGCAAGAATGCAATAGATGAGACTACAATATTCCTTTTTGACCTTACAACCTTCTAAAAGAATTCTAAGGGTCATGATTTTGGACAAAAAATATTCAATAGAGGAGAAATTATTGGGGTCCAAAGTAAGCAACTCACTTTCAAGCTAGTGGGTCTTGATTTTATTTTGAATGCCAAAGATAGTATTTAGCTTTGAAGGGCTTCATGAGGGGTGTCAATGTCAAGGATATGAAATCGAAGATCTTGAGTAATGGACATTCCTATCAACCCTCGTGCTTGATATTGTTTATTTTCCCATTTAGTGACATTTTCATCACCATAAGGTTTAGTTTCTTGTCCTATGGCTATTCTATAAAGCCCTTTACTTTTAAGTATATCTACCATGTGAAGTAGCCATTGGAAATAATTGGTGTTGTTAAGAATAACCGGGCATTCACCGTCCATTTTTTCTTAAACTGAAGCTGAAAAGAGTTAAAACTAATGGATGCCATGGAAAGATCTTGAAAAATAGGGCGATTAAAAATGAAACATCTTTAAAAATGGCTTCCGAATGAAGAAGTTATGCCTTTTGAAAAAAACTGAGTTGAAGATGTCGAATAGTTACAGGACAGTTTGAAATTTGATGATGAAGTTCATATTTTTTAAAAGAATCCCTCCCCTTTAACAATTTTTTTTTACAAAAAGAAGCTTGAGAAAGAGACTTGAACCTAAGACCTATATTCTCATAAACTAACTTCTCACCAAGTGAGATAGTAAAAGGATTTTGTGATTGTTTGAAAGAAGCAAGGGGTTTTTTTTATTTTTACTTTTATTTTTATTGTTTATTTTTTATTTTATTTTATTTTTTTAATCTTCGGTGTGCGTGCTTTTTCCTGCACAAAAAACACAAAATAATATCATATTTTCATTAGCCTTACCGGCAACTATCTATTTTTTCACTATTTCTAATTTCCTGAGATTGCAAAAAGACGCGAGGAAGGAGCATGCATAGCAAAAAAATTCCTTCCTCCTGTTTCTCATTTTCCAAGGTTGCACATAGCGGAGAGCAAAGAGCAGACACAAAGAATATGGTATATATCTGAAAAATAAATAAAACCTAAAAACCGAAATAAATAAAGAGAACAGAAATAAGCAGAACTATTAAAAAATATAATTGTAAAACAGAGACTTTATACGTCCAGATCTAAACTAACATAACTTGGACAACCATAAACCTTTTTGCATAAAAATAAAGGCTTTCCTCACTACAAAAGACGCTCCAGACACAAAAAAGCAGTTCTCCATGCCTGAAAATGTTTATAAATCGTAGATCTAGAAAACAACAGTCACATGCAGTCAAATCGGCTTCGGATTTGGATCAACAACGGATGCAGCCCTTAAAATAGCTTTGATACTATGTAGGAATTTATAGGGTAAGTTCTATAGATAAAAAACCAAAGGTCACCACTCACAAACAGATCACAAATCAGTAAACCAGTATTATCACATGGTTAAGACCCTCGAAGAATGAAACAGTGCACAACTTGAGCCAACACGGCCACTTCAGGAAATTTATTAATATAAAATAAAAGTTACATATCTTTCTATCATAAATGGTTACTGAACAGATAACTCTCCATTCTCTTTAAATATATATCATGGACCAATCGGGTGCTAAGCCATGAATCAAGTGTTTTTAATACCAAGGAGAGAGTGAACCGTGGGATCACTACAAATCGTGACCGTCGGATTATAAGTAACAAATGTACATAGTAAAGAAAAATACTTTACCTAACTCAACGCTAGACTAAGTTATTCTTCACTATTTCCTATCTGTCGGAATATCCTAACATCCCCCCTTAAGAGAAACTTGGGATAGGATTGAAGGATTTACAAAGGTCACACAAAAGGGGCCTATTTTCTATGTCTCGAAATATCCTAACATCCCCCCCTTAAGAAAAAATTGGGTTAGGATTGAAGGATTTACAAAGGTGACACAATAAGAGAATGAAGGAGGCATTAGAGCCTATCCCCGCTTAATGATAACTTTCCTGAACTCCAAGCATGGATCGAAGTTTGGTAAAATTCGCTTCTGTGAGAGCCTTTATAAAGATATCGACTACTTGATCATTGGTTGGACAATACTGCACCTCAAGAACACGATCATGAATGAGTTTTCTGATGAGGTTTATGTGGAGTTCAATGTGTTTCATACGTTGATGTTGAACTGGATCTTTACATAGCTTAATGGCACTCCGATTATCACACCAAAGTGTATTTGGATGCTGCTGATGAAGACCAAATTCAGAGAGGATCTCACAAAGCCACATGGCTTCCTTGCATTAGCTGAATTCTTCGAATAGGATCTCTTTGATGTTATATTTAATATCCAAATGTGAAAGAGTCTCCATACTTGAAAAATAGTTGCATCAATCTTACATTGTCAAAAATTAGTCACCTTCATTTATCTGGCACATCTTTTGCACATTTGAAATATGCGGGGAGCAATGGAATTTTCCATGAGACTGTAAGCATGTTTGAGAGCCTCTCCTTTTAACAATTTGGGATGGTCCTTCATGTAATGTTGTATTGAAAAAGCCACCCTTCCTTCACCTCTCTCCACCTGTATTAATAATAGTTAGCAATATTTGAATAAAATTAGAAGAACTTAAGGACATATATTATGTATTGGACTATAAGAGATTGAGGACCATTTCTTGTATGTTTTGGATTATTTCACTAAATTCCTTATCAAGCTTAGTAGATATGTAAATTTTGATCAATAATCAATCTCAAACAGTATGGGATTTACTTTCTGCTAAAAATATCGAACAGATCAAAAATAACAGTTCAAGGCAATTAGAAGCATATAAGGACATGTATTATATATTGGACTATAAGAGATTGAGTACCCTCCCTAATTATCTTTGATATGGTTCTCCAAATGCCTTATCAAGCTCACTAGATATGTAAATTTGGATCAGTAATCATTTGGAAGAGTATGTGATTTACTTTCCACTGAAACTATCAAACTGAAGTAATATACATTAGTAAATTTTGAGGTCTAAAATGGGCCTTCTAAGGAAATAATAAAGTAATAGCTAAACCAATAAAATAATATTTTTGAAATTGCAATTCACTTTTTGCAAAAAAAATCCATGTAACCATGGTTAAATTCAATTTAAAAATTATACTAAAATAAAATTAATAAAAAAATGGTATTCATGTGACTATAATTAAGAATGAGATTTTCAAGAAAATATTATTATCATTCCACAACTGATGCATTTGTCCTCTGTACTTAAATAACTTAAAATAAAATATAACTATAAATTCATAAATTTTTAATTCTAGAATGTACTATTAATTAAAATTTATATTATTTAAATTATATAATAACATGTAATTAATATACTATATAAGAATAATATAATATAATATATTTTTTTATGTATGAATTCTATATTACATATTGAATTGATTTGATTTATAAATAAATATTTGAAAATATAGAAATATAATATTTATTGAAAAGTGTGTCAATACATGAAGATTGTGTAGGGATATGCATTTTTTTTCAAAAAATATGAAATGACAATAATAATATTTTATTCGAAAGTGTGAAATGACATTTATTATGTTTACTTACTTTGGGAATTTAAAAGTACTTAGAGCACTACCATGGTTAACCGTGACTTTTTATCCACCATTGAGAATGTGAAAAGTAAGTACCTTTAACTTGAGCAATGCCACCTCAACCATTAGGGATGATGTCATCCCCTAAAATGTGATTGGTTCTCATAAAGTGAATTTTGATTGTACATTTTACTTAGAAGGCCCATTTTAGACCTAAAAATTCCCCTAATGAAAATTCAAAATTTGCTCTAACAATTAGAAATAGATTTAAGATAAATCAGATAGATAATTTTATGGTCAAATTATCAGATGAATAACATAAGGTGAATGGCTTAAATGGTAAAACAAAAAGTTTGCGATTTCGCGCTACAGGCAAAAGGTAAGTCAATGCGGTAGATAGAAATAAACGAAAATTTTAAGGCTCGAGTACTCTGTTGATCTTTTGCTTGGATTGCGTGAAGATGCCTCCAGTTCTTTGGATCTTATATTATCATTCTCTACACAAAATTTATGAAGTTATGGGCTGCTACCGCTTATCATTCATGACAATGAGTGGGAGTGAAATTCCAGCAAAATATTATCTTGACATGGATTAATAAAATATAAAAATATTATTCTTATTATCATTACAAAATAACACCATCACTAAATAAATAATGTAAGACCATCAAATAAATAATAAATAAAATACGATTAGAAATAAATAAATGGAAGATTCTAACTAGGCGGAGGGATTGCTCGGTTTTCGTGACTGGACGAAAAATATTCCGGCTCCGGCCAACCATTCCTCCAACCTCTAATGCATCTGATAGAATCTGACAAAATCTGAAATGGATACTTCGCGTCAGCTACCAGCCTGATCCATTCGTTAAGTGACCGACATAGTCCCCGACTCTCGTGGGTTCAACTGTAGGTGATGGGTCTTAATTCTAAACCACCAGCGTCCATCCTGCGTCTAAAGCAACGCTGCAAATTCAAATTTTGGATTGGATCAGCTCCCACGTAGAAGGCAGTGCTCCCAAAATCAAATTTTCACCTTCCCGAAGAAGAAGAGGGAAATCAACTGATGGTAAAGAAATATCTACTACGCCTGTGAAACCGAACTCCGTCGATGCCAACGATGTGAGTCGAAATTACGAAAACATTGCAGAGGCCATGAATGCAGCTCCATAGAAGAGCCATGCCAAATATGTAGTTCATATAAAAGCAACATTTTATGCAGAGAAGAGCCATGCAAGATACATAGTTCATATAAAAGAAGGACTTTATGCAGAGAACGTGGAATTGCACAAGAAGAAAAATCTCATGTTCGTTGGGGATGGCATGGACGTCACAGTGATTACACGAAACCGAAATGTGAAAGGTAACTTCACAATGTTTAGCTTTGCTTGCCTTCAACAAACAAACAGTTGCTACATAGCAGTATACTTTTCTATTTATTTTTCATCTTTGCTCAACTCTCCATGGTACACGCTTGAAATTTAGGGTTATTTATTAAGTTCACTGACTAGCTTGCTTTCTTTGAGCTCTGAATCCTATTAGCAATGATTTCGCAGTCACCCGCAGAGCGTGATTTCGAAACATCCCCTACTTCACATTTTCTAGCCATTGGGTATTCACTCCTTAGATTTCACTTAATCAGTCCATGCTTTGGCATGACCTGTTAGCATGCCTTGGCTACAAGACAGACGATTGGAAAATATTTACAGTGTAGGTGTATTTCTGAACCTACTCAATTGAAAGTTTCATTTCTCTTTTGTTCCCATCGCAATGATATCTAACTTTGATCCATACAAAAAAATCTATTATAACAGTTGTGTCAAGGGCTATTACGAGGACCAAGATGCCACACTAATTGTGCGTTTGGATGATTAAATGATGGGTAACGACTATAATCTCTATGCATTTTCTAGTCCTAGGACAAATATTTTACCATTTTACATTTTCGAGTGCCAGTAGAAATATTTTACCATTTTACAACTAGGGCTTCCATTGTTTTATTTAGGTTAAAAAAAAAAAAACCTATTCTTAAGAAGCTGTGGTACTGGTTCATTTTATCAAAAATAAATCAATCAAAATTTTGGATGGAGATAAAAGAAAATTTATTAAATAAATATGTTTTTCTTCATTAATTTTGTATATTTAAAATTTAAAATTTTTAAATTGTATATTTGTAAATATCAAGTAGTTCAATGATTTTGTAGGGCACTAAATTTTTATGCATTCAAAATTTGTATTTAAAAAAAAAAAAAAATACAAATCTCTTCAAAATTGTAGAAATTATATCTATGAAATTAAAATATCTATTTCATCTATTAAAAAGCTATGCCAATATTTAGTAAGGAACATAAAATATTTTTTTAGTAAAGAATAAAGAAAACAGAAACTATGCCAATAATTAGTAACACAGATAAAATATTTTTTTAGTAAGGAATAAAGAAATTAGAAATATATTTGAAGCCATTTAATAGTTAAAGGCATTTCCTTTATCTATCTATTTCTGAGAATGTCAAAAAATTACATAAAGAAAAAATAAAATGTATACTTAAATATATTTTAGATATCAAATCATTATATCAAAATAAATCCATTCTTCGTTCCAATAAGAAATCTTATATCCATTTTATTATATACCATTCAATCCAAATTGTAATTAAATTTTAAATTTTTATTTGAATTAAAATTAATAATATGTGTTTTTTTGATAAATTTTTTAAATATTACAAAATTTAGTCAAAAGAGTAGTGCTGATTTTATTGAAGAAAAGATAAATATGGTTTTATTTGTTTATTTGTTGTATGTATATTTATTATAATTAGATAAATGTTGCCCATTAAACATAAAATGTCATTTTTGTTATGTGATAAAAAAATATTTTATTACCAGTTTAGATTTATATTAGGATTTAGGATAAAATTTCTTGAGATGCAAATTCATGATCTATTTTGGCCCTTGGTAAATCTTGAGTTAAAATAGATATAGGTTGGTCTAATTATTAACCTTTAAATATGTTAAGAAAAGTTACCATGGGTTAAAAATACCATGGGAAAAACGATAAGTTGGAATTCGAAAATATTACACATGACATTACAACAATATTACCATACCTAACTTCGACAATATTTTATTTAGAATATTTTAATTTAGAAATTTAAAAATATTTATTATGTTTTTTTTTAATTGGAAAAAACTAATAACTATTTTTGCTTAAGATTTTTGAATATTGAAAGTTAAAAAATTATATATATATGAAGACAGATAGAGACACTGTAGAGGTTAGAGACAATGCAGAGGTTTCTAACTTATGAAATATACAGATAGCAAGGTTTTTATCTGTCGCTTTCCCCAAGAAATCATTGTGTAATTTGTGATTGAAATTCTTCAGTTCAGCGAGTGCGGTCTTGAGATATGAGCCTTAATTTAGATTCATCCTCCTAAAAGTTCGTGAGACTTCTCAAAATAATTAATGACATGACAAAAAGTCTAAACATACAAACTTGAAGGCATAACTTGACCTAGACCACCTAGAACATAAAAATAATTTCATCAAACACATGAAAAACATGTAAGCTACAAGTCATGAATGCATATATGATCACAAACTAATAGTTTTTGCCTGGGAATCATCGATAAGGCTCTAAACCTTCTCTAGCTAGCTACAATAGCACTTGTTAGTCCAGGAAATCATCAACCATTCATATATTCACCAAACATGTCTAGAGCCATAGATAATATACATCATATAACCAACAAATAACCAAAAAATAACTGATGTAGTCGAAGCCACATTTTAACATAACCCCATGGACCCTATGGTTTATGGGCCCAAATATTAAACTCCCCTTTTTACACAGTGGAATACAATGGAGGAGTTTAACAACATACATACACTAGAAATCAATATCACTCACCTTAGACAAATTATACATACTCTAATATTTTACATATGCGTGGAACAGGTTCTGGGATCCCACATGACGATAGCCAATCAAGGCTCATCGCATCTGAACACATATAAGTTGCAACTTAAATGGAAACCAACACAATCACCAATGTGAATTTACAGCACTAGTCTCTACCGTAGACCTTTGTAGGATCCAACGGTCTCTATACTTCTTCGTCTTATTATAATGGATGTCCGCAAACTTAACCCTTTACCGATAATGGTAAATAGTAAACCTTGCGGTGTGTGCTCATGTGGTACACCGACACGTATTCGCCCCTCGTCGCATCACACATTTCATCTCTTACCGCATTGCAAATAAAATAATATACCTATGATGTCCTTAAAATTTAATTATTTGTTTTGTGATATTGCAATTTTCTCTATGTCGTCGATCGGAAATGAGATCTAATGGTGCTCACCTGCTTTTCCCTTCTTCAAACTGCATCTTTCCAACCGATCTTGTGACGTGATCTCATCTGTTCATCTTTCCCCTTCCAGATATGCACTCTCATCGTAACCGTTCGTCGTTCTCCTTCATGCCTTTGTTCGGAAATCTCTGAGATTTAAGGAAACACGTTGTTGTAGCCCTGTACGGCCCAACATTGCTCCATGCTCCTCCCTACAACAACTCATCAATAAACTTACGCGACTGCAAGTTATGCTATTACTACTCGGTTTGGAGGTTCCAACAGTTATAGAAATTAACTGTGAAAATCTTGATTAACACGCAGAGTCTCAATCCACTTTGAAATTTCAAAAGAAGTTCTATGTAGATAACACGCACACCACAAATTACATAATAGGATTTATAAGTCACAGCTAAAAAATCATAATAATTAAAAATTATACAATCTTCATTGAAATTTAATCCTGTTACAATACTACAACTTTTGTGAGCCTGAAAACACCCATTAAAATGACTTCTCACTCATCATACTGTCACTCCCTTAACTAGCCAACCTCGGACAACCTCGAGGCAACTTTTAATCTCTAGCCAAACTCTCCAATCCTTGCTCTTTTTTCCTTTTTTTGTTTCAAAATGCTTTACAAATATATACAAAAAGGATTCATGAACCAATTTCAGTTCAGATCCAACGATCTCTCAATTATTTCCTAAATCTTCTCTCAATTCCATTCTTTACTCAACCAAATCCTACATTAGACCTCTAGATCCCTAAAATCCTCACTCTTCCTACGATTGCTGACTTAACCCTGAGATCTCTACAACTCATGAGATATTCTTCAAATTACAATTAAGTCTCTTTAGAACTCAACTAAACTTAGGAAAATAACAAAATAATTAAGGGAACCCACTCCCTTTAGTAAATGTGTGATAAGACTCTTAAGTCTTATGAATTTTGAAGAATGTTACTGCATCAATAACTAACATAGAAACCATCGCTAGGTAGCCATAAGATAACCATCATAATCAACACATGTCTATAGATCACAACATGAAAATAACTCATATTAACATATGAAAATTCCAACCAAGTCAGGGACTTGCACATACCACCCGACCATATATTAGGCTAAAACAATTATTTATTTTAGTCAATCACCCTTGCGCCATATTCCAAGAATAGATGTGGGATCTCATGGAACAAAGCAAGAAAAACCAAACCAGGTCTTCTACTATCCAGTTGACCTCAAACAATGATTCCACCTCATGGTCGGGCATACTAATACCAACCAAATCAGTCTCTACCAAAATTTTCCATGGCTCCAGAGTATTTGTTCCAACTGTGGCTCTAGGAACTGATAACTCAACCCATAGCCTTCCATGACTCCAAAATGTTTTTCCAACATGAATCAAAGACTAGTAACTCAACCCGCCAAGGGATCAAGAGTGTTTTTCCAACCTAGGCTCCAAGACTAGTAACTCAACCTAATTTATTTCAGGGCTTTGAGAGCATTTGTTCAAACCATCGACTCTAGGAACCAATAGCTCAACCCACATCCATAAGGAACTTGAGCACCAATCAGAAACAAGAAGTGGAAAACCCACAAGACCATGGCTATCCAGGAAATGGAAAGGTAATGATAAAACCACTTTCAATCCAAGTAGATCTCCATGCTGATGACAACACATAATCAAAAAACCATATGCATGTACCATGCATGCCAAAACTAGCAAGGAAATCATACATGCATCTCGGTACCAACAGAGTAATCTAGTTGTAGTTGTTGATCTATCTATTCCCTTGTGATTTCTTTCTTTCCTTTTCCATTTTTCTCCAAATCCAAATGAATACTAGAGTGCTCCAAGCATGTTCCAAGAATACTCTAAGTGTGCAAGATTATGAAAGAATGAGAGAATAGAAGGGAGCTCCACCCAAAAAACTATCAAAAGACATGAATTGGTCCTCATAAACCTTTTTATTATTGAGGCCTCTATTTTCTTCAGTTTCCTTCATTTTTCTTTCAATTTCTCTCTCATGCAATTATGTGACCCTTTAGCTCCCTTTTTTCTTATTTTCCTTTATTTTTATAAATAAAATACCAATTAATGTCTCTTTGCCTTTGCCAATGCCTATGAGAATTTATGTAGCCATAATAAACCTAAAGTGACACCCACTAGGATGTTTTTTCCATAATTCAACTTGGAATACATGTCCCATGGCCTTGGTCTTATATTTTTTTACATTGAAAAGTCAACTAGGCATTGTTACAAGACATTTCGAGATGAAAATGACACCTTTTCAAGTTTTCTTCCTTTGAAATATATTACACAAAATTTTTCTTCATGTGACATTTCACATTGCCTAAAACTTTTCTTTGTCAAAATCTATTTTAGTTTGACACATCAAAATTTCTCAAAAATTCCTCCATCATAAGAAAGGGTTTTGATAGATCATATTTCTCCAACTTTTCATTCATTGCACCATACCACATTGCATCAATATTTTTTTCAATGTGACACATTGCGCTTTCCCAAACTTTCTTTTTGTGTGACATATTGCATATTGTCAAACTTCCTTTCCATGTGATACATCACACCTAAAATTCCTTTGGCTAAAACATATCACACCGCTCCAAACATTCCTATGTCCCATAACGCACATTATCAAATATTCCTTCCATGTGACACATCACATTGTGTCAAAATTTATTTCTATATGACATATTGCATCTTCTCAGACATTTGATCTCTACGACACATCACACCCAACCACACCAAAGTCTTAATCCATGCAATATACATGAAATATGTTTCCAATAACATGTGACAACAAAGTTTGGTTCCATGTGATACATAAAAAATTTCAATGTTTAAGATATATTGCACCAAAATATAAAAGAGGCATGAGACAAGGCATATTGCACTAAATTGTAGGAATTGTGAAACATAGGGTTTGTAATGAATATCCAATGGAATGTTTCCATGTTATTCCACATTAGACATTGCCAATGTGACTTTTTGTATTGTGAGATTTTGGAGTGTGCATTTAGTTAAATTTTGAAGTCATGTTTTCTTCCAAGTTTCCAATAGTACCTTTGGTAAACATTACCCAATGAGAATGAATGCCGTAGTTAGGGAATTTATGCCACCTAAGAGATGGTATCATTGATTGCGTTGTGGTGATGTATATCACTGAAAAATAAACAATGATGGGTACAACTAGTGGTGGATATGATTGATGATTTGAAGCAATAGGTTGGTAGCTAGAAGGGAAATGTTGGATAGTCAGAAGTGCACCCATGGTCATCCAACAAATTTGAATGAGAACTCACAATTTTTTTTGTAAACTACAAAACTTTACATTACTCATGAAAAGTGCATGACATAGATAACACTAGGCGCACAAAGGGAGCATTGGGACTTGACCCTCAAACCTTGTTGCTTATATGAGCCTCTAAGAACTTCATAAAGAAAATACCAATACATCAGGGCCTTACAAGGGGCCCTGGTCTCCTTGACATACAATTTATACACCAAAGCTAGAATAAACGAACATGGACAATCGTCAAAAAAAATTCCCACACTAAACAAACTCCTTGGAATACATAGAAACCTTCCTATGAGTCGTGACTGAAGAGCCCAACATGCCACTGTTGAAACTGTGAGTCCACTAAAGAGGAAACCACCAACGCTAACCTGAAAACAAGAAAAGCGCCCCCAAAATTCAAAACATCCATATACCACCTTTGGATCAAACAACATATAAGAAAGGAAACACTACATAGGGAAGGAGAGAAACACAAAAATCCCACAAAAGGGTCATGATCCTGCTATGTTGTTGTAATCTGTAGATACAAAGGCCATCCATGGGCATGCTAGAGACAAAACCAAAAACTTCAAGAGAGACCCAAATTTTACCACCCACTACCTTTATTCATTGAACATTATCTAAAGTTGCACAGTTATGAGAACCCTTGTACTAAAGTTAATGGGATCAAATGTAAACTCACGTTAACTATTAAAGTTAGTTGCTATTATTATTAGTTATGTTAAGTAATTTATAAAAGTTAATCTATAAATTTAATTTTATTAAATATTTAATATGTAATGTTTCAAAGTATATTCTTCTCTTCATTATTTTTCATAATAAATATCATCATTATAAATTCTAGAAATTTAAATATATATGAGAACTTAAATAATTTGGTATTGTAGTATAAGTGATTAAAAATTAAAAATTACAGTGGGTGGGTTAATTCAATTAGCCCAAAAAGAATGGTTCAAGGGAAGAGTTTATTGGATATCCTTGAAACACATTTTATATAAATATTATATTATAAAATAGATAATATATTATAAGTGGTTAGAGAGTAAAGTAATTGAAATAATTGTTAGTTTAATTATTGTAAAATAAATATTATATAATTAAAATTTATATCATATTTTTTTATTATTTTGAAAAAAAAAATATCAAAATAAAATTTAGATAAATGGTATATGTATATGTATATGTATATGTATATGTATATGTATATGTATATGTATATATATATATATATATATATATATATATATATATATATATATAACTTTCAACATTCTCAGTAATGCTTGTTAAAATTATAAATATCAGATTATGAATTTAAAAAATGATATTAAAAAAATTAAAATTCTTAGGTATAGATAGTTATTAGTTTTTTCTGGTTTAAAATATATATATATATATATATATAATGATTTTTTTGTTAATTTCTAAATTAAAATATTCTAAATAAAATATTGTCCAAGTTAAGTATGGTAGAACTGTTGTAATGTCATGTGTAATATTTTTGGATTCTAACTTATGGTTTTTCTCATGGCATTTTTAACCTATGGTTTTCTTAACATATATAAAGGTTAATAATTAGACCAACCTATATCTATTTTAACTAGGGATTTACCAAGTGCAAAAATAGATCATGGATTTGTATCTCAAGTTTATCCTAAATCTTAATATGAATCTAAATTGGTAATAAAATATCTTTTTTGTCACATAACAAAATTGACATTCTATGTTTAATGGGCAACATTTATCTAAAATATCGTAAATATACATACAAAAAATAAAGCCATATTTATCTTTTCTTCAATAAGATCAGCACTACTCTTTTGACTACTTCTGTAATAATTAAAAAATTTATTTAAAAAACACATATTTTTAATTTTTAATTAAAATAAAAATTTAAAATTTAATAACCATTTGGATTGAATGGTATATAATAAAATGGATATGAAATTTCTTATTGGAATATTTTGATATAATGATTTGATTTCTAAAATATATAATTATACATTTTTATTTTTTCTTTATGTAAATTTTTGACATTTTAAGAAATAGATAGATAAAGGAAATGCCTTTAACTATTAAATGGCTTCAAATATATTTATGATTTCTTTATTCTTTATTAAGAAAATATTTTATCTTCCTTACTAATTATTGGCATAGTTTTTTAATAGATGAAATAGATATTTTAATTTTATGGATATAATTTCTACAATTTTGAAGAGATTTGTAATTTTTTTTTAAAATACAATTTTTGAATGTATAAAAATTTAGTGCCCTGTAAAACCATTGAACCACTTAATATTTACAAATATACAATTTAAAATTTTTTAATTTTAAATATATGTTCTAAATTTTAAACAAAATTAATGAAGAAAAAAATATATATTTAATAATTTCTCTTTTAACTTCATCCAAAATTTGATTGATTTATTTTTGGTAAAATGAACCAGTACTACAATTTCTTGAGAATAGTCCTTTTTTTTAACCTAAATAAAACAACGGAAGCCCTAGTTGTAAAATGGTAAAATATTTGTACAGGCACTAGAAAATTTAAAATGGTAAAATATTTGTCCTGGGACTGGAAAATGCACAGAGATTATAGTCGTTACCCATCATTTTATCATCCAAACGCACAGTTAGTGTGGCATCTTGGTCCTCGTAATAGCCCTTGAGACAACTGTTATAACAGATTTTTGTGTGGATCAAAGTCAGATATCATTGCGATGGGAACGAAAGAAAAATAAAACTTTCAATTGAGCAGGTTCAGAAATACACCTACACTGTAAATATTTTCCAATCGTTTGTCTTGTAGCCAAGGCATGCTAACAGGTCCTGATTAAGTGAAATCTAAGGAGTGAATACCCAATGGTTAGAAAACGTGAAGTAGGGGATGTTTCGAAATCACGCTCTGCGGGTGACTGCGAAATCCTTGCTAATAGGATTCAGAGCTCAAAGAAAGCAAGCTGGTCAGTGAACTTAAGAAATAACCCTGAATTTCAAGCGTGTACCATCGAAGAGTTGAGCAAAGAAGAAAAATAAATAGAAAAGTAGACTGCTATATAGCAACTGTTTGTTTGTTGAAGGCAAGCAAAGCTAACCTTTGTGAAGTTACCTTTCACATTTCGGTTTCGTGTAATCACTGTGACATCCATGCCATCTCCAACGAACATGAGATTTTTCTTCTTGTGCAATTCCATGTTCTCTGCATAAAATGCTGCTTTTATATGAACTACGTATTTTGCATGGCTCTTCTCTGCATAAAATCCTGCTTTTATATGAACTAGATATTTGGCATGGCTCTTCTCCGGAGCCGCATTCACGGCCTCTGTAATGGTTTTGTAATTTCCACTCCCATCGTTGGCATCGACGGAGTTCGGTTTCACGGGCGCAGTAGATATTTCTTTACCATCAGTTGATTTCCCTATTCTTCTTCGGGAAGGTGAAAATTTGAATTTGGGAGCACTGCCTTCTACGCGGGAGCTGATCCAATCCAAAATTTAAATTTGGAGTGTTGCTTTAGACGGTGGTGGTTTAGAATTAATACCCATCGCCTGCGGTTGAACCCACGAGAGTCGGGGACTACGCCGGTCACTTAACGAACGGATCAGGCTGGCAGCTGACGCGAAGTATCCATTTCAGATTTTGTCAGATTCTGTCAGACGCATCAGAGGTTGGAGGAATGGTTGGCCGGAGCCGGAAGATTTTCCATACGGTCATGGAAACCGGGCAATTCCTCCGCTAGTTAGACTCTTCCTAGATAAATTAAATTATTATTAAAAATTAATAAATCTCACGTTAAATTACAGGAAATTTGCAACAGGAAATTTGCAAAAAATAATTAGTGAAAGATTTGACCAGAAATAGAATGCATACCGAGGAATAATCATTGGCTTTACAGTTTGGGAAATATCTCATTTTCGAACTTTGCTAATGCGCAACAATAAAATTGGAAACATTCCAACATTCCTTTCACTCTCTGCAAGCATCTTATCCTTCCTATTAGAAGGATCCACACTTCACGCAGTATAATTGGAAACAGGTTCTTGACATGGAGATCAGGGTATCAGATTGGCGATTCATGTCACTATAAAAAGCTTCAAGCCGTGTGTATAACCATTCATTTATCCATTATAGAAAAACCAAAGAGGGTGTTATTATATTACATTGAAAATGGCTGTTTCTTCCTCTGCGGTTATAACTTTATTTGTAATATGTCTTGCTTTTACAGTGGTGCTCTCTGCAGCTGCAGAAGTCCAGACTAATGCGGCAGGTAGTATTTAAAATTATTGTGAAACAATTTACTTCATAATTTGCTAACTCATTAGTATCTGAAAGATGAACATAACGATATTGATATTGTATAAATGATTTTGATACTTCAGGTGAAGGTGAAGATCATTCCATGTCTATGCCGGTAAAGCAGCTAAATGACAAAATGGGATTCTGGAAGAGTCTGGGCGTTTCCAAACTGAATGGAAACATTAAAGAATGTATTCTCTGCCAAGGTTCGCGGTGTCTAAGTCCTCCTACCTGCTGCGACCCTGGTCATTGCCAACAATTGTACTGTTGCTGATCTCCCCGTGGAGTTAGAAAGAGCTCCGTAATAAATTTTACTACTATAGTTGATCTGGTTTTCTAATAAAAAACTCTCCACGTTTAGTTACGTTACTATCATGAATACTCTTCCCTTCCTCGTGGAGTTAGAAAGAGCTCTGTAATAAAGTGTAGTACTGTTGTTGATCTGAATAATGTTTTATGAAGGCTAGAGGTTTATTCTAGAGCTTATTGAATGTGGAATAAGGCTACAGGTTTATTCTAGAGCTTATTATAAGGGTAGGTATAAGTTTGTGTGTTTTTTTTAAATAAAAATAAAAAATAAAAGTAAAAAATGTTTTAAATAGGAAAATAATAGCAAATGTTTTTTAAAAAAATGAATAGGTTGTAAAGTAATTAGATGTAAATAATTGTGAAAATTCTATGTTTGAATAAAATTTCAAAAAGATATTTAAATAAATTATTTGAAGATCTATATTAGAAAAAAAATTTAAGTTTCTATGCTTGAAATTTTTATTTTGTCCTATATATTTTATTTAGCATTCAAAAATACAATTTGAACAAATAAAAATAACACATTATATTTTTCAATAAAACAACTTTAAAAGTGAAAATTTGATTTATTTATTATATTAAATTTGTACTATGAAAAAAAATTAGAGGAAGAAATTTTATTTTTTTGACTCATGTTAAATTAGTACTCATATTATGCGTTCTAAAATGTATTATTATTAAACAATCTTGTACTTCAATTTTTTTTTGGAAATATTTTAGAATGAAAAAAAACAAAAATACATCAATTATTTTATTTCAATATTGTCGCAAAGTAAACTAAGGTAAGTTAAAAAGTAATGTTTACACTATTGTGTTCTAAATTAAATTTTTATGTTGAAAAATGTATTATATTTAAACAATCTTATACTTAATTCTTTTGCAAATATTTTAGAATGAAATAAACTAAAATACTTCAAATTTTTAAATTTCATTATTGTAATATTTAAAAATATTCCCAAAGTAAACCATCCAAGTTTCTCGAGTTTTGGTATTTAGTTGTGTAAGTAGTTTACCAGTGTTGGCTGATAGAGTTGATAATTATTTAATAAATTAAATAGATTTAGAATGATTGGAATGAGGCTCGGAATTTTAAAACTACTTACTCTTTAAAATTGATATCGATGGTTTTCACACTTTTTCAATTATTTTTATAATTTCAACATAAAAATTTTAATAGATTGACAAATATTTTAACTATATTTGATGAGCAAATCATCCCTGACGAATTTGCCTGTCAAATTACGTCCCTAACTAGGAATTGATATTTTAGTAGTCTTTCCTGTCTTCTGGGATATAGTTAGCGAGTTAGACAATTATTTCATAAATAAAATAGATTTAGATTTGTAAAATTACGTCCCTAACTAGGAATTGATATTTTAGTAGTCTTATCTGTGTTCATGGATATAGTTAGCGAGTTAGACAATTATTTCATAAATCAAATAGATTTAGATTTGTCTTTCTGTAGTTCTTCATGCACATGAAGGATGTTTATTGTCACTTCTTTAGCTTGCTTCAAACGATTCGGTATATTTTTTTAATTTGTGATATGGTTTTTTTTTTTTTTTAATTAATTAAGAAAATTCAAATCGCAGTCATTTTAAAGTAATTCATAAATTTTGTTATTTAAAAAAAAAATATTCTATGTTTCTCAGAAAATGCAAACACCGACACCGACAGTAACTTGATCTTTAAATGCAGAGTCTAACAATAATTTGATTTTTTTTTTTTTGTTATCCCTAAAAAAAATCTATGTGTTTCAGAAAATTGGCAACACTCACAGTAACTTGATCTTAAAATGCAATGACTAACAATAACTTGATTTTTTTTAGCTGAATAAATCGTACCTAAAAATAAGATGGATAAAGAATCCTCCTTTTCAGAGAGATGTCTTTAATTGTTATGTGAAAGAATAAAAAGAGTAAAAGCTGTTTTCTAGATCTTCAGAACAATACCAGCTCACTGTTTTTGGAATATCCGTATGAAACATAAACTTCTATAATCCAATGAAGCTTCGTGCAGAAGTGCAGGAAAATCACTGTAAAATATTTGAGAATTTATTTCACACATTTTCATACTTACTAAAAATTATTTAATGATGTTGGTAAAAGATATAAATAAAAATTAAAGAAATACGGCGAAACTAATTATTATTATGACTAATTAATTTTAGAAATGAAAATAATTATAATTTGGAAGATAATAATAATAATAAAAATAGAGATTAAGATTATTGTATTCTTCTCTATCAGTCTCTAGTATAGTAGAGATGTTGGAATGTCTTTTATTATTCTATTGTGCTTAACATTTTCACTGGTCTAATTACATAAAGATAAAAATAAATAAAATAACCTAAAATTTAAAGTAACATAGTTAGTTTGGCATTGGCATTTTCTATAATTTAATGTAATGTAAACATTTTGAATTGTTAAAAATAAGATAAAAATAACTCTATAATAATTAAATCGTTAAAAAATAAAAATGAACCATGGTCTTCAGAACCCATGTTATTGACTCATGCTATTCATGTAGAAAATAACTTATTTTAGGAGGAAATCAAACTAGCCTAGATCAATCTTATTCTAACATTGTGTTCACTTAAGAAGACTAGGAATATGAGACAATTATATAATTCATGGGAGTGAATTTATGATATTGTGTGTCCCTACATGGTCCATGAGAATGTGATTAGTTTTACATTGTGTGATGTAGATACAACATGGATAGGATCAAGACTTATCTCAGGAGGTGGCTTCCTTGATAATCAACTTAATATAATATGTGCAATATATTCTCCTAATTTATATGTAATAATGTGTTATAAAAATAGAGTTGTGATGCGTCTAGTAAGGTAGGTTTAGAAATGAGTGATTTTAGTTATGAAAGTGGATTGGGGTGAGGGAAGGAGGAGAGTGAAATATTAGGTAAAATGTAACTATTAGATTTTATTAAATTCATACCATCTACTTTTTACTAAGTTGTGAGAAATATTGGGCAAAATATAATACTAGAATATTAAATTTTACCCAATATGTTCCTCAACTCTTCCACCTTTTATTGTAAATTTTCTTTATATTTGGTGTTTTAAAGTAACCAAATTGAAATATAAAATTAGCATGGATGGAGGGAAATATTGAGTAAAATGTAATTAGTTAAAATGTAATAATACCAGCATAGATTCAGCTTAACCACAAATAAAATATAATAATACTAGCATAGATTAATCTTAACCACAAATCTAACATGAGCCTAGAGGGATCAAATTTTTTCAACTGCAAACTTATTTAAGAGTGCCAAAAAAAAAATATTTTTTTATTATTTAAATTTTATTTTGAATGTTTACATAACATGTGCACTGAGTTACTTGTTTTTTTAATATTAATATATTTTTAAGTATACATAAATATTCATTCAAAGCAATTGGCTACAGAAACAATGCATGATGGCTACATTTCTAATGTAATCAATTGGGCACTAAATGGGTCTCCAAAAACCCTAGAACCTGCAACTATGGAGGCTTCCTAAGTCATTTTCAGCCTTGAATGCGGGTACGAGGGGTCTCTTGATAGCACAACACACGTCTTTCATGGAGGTGGGCACACGGTGATGGCATGGCCTTCATTGAAAACTCACTCGGTACAAGGTGGGTGGAAAACATGCAGAGAGATGGGTGGACATCGACATGGGAACCATCGAAAATGTGGCATACGGATAAAGGTGAACGACGAAATTTTGTTGCAATTTTTTTTGCTTTAAAGACACCGTGGTTTGGGTTTTACTACCTTTTTTAACATTTTACTACAAAATACTACTTTACCTGTAAAAAATAACATTCAAGGTGCATGTGCTTACGTTTTGAGGGATTGAGTTTTTTTGCTAATGTAGTTAGTTGAAGGAGGACATGTAAAAAAACAACGTTTAAATTGCTTTTATCAGAAGGTGCATGCATTTCTCTTTTGGGTCTCCAAGGGTTCAGGCTTGTTTTTGTTGTTATCGTTAGCTCAAGGAGGACGCCATGGTCAATGGCTCCAAAAGTGTAGAGGTGGATCCCAAACCTAGAAACATGCTCGCCATGTGGGGGATGGATGTAACGGATCAAAAAATTATGGAGTTCATTGGTCCAGCTGGGATGAGATCCTACATGCCTCGAGGATCGGGGATGACTTGGTGGGTAGCGGAATGGTTGATTATATGTGAAAGGTCTCCCTGCGAGGCAGCGAAGAGGGAGAAGTAGCTGACAACTGATCTAGTGAAATTTCAAGCTGCTCCCATAGGTTTTAAGGAACTGCCCCTGGAAAAAATGGGTCTCCTTCAGAACCACAATTTGCATGGACCTTTCATCAAAGCAGTAGGCTTCAAAGACATTGTGTTTAGCTGCTCTAATAGAATCGGTTCTGGGAAAATTCCATATGTTATACACTCTGGGCATGAAAGTTTTGGTACAACTCCACAGAGATCTAGTGGGAAAAATTATCGAGCCCCAATTTCTTCCTCGTTTCCCTTGAGTGAGGGGAAGAGACATTTCCAACAATTTCTCGATGGGACAGGACATGGAGGCATTGTTGAGGCCATCATAGAAGGTAGAGAAACAAAGCCTCGATATACTTCCCTGGGTAAACGACTGAGTGTAGAAGGAGCAAGTAATGTTTTAAGTTGTGGGATAGATTCCCTCTCGTATTTTTTGGATGGAACTTGTGATCACCAGGAAGGACTCTTGGCCAAAAACCTTCCTCTACTTGCTGCAAGAACGGGGGGGGGACTGAATTCAGGGAGGAACCATTGGCAGATATTTAGGACACTAAGGGAATATCTCCTTCCAATTTCCCCCCATTCCATCATATAGTGCGAGGGAATAGAATAGCTCACGCAACCATAGGAATAAGGCAAAAGGAGTCCGTTGGAAAGAAAAAATTACAAATTTGATCCTGGGCATCGAAATTTCTGTAGACGACGCAATTTAGACAACCAGATTGACCCTCATGGGAAGATCCAATGTGAAAAAACTCTCTGCAAGTTACATCATTGAATGGGCCAAAAAAGCTTGAGTAATGTCTCCAAACCCTCGTTTTCAGTTTCTGAACCTCACAATGGGTAGTTCATGGTAAATTTCAAATCTATGGAAATGACTAATTGGCTCCTTCGGCATAACTAGGGTTTCGGGCTTACTCTCATTTTTTTCAAACCCTGGAATCCCCTATTTGATGCTCAGAGGGAGAAGGTGGCAGACCTCCCCATATGGGTCAGACTTCCTAGTCTAACCCATCACCTATGTACGTAGAATGTATTTAGAGATATTTGGAATGATCTGGGGGTTTTTCTGGAGGCATGCATGTCTTTCAAGAAGACATGGGAATGTGGAGTTGCTATAATTCTGGTTATCCTTAACCTGCATGAAGGATTATTCGAAGCCATTAAGCTTCATTACAGGATTTGGTCCTCCATCCAAGCCCTTGAATATGAGCATTTTCCCTTTTGGTGCCATAGATGTCATATGTTTAGTTATATGGCAAAGGATTTCACTCTTTCCATTCGAAGAAAGGAAAAACAAAAGAAAAATAAGGGAAATCAACCTTCAGATGCAGAGGGGAACTGTATGAAGGAGAATCTGGCTCAGGTGAAAGAGGGATGGATAGAGGAGAAGCCCGTTTCCCAACCACAATAGGATGATCAACAACCATTGCAATAGGAGATAAGGAATTGCATGAAGCTAGATATGGAGATGGATATAGGACAGGCCCAGCCCCAGGCTGCAACGTAGACTACGCCAATCGAAGGACCTAAGGTTACCTCTTCTGACCCCCCTCCCTCGTTTTTCATTTCTATTTCTAAACTTCTATCTATGGATATAGGGCCTAGTCCCTCCACGCCTCCACATAATGCCTTTTCACAATCTGTTGAGCCCCATTTTATTATCCCTTCAGATAAAATTATTACCTCCATCCTTGGTTTAAGCCTCATCCCTTCCTCAGGCTTGCCTTTGGTGCCCCTCCCCCCTCGACTACAAGTGAACATTGCCCATATAACATCAGGCCTACAGATCGAAAGGAAAATTTATTGGAGGTGTTTGGGGGCCTAGAAATTTCGGGTGATCCTCCTCTTGGACCTAAACAAAGGGGGAGAAAATATAATATTTTAAAAGCCCAGCTGAGAGCCAGGTTGGACGTTTCTAGTGGCAGACAAAAAATCCTAAAAAAGGTGCTTAGAGCAATGCAACCACCAGGACTGGTTTCCAAATGATTTTTTTTTCCTTCAACTGTCGGGGATTGGCTAGTAAACTCAAAAAAACTAGCACTTAAGGCTATGATTGATAAACATAAGCCCATCATCATCATGCTTCATGAGACATTGAGAGCTGGAGAATACATTAAGAAAGTTTTGGAGAAGTTGTGCCCTCGATGGTCTTTCTTTTGCGTTGATGCGAAAGGGAGATCCAGGGGATTCGCCATCAGTTTTAGGACTAGGAAATTGAAATTCATAAACTCCTGGGGCCTTGAACTTGTATTGCCTATAGAGTTTTTCTCCCCTGACCTCAGTCAAAATTTTCTACTTCTCAACATTTATGGTCCTTGTGAGGATCGAGAGTCTTTCTAGAAAGACCTTTGGACCAAATATTTCATGAAGATCCCTAACCTCATTACTGGAGGGGACCTAAACTTTTCTATTGGACATACAAAATCTTGGGGCCGAATGCTAGACCTGACCCCCTATCAGATTTCTTCTCATCCTAGATCAGTGGAGCCAATCTACTGGATTTAAAACCCATAAAAATGAAACCATCTTGGTGGAACAGGAGAAGGTGGGAAGATAGGGTTTCTAAGGGACTGGATGGTTTCTTGATCAAAGAATATATTATGGATAGCGTCCTGATCCTCAGGCAATGGATATGGGGAGGGGGAGAATCAGATCATCATCCCATTATTCTTTAACTCAAAGGGAGGACTAATAAACTGAGCTCTCCTTTCAAATTCAGTCCTGGATGGATTCTGGAGGATTACTACAACACCCTCTTCAAAAAGACCTAGTCCCCACATGTCTCTAAAAGGACATCAGAATGTTACTTAATCCTTCCTATCCAATCTCAAAATAATGAAGAAGGCCACCTTATATTGGGAAAAAATAAATAAAATAAAAGAGGAACATATTTTATCGTGGATAGGGAAGGAATTGGAAAGGTTGGAAGGACAAGAAGAAGAAAAATATGAGACTTTGGAAAAAAGTGAGGTTGTAAAAGGATTAGAAGTTGAACGAAGGAAAATTCTCTTAATTAGGGAGTAATATTGGAGGCAAAAAATCAGGGCTATCTAGTTGTTGCTGGGGGATGAAAATTTAAATTTCTCCCACGACTATGGAAAAGGTCGGAAAATCTCAAATACCACATGGGAAATGAGATCAGAGGATGAAAATATATTGAACTCTTTTGAGGGCCTTGCCTTGATGGGGAAGAATCACTTCAGGAACCTTTACAAGGCCCTTAGAGATATCTCTATTGCAGAAGTTGTTAAAGTGGCACATATTTTCCCTGGTTACATACATGAAGAAAGTCACGAAATTCTCTCCAGTCAGGTCATGATAAAAGAAGTGGAGGGAATCTTAAAGGCCATGCAGAGGTACACAATCCCAGGACTGAATAGGTGGACTATTGAATTTTATCAACATTTTTTTTAAACAATTGGGAATGACTTGACTATGGTGGTAGAATCCTCAAGAGTCAATGGAGCCATTTCGGAGTCTTTGAACTCGACCTTCATTGCTCTCATCCCGAAGCTGGATACTTTGGCTCCATTTGATGATTTCTATCCTATAGCCCTTTGCAATCTTCTTTATAAAATAATTGGCAATGTCATTTCCAAAAGACTCAAACCAATCTTATCAAAGCATATTTCTAAGGAACAATTTGGGCTCGTTGAAGGGAGGTAGATCTATTAAGCCATCGAAGTAGCCCAAGAAGTATTAAATAGTATGAAAATATTCAAAATGAGAGGGATGATCATAAAATTTTATCTTTCTAAGGCATATGACAAACTCAATTGGATGTATATCATAATCTTGCTCACCCACCTGGGCTTTCATTATGACTTCATTCACCAGGTGATGGGGTGTATTACTGATATTAGTTTGGCTATGTTAATAAATGGAGATGCTTCCTCCTTTTTCAAGAATGAAAGATTCCTTTGTCAAGGATGCCCCCTTTCTCCTCTCCTATTTTTGCTAGGAGCTGAAGGTTTAAGTCAATTGATTCTAGAGGAAAAAAGGAAAGGGGACATTCAAGGTGTGGAGGTCGCTACAAATCTCAAAATCAAACACCTTCTCTTAATAGATGATATCCTCGTCTTCAACAATGGTAGTAGTAGGGACATATCCCATATTAAAGACTCACTGGAACTTTTCCTCAAAGCCACTCGTATGAGCATTAACCTTCATAAATCATCCATTATGATCAAAGGCTCTTGGAGGAAGCCACCAGGATAGTCGCTGAATATCTCACTGTTGAGATGAAGAAACTCTCATAATGTTTCTGATATCTTGTGTTCGATATAAATTGAAAAAAGACTCAAGTGTTGGTGCTAAAAGTGGATGTACAGAGAAGGTAAGCTAATCCTCAAAAAATCATTATTAGCGGCCATCCCGGTCTTCTGCGAAATAATTTCATGGATGCCGAAGTGAATTTGGAGCAGATTCATAGAATCTATCACAAATTCTTGTGGGAATATCTAAGGAGAACCATACATTGTCGTGGGTAGTGTGGGAGAAAATAGTCGTATTGAAAGAGTGGGGAGGATGGAGCATCAAGGAGCTACCATCCTTTGTCAAATCTCTTGCTTCCAAAATGGGATGGTCCCTCCTTGTCAAGGACTCCCTATGGTATATGGTTATGAGAAGGAAGTACATAGACCCTAGATCTATCATTGATTAGGTACGAAGCCCAGACATGAAAACAAACAGAGAGTCGATGGTCTAGAGGCTATGCTTGGGGCCATGGATTTGATCGAAGAGGGACTAGATTGGAATGTAGGGAATGGGAAATAGATCATAGTGGGAAGCCTCTATCAGACTTCAATAGGATTCAAACAATTATGTTGATATCAAAGCATTACATCTCCTCCTTTGTTGGCTCACTAACCTGGAAATTTCCTCAATTTAGATTTTTGGGGACTCACTCAATATTATCAAATGATTCAGTAACAAGTTTGTTTCTTGAAATTATATTTTAATTCATATCCTTCAAGAATGATGGCTTTTGAAGACTCATTTTACTCATATTGATCTATTTCATATTTACAAGGAAGGAAACACCACTACAGACCTCCTTTCTAAGGAGGGTTTACAACAAGATTCGGGCACCTGGAGGACACTAGAAATAGGGTGGGAAGGCTCTGTTGCTTTAGAACATCCTCCTTTTCTTTAAGTTACTTCTTTTAGTTAAATATTTCTGTATATTTTCAGCATCATCAGATTGTACCTATTTTTCTTTCACGCAGAAAACTTCCATACATTATGTAATGCTAAAAAATTATATGTGGACAAAGATACAATTCTATTTTTATGTTACTTGCAACACAAAATTTTATTTCCTGTTTGATTTGTTTGACCTCATAAGAGGAGGCTTGAGAACGTGTTGTGCGTTCTTATGATATAGATCCGAAAGACAGTTGGCAGTTTTTCCCTATAATATGGGAATCTTTTGATCCAACTCATCCTACAACTAGATGGGGCTTTTGAAGATGGGTTGAATTATTCTGTCGTTTTCTGGGAGAGAACAGACTCATACCAAGAAATGCTTAAATGCATGTACACAATTAAATTTTTATGTATATAAAGAGTTCAATTTTTTCTTAACTCAAGTAAACTTAACTCATATATAAACACTTGATCCCAATATGGTAGAGATGTTGTCTAAGTCAAAATAAAATAAAAATAAAAATAATAAAATAAAATACATTAATTAATATTTATATTTATATTTATGAGGTATGATTACCTATAATTAGTAATTAAACCATCAAATATCCATATTCAATCTAGACCTACTAAGGGGTGAGAGGTATCAATTGTTTTGGAATGAGAACATCTTTTAAATCGAAAAGAGATTTGATCCCTCTATACGCTTGGTAGACCCAGAGAGAATATTGATTTAGGATGGTGATGTCGAGATAAATAAAATATCTTGAGATGCAAATCTATTTTAAAGTGAAAAGGATTTGATCCCTTTAGGCTCTTGGTAGACCTAGAGATAATATGGATCTAGGTTAGAATTTAAAAACATATTTAGCATGTATTTATTTAGGATACATTAGGTAAAATACTGAAAATAATTATACATATTACCAGCCTAGATCCATCTTAACCCTAGATAGAGAGTGAAGAGGGATCAAAATCTTGATATACAAACATATTTTAAAGTGAAAATGGATTTGATCTCTTTGGGGACTTCAAAGATCCAAGGTTAATTTGGATGTAGGCTAGTTTTGATAGGCACAAATATCATATCTAGGATGGATCTATGTCTCTCTTCCCTCCTTCTTTACTCTCTCGGATCTAGGTGGCTCCAGGATACACATAGGACAAAGAGGGCTTATGAATGCTAAACAATCAAAGGGACATAAATGTGGGAAACTTAGTTTTAGTTTTAAGATATTGTCATCCTGATTGCAACGGTCTGAACGATTCATCAAACTGAGTTCATATGCGAAAGTTAGAGTTGGTCAAAGTTATAAGGTTGACTGGATGAATTGATAGGTTAAGGAGGGCGTAGTTTCAAAGAGATTCGATCACTGGATTCTGGCCAGTTTCGGCAAGATTCTGGGTGAATTTGTGGAGTCGCTAAAAATACTCCTATGGTCAAATTTGAGAAGTTAAAAAATGTCTTTTACTGTTATAATAACAATAAATAATTATAAAAAGGGGGTTGCGAGAAACCACCCTACCACCCCACCCACAAATTGCATTTTTTATAACAAAAGAAAATTATTTAAGAGAAGGGTCAGCAGCCATGACCTCATCAGAGCCACAAATTTTCTCATATTTTCACAGGGAACGTAATGGCAATATCAAATTTTCCTTTTCAACAACGGTTTTGTAGATTCCCTGTGGAGGAGAATCTTTCAGAATCACTAGGGAATATTTGAAATTTGTTGGAGGCTGAAATTCGTTGGTGTCAGAATGAGGTCAAATTTAAACTAATTCTTCTTAGAATTTCCTAAGGATCTCAATGGTGAGATCAAATTCCTTTTTTGAGTGGCAGATTTGCAGATTCCCTATTGAGCATCATCTTTAAGGAATCTAATGGGAATCTAAAATATTCCTTACTACCTATATTTTGACATTGTCAGAATTCAAGAAATTGACAGTCGATTCTACACCAATCGGTGACACAAATCCAATGGTGCAGTCAGATTTTTCATCTGAGTCTTCTATTTTTCGGCCATTTTCAATCATGGGATGAGGGAGTCCGATTTCAGCATGTGGACAGTCGATTTATTACCATTCGATGCCACACTTGCGATGGTGCATTCAAATCCAGTGATTGAGCAGCCTGTTCTTCAACCAACATTAGAGTTGATGTATATGAAGTGTTGTTTCCATTTACTTAATTGATTATTGAAGTAGGATGCTTGATGTCATGTCAATTCCTGATTGATGTGTGATGCAGATTCTTCATGTTTATTTGTTGTTGTTTTTTCCTATTGATGTAAGACACAAAATTTTTATGTCTATTTGATGTGTGTATTTATCATGAACGGTGATTTATGTTGTGAGATCCCTTTGTTGCCTTGAAGGTTGAATACTTTTGTCACCATGTGTGAAGTTGTCATGTTGATAAGAGGTTTGTGATGAGTTAGAGTTCCTTGTAACAGAACGTCTAGTGGAGAGACTTCATCGCTCATGTTGAGGGATTTTCCTTGTATGACAAGTTAGCAACATCCATGTACATTATCACCAACTACAACACTGAATGAAGTGGCCAACACCATCGAGACACTGAGGCCTGGAGATGCAGTCCACACTGGACAAACTCCGTTATTAAACCTCTTGCTTTTTTTTTGTGTGATTGTTGACATGTTTCCATATTAATTATATCTACATGTGTGTTCATTAATTCTTTGAAAAAATGAAATTCTAACACATTGATTGAAGAGAAAGTTCTTGGTTAAAAGGGTATCAGAAATTTACTCGAATCAAGTGGTATTAGAGCAGTATTTTTACTGATGTGAACCACAAGCGTGAACCATTGAACGTGCAATGATGGAGGATGTGAAAGGCATGTATGATAACATGCTCAGTGTGTCAGAGAAACAGGACATGTTTTATGAAGCTTATGAGAAACTAGAAATATATAACGTCCAGTTGAAAATGCTTATACAAGAGGAGAAAGAGGACAGATATCGATTGTTGCTTCAGTTGTAAGCCACGATAGAAGCATTGGAAGAATTGAAGCACAACGAGGGAAGTATTCAAACAAATCATGATGCATTAAAGACACTTCTAGGAGAAGAGAAGGAGGAGAATCAATGATTGCAACTTCAACTACAAGTCGTGACAGAGGCCTTGGAGGAAGTGAAGCGAAACAAAGGCTTCAAGAAGACCTCTTCACTTGTTTCAAAATCAACATTTGAGGTAAAAAATTGTGATCATTCTTCAATTTTATCTTCACATGACATTATTTCTATTGGAAATGTGGAGATTCCCATTACAGGAATCAGCATGAGACTCCTTACCACGATGGGGTAAAAAGGAGGATTTGGCATTCATGGCTAAGGAATAACTCAGCTATTGGAGGTTGTGCAGAGACCTCACTATGTAGGTTTTGGATACAATTAATGATAATGTTCAAAGGTGTCGGAATCATCCACGAAATTTTGGAAAGTTTCAAGGATAGAGAATGATCAGAACACTTCACCATCATCTTATGCCAGCACATATTGCAGAGAGAAAGTTGAGGTGAGCTCTCATTTCCATAATTACATAAGAGGAAAGCATATGTTGTTGAACTCGTAAATGGAAAATATTGATGGGAACACTTCACCTTCATCCCATAGAAGTGCATGTCGTAATAGAAGAGCTGAGGCAAGATCCCATCACCATGATGACACCAGAGACCACCAGTAAAGGTATAACTAGTCTCAATATTTGCATGTTCATTTTGATCATAAGAATGTCGCTAATCATGAACGTAAATCATGGCATAAGAAAACCTTTTTTTTTTTTTGGCTTACATAACGATGTCATTGCTGAGTGTTGGAAAATAATGGAAACACAAAGGAGGATGAGGTGTGGAAATCATTCCCCACAGAAGGGAAATAAACTGGTTAAGCAGGTGTGGAGGAAGAAGACCTTTTTCACCCATTGTAACCAAATTGGTCATGAAAGAGCCACGTGTTCGAGGCTCCATCCAGAGTAGCGCCTTATGGACAAAGCATTGATGCATGAACCAGTTGAAACAATTTTTCAACAAACAAGTGCACCACAGGGAGATGATCCACTCACTTTGATAAGTGATAGATGTTGTTCTAGATCTGGTAGTGTGTCATGACCATGTTTTTAAATCATATGTTGCATTTTCAACTGTAAAAGTGATTATGTGTTTTCCATCTCTTGTTAATAAACCATGATATTTTTGGCCTTGTTTTGTAAATCACGTGTTACATTTATTTATGTAAAAGTGATGATGTGTTTTTCCATCACTTCAAAATGCGACAATGTTTTTTTGGCCTTGTAATGGTAGCCGGGATGTGATTTCCATTCGATGTAAATTTTACCACCGAGTATGTAAACTCATGGAAAGTATGGAAATGTATGGGTCATAGTTGGTCATATTTTGAACATGTCATTGACAAGAGATTTTACTACAAGTTTGCATAGGATGCAGGTGTTGACTCATCGTTTATGGCTTTGAAGAAAAAAGGTCAAGGAGATGTAAGGGTGACCTTTTTTAGGACACTTGTGGTGCAAACATTGTACATAGTAGTTGTAGGTTATTGTTGATGCTTTTGGAGGACCAAAAACTCCTCAGTGGGGAGGAATGATCCAGGTGGCTCCAAAGACACACACAAGACAAAAATGGCTTATAAAGGCTCAAAATTCAAAGAAACAGAACCATGAAAATTTTAGTTTAAACTTTAAAATCTCATCATCCTCATCATAACAGTGTGAACAGTTCATCAAACCGAGTTCGTATGCAAAAGTTAGAGCTAGTCAAAGTTCTAAGGTTCACTAGATGACTTGATAGGTTAAGGAGGATGCAATTTAGTAGAAATCTGACCACTGGATTTTGGCCAGATCCAGTCATATTCTGAGTGAATTTATGGGGTCATTAAAAATAATCCTACATTCAAATTTGAGAAGTTAAAAAAATGTCCCTTATTGTTATAATAACAAAAAATAATTAACAAAAGTGGGTGTCAGGCCACCAGCCCCACCACCCCACCCAAAAATTTCATTTTTTATAACAAAAAAATGTTATTTAAAAAAAGGGTCAGTGGCCATGACCCCAGTGGACCCGCTCTATATACCACCATAACCGCATACAAAAAAATGGTTGAGGGGCAGGCGGTCAACCCACCACCTCCAAACCACCCACAAACATGACACTCTATATAAATGTGTTAGACAACGAAGAGTTGGGTGGGCTGCTTGATGCGGGTCCAACCCCCCCCAAAAAATGATTACAATGTTTTTAAAAAAATAAATGTGCCAATTTCAGGAGGAGGTGTGGTTTGACCGCCTGACCTCCTTCCAACCAAACTAGACCATAACTGTTGCACCAACTGGCTTCCTTTGGGAATTTTGCCCCAATTTTTTTATATAAACTCATCATTTCTCAATGTGCATGCCAAACCCAGGCACACATTTTGAGGTAGAGGTGGCAGAAAGGTGGCATGAACTTCAATATGCATAATATTCCTTTTATGCCCAAAGATTTTCTTGGGGAGGTAAAAAATAAAATATCAGGATAGGCTCAATTTTACACTCATTTTTCTCATATTTTCACATGGAACGTAATGGGGATATTTGATTCACCTTTTCAAAAATGGTTTGGCAGATTCTCTGTGGAGGAGAATATTCAAGAATATTGAGGGAATCTTTCAGATTCCTTGGCGGCGAAAATTCACTTGTGTCAAAATGAGGTCAAGTTTATACTCATTCTTCTCAAAATTTTGTAACGATCTCAATGGTGAGATAATATTCATGTTTTAATTGGAATATTTGCAGATTCCCCGTGGAGCAATGTCTTTGAGGAATCTAAGGGGAATCTATGAGATTCATTATGGTCTAGATTTCGACAGTTTCAGAAATTAAGAAATTGATTATCGATTCTACACCTCTCGGTGACACAAAGACAACAGTGCATTCAGAATTTTCATCTGAGCCTTATATTTTTCATCCATTTTACAACATTCGATGATGGTGTCATATTTTCGCATGTGGAGAGTCAATTCCTTGCCATTTGATGCCACGTTTGCGATGGTGCATTCAGATCCAATTATTGAGTATCCTATTCTTTAACCATCATTAGAGTTGACTTATATGAAGTGTTTTTGCCATGTACTTCATTGATTATTTTTGTAGGATGCCTTATGTCAGGTTGATTCCTGCTTGATGTATGATGTGGATTATTCATGTTTATTTTCTGTTGTGGATTCATGCTGATGTAAGATGAATAATATTTATGTGTATTTGATGTGGTATGAATTTATCATGAATGATGTTCTATGTTGGGAGATCCTTGTGTTGCCTTGAAGGTGGGATACTCTTTGTCACCATGTGTGAAGTTGTCATGTTGATAGCAGGTTTGTGATGAGTGAGAGCTCTTTGTAACAGAACTTATCATGGAGAGACTTTTCCACTCATGTTGAGGTTTTTTTCCTTTTATGACAAGTCAACATCATCCATGTACATTATCACTAGCTACAACACTCAATGAAGTGGCCAACACCATCGAGATACTGAGGCCTAGAGACATAGTCGACACAAGATGAACTCCATTATTAAGCCTCTTATGTTTTTCTGTTGTGTTGTTGTGGACATGTTTTCCTCTTAACCTTATTTTCATGTGTGTTCATTAACGCTTTGAAAAAATGAAATTTTAACACATCAGCTGAAGTAAAGGGTCTTGGTTAAAAGGGTATCATAAATTTACTCGGATCACTCTCCCTCCCCTGCTCCTCTCTCTTTCTCTCATCTCCTCTCTCTCCCTTTCTCTCCTACCTCCCTTTTTCTCTCCCACCCCATCTATCTCTATCTACCCTCCAACTTTGTCACTGTCTCTCTTCTTTTCTCCTCCTCTCTCTCCCCCTCTCTCCCCTTCAATCATAATGTATCCCTGTCTCTCTTATCTTATCCTTCCTCTCTCTTTCCTCTCCTATTTGTATTCCCTCCTCTCCTCTCTCCTCTCTTTCCATATCTCCCTTGTTATTCCTCTATCTACCTCTATCTGTCTTTGTCATTTTTCTTCCCTCCCTCTCTCTCCCCCTCCTACTCCATCTCTCTCCCCCTACATCTCTCCTCTCCCTCCCCTCCTCTCTCTCTTATAACTCCCTCTCTCTCCCCTCCCCATAATTTTCTCTCTGTCCACACTATATATCTATCAATATCTCCCTCCCTCTCTACTTCTCTCTGCCCCCTCTCTTCCTCCCTCTCTACTTATCTTAGCCCCCTCTATCCCCGCTCCATCTCTCTCTCTCTCTTTCCATCCATAAGGTGAATTTTCACTCTATGTAGTCCATGCTACCACCCCCTCTCTCACTCCCTCTCTAATTCTCTTATCCCCATATCTCCTCGCTCCGTCTCTCTCTCTCTCTCTCTCTCTCCATCCATAAGGTGAATTTTCACTCTATGTAATCCATGTTATATTTAATGTCTAAAATATTTTACAATTTACTTTTTAATTGTGAAATTACCTATGAATTTTTAGCATGTGGTATTGATAATCCATGGTATTGGCCCATGGTATTGTAAAAAAACCTAATTAGAATTTAATAATATCCATGGTAAAGTGGGGGTGAATATCCATGGTTATTGTACGTATTAATTTTTTATGTGATTATTAATTAAATTTAAATATGATTATGTTATAATTATTACTAAATTTTTATTAATCATTATTAGTCTCACATTGTCCAATGCAAATTATAATGTTTAACTTTGACCTTTTCATTCATATTCATCATAAGAAAGTTAAATTCATATTCAAGGAATTTAGTGGCCTCAACCTTCCCAGTTGGAAACCAAGTTTTTTGGCCACCGAACAAGAATATAAGCCATCCAAAAATAGTAAATCTTGAGTCTATCTATTTGTGATTTATACGACTGTTTGTCTTGAAAACATCTACAAGATAAATAACTGTAACATAATAATGTAACGAACATATTTACCATATATAATTAAAAACATTGAAACCAAACAAATTCAAGCATATTTCTATTCATTAGATGAATCCAAAGGATCCAATTGAGCTATATCCTTCACACTTGAACTTGGTAATTCATGATGATGAAGACACGAGACGTTTTTCTCAAATGAGACTGATGTGGATGTTTTGCTACTGAATTTGGAGTTGGATATGTTTAAAATCCTTCTCTATTTCCTGAATACTATGATTAGACTTAACGAAGCCAAATGGAGTGTTCATTATCGACTTGGATACAATTTTTTTCATCAACCAATAGTGGTGTACGATCTTCTCGTATTGAGAAGTACGATATCGGAAATGACTACAGTCTGGGATGAGGTTTCTCCAATATTCCAATTGAAATTATGCCTCCGCTTGTTCATTACGTTATGCTTGCCAATTTGAAATTAGTTATTAAACCTAAGAAGGGGTATCTTTCTGATAGGATAAGGTTGCATATTGGATTAGTTGTGCAGATGATTTGTGACCTCCTCCTCGTGGCTAGCGAGCCTAAGCTTGGTCATTGTTTTCCTACTTCCCTACGTGCCCTCCCTGACCCCAACCACCTCTTCCCAAAGATCTAGAACTAGTGGAAGGAAAAACCATGATGCTTCACGACAAAAAAAATGGATACAACCAAAAAGCTAGAACAAAGTACCCATACCACGAGCTTGGAGCATCCTGACAACTTGTGGTCTCGGAAATTACAATGACAATGAAGACCTCGTAAATTATCATAGCATAGAGGAATTGAATAGCTAATTTTTAGGCTTAAACCCAACAATTAACTTAAGAGTGAGATGATTCTTCCACCCACGACATGGATAAACATACCCAGGCTCCCCAAGCCTTCTTAAGACCAGGAGTAGAGGTAAAACAAGATGGGTCTTCCACCCAAGGTAAGGAACGACATGCCCCATATCCTAGAGCTTTTTTTTTACTAGAAACAAAGATAAAGAAAGAGGAGCCAAACATAGGAACTGCTCAACCCTTTGGACTATTAGAGATATCAAATGGAGTAAACAACTAGCCCAAACAAACAGTCATGTGAAATCCACAAACTCCAAGTGAGAGAGATGTAGTACATTCCCATCTTTCCATAATTTGCGACATTGATTCAAATTGCTTGCAAAGACCATTTTATAAATATTTACCCATAAGTGAAATAAGAGAGTAGGTTGTAGAGAGCAGGCGATGAAGAGGGGGAGATAAATAACATAGCCGATTGATTTGGACATGATTTTAAGGGAACCAACAACACTAAAGGAAGAAACTTACAAAGCCTTCCTCTCAAACGAACACGAGCAATCCAAGAGCACTATACCAATACCAAATACTAAAACCATAGACCAAAAACTTGATAACGAGGATCGGTAAACACTTAACACCTATACGAAGGTATCACTCTGGCTCGTCTGTTATTAATTCTTGGCATGTGTGCTGCCACCATGCCTTATTTACCAAGCATGTGAGGGTTGTGGGGAAGGTAATGTTCGACCTTTACATCTTCCAACTTACATATGGCCAATATCTCAATGAGATCCATTTTTCAGCTCACACCCTGATCAAGGAAAAAATCAATATTTATTTTTCAATGCTATTAACAAAAAAAAATTCGAACATTGGATTGGAACATAACTTGAAGGTATTATTATGGAAGTTTCACACTAAAATGTCATGTGGATAACTTCCTTACATATTTTATTCTATAATTTATGATTATGGTTGCAATATTCATGTATTATTTTTAGATATTTTGTAGTGAATTTTTATTATCAAGCTTTCAGGAAATATATCCAAAAATAAAATACTTGAAAAAAACTTATGCTCAACTAAATAATATATCTATCATTAATTACTTAGCACTATGATTCAAGCAAGTATTTGTATAAAAAATGGATAGGAATAATATGTAAAAATATACTTACAGGAGTTATTTCCCTCTATTATTTATGTTTTCTTTACCACTTATGTAGGATTAAAATTGTAAAACATTAGACTTACTAGTGGTTACTACCCACACAAATTTATTCAAGTTGTGAATAATTTCTAATTTGATTTGAAGGGGCTAAGCTACCCTATAAACCAAAATTACAATATAAATATTTGAATTTTATTGTTTTTATTACTTTAGACATCTATATGTATACTTAAAATATAAAAAATTGATTTTTTTTATTTTGATTACTTTACACATATATCTATACTGGGTTGTAGAGCACCTCTAATAAAATGAAATTAATTTAATTTGAATTTGTGAAAAAATAATTATTTAAAAAAAAAAAATTCAAACTTTTATTTTAATTAATATAATAGTAAATTTAAATAATGTTTAGAAAAAAAATCAATAAAATAAATATAATGCGGACAATATTTTAATTAAATTAATTATAATATATATTTGGATTAAAAAAAATTAATAAAATCCTTGCAAATCTTATTACTTCAATTGACTAAGGTTCTTCAACCACATGACCAAGACCTTGTTGGGCTATATAATTCACTAGGATTTTTAAATTACTGAGGCTCCTTTTTCTTGCAATGTGCAATCCTAATTCTGTGAGGATTATTGCAAGTACCTTTGAGCACTCCCTTTCTCATGTTACCATTACTTGCAATGTTTTTTTATAATTAAATATGACCATTCTGCCATTTTAATTATTTGCAAAATAAAATAAAAGGGCTCGGTTTTTTGGCCGAGGGTTGGGTTTTGTTTATTGTTTATATATATATATATATATATATATATACTCAAAATTTTGTATAATTATGATTTTCTGGTGTAACAATAATTCTCTTTGAAATGTAAATACATCGAAAGTTATAAAGTTTTTGATTTCAAGATTTTGCGATTCATATTATTTTTTAGTATATTTTTAGGATTAATACATAACTAGTTTTTAATCGACATCTCCAACCATCTAATGTGTTTCATCCTTAGGAAAAATATACTCTAAGTTAAAAGGTTTATTTATAATTTTATTTTATTTATTACATCTTCCTCGAGGATTTTTTTCATTACAGTTATGGTTATGGTCACTCATTATTTGTCTATGCAGTTATACTTGAAAATTATTATTTGTCTATGCAGTTATACTTGAAAATTACGTGAAAAATTTTGTTCTCATTTTGCAATAGTGCACATTTTATGGTTGAAATTTGTGTATAAGTTTATTTTTTTCCAAAAAAAAAAAATAGTAATTCCAAACGCATGATTAATTTTGTTATTTGGAAAAAAAATTTATGCAGATACAAAAATACTACCTACTAACAGTAATAGAACATATTCCAGGGGTTTAAGTGGGACATATATTGCTACCTTACTTCTTCGATGTTTCCTATCATTTGGAAGAACATAGTCCAGGGTTTTAGGTGGGACATATATCACTACCTTACTTCTTCCGTGTTTCATATTATTTGAAACCAAGGAATATTACCTAGATATATGAGAAGGGTGTCAACTTGTTCACTTATATGTATGGTAACTATTTTGGTTCAGATATGATACCTATTTTTATTAATAGGTAAACATATATTTTCTTATTCCCAAAATTATATGTGTTACATATAGTAGTTATTTGTAACTGTTACTATCTCCATTACACAACCAAGAAAGCCTAGTTGTTACGTTTTCTTAATTTTCTTCTTCATAACTAGAATCTTTTCTTGTATAATTACTCTCTTCCAAAATTCCCTAGAAGTCCTTTGCCTTATCTACATTATAACATTTAGGTTCACGGAAACAAATCCACTTGTTATTAGTTAGAGCTAACATTTTTATGGATCATAGTAAGTTTTTATATATGTAATCATTACACGAAATTCCTTTTAATTATATTTCATACTCTTTATCTATTTGAATTATTAATATTAAATATCTACCAAATACCTATCTATTTTTCTCCTAAGAATGCTTTAAGTTTGATATTGGTCCTTCCAACTGTATGATAGTTTCTTTTCTTCTCAACCGATTATCCCCAAGGTATCCTCCTCCCTGTCAAAGAGAAATTCTCAAGTTTTTCATGGTTATTTTCTAGAAACTAATTCTCTTGAACCTCTGAAAGAAATCTCTAGCTTTTGTTTTGAGGTTCCATCGAGTCAAAATCTCTCACACTAGCTATAGTGAGGAATATTTATCTTTCTCTCGTACTAGATTCCTCAATATATTTAGTAATCCTCTAAATAGAGAAAATTAATAGTACTATCATAATAAATATGCATGCATATATCAGAAATAATCATTAGAGATCTTGCAAAATAGTTCACAAAAAAATAAATATCATGAAAGGAAGAGACACATAATTCAAATATGCATACTAAATCTAACAAAATGATTCATTTTCATTAATATGTAGAAGCATAAGAAAAAAAAATACAAACAATGAAAGAATATAATTACAATCATTCACGACATATGCATGAAAGTGTGTTGGCTCAATATATCTTCAAATTATAGAGTGAATCTCCCAAGATATGCCATTATAATTATATAACACCAGATCCAATAATGGACGGCAAACCTCCTCTTACTTCTTAAAAGACTAATATTATCTCGTATGCCTAGCTTGACAATCCAAGGTTAAAAATTATTTCATTGAGTGATGACGGTGTATATATAACAAATGAGGTGACTCTCCACCTCCCTTAGGAATCTTGAGATTCCTTCATGACTCTTGAGTTCCCGTTTCACATTTCGAATTCCTATGAGAATGTTGAGATTCTAAAAGACACTTCACATTATATGTGTTACCCTTGAGCTTCCATAAATTTCACATTTTCTCCTTTTTTGAAAATTAAAATAATATATTACCACAAATTTGTGGAAAATAAAATGAAAACACATGACATTGATGGTGACACTTTGAGAAGCCATGACTTGGAAATGGTGATAGGGAACTCTATTCTAGAATATCAATATGAAGCTTTTCTCCTTGTTGTGACCTTCACATCTTCATGTTAAGTATTAAAAGTAAATCATATTAAGCCTCCAAGAGAATGGTTATGAAACAAAGTATTCCATTTCATATCAATATCCATTCTTCTATTGTGATATAGTGTCCCTTTATCTCTTGCTTGATGATCTCTTTATGTATTAAAATTAACAAGTGTCTTCTTCCATCATATCATTGACATCCTTATTGAGTAAAATCATAACATTTCAAGATAATAACACCTAGAAATAGAGTTTGTTGATTAAAAGATGACATTAGTCCAAATATATCCTAGTCAATCCTATTTCTCATTCAACATATTGATTGACATGGGATAGTGTGAACGATTGAGGGGACATGCCCATAAATTTTAGATTGTATAGGAGCAGGAGGCATGGAGTGAAGGTCTAGACACTATGAATACACATTGCACAGAGGTTGAGACTAATAGAGACATGACTACAAACTTGAGTAAATTAGGGATGAAGAGATGACATGTGTTCTCACTCTAATTGCACAATTTTTAGTTTTGGAAGAGGAGGGTGATTGTACTGCATAGTTGAGTGCTCCATAGACTGGGAAATTACACAACTACTATCTAAAAGTTTGCAGAGAGTAGTGAATTTAAGTTTACTCAAGAAATATGTAGTGGGAAAGTGCAGTTCATAGTGACTGAGCGTTGAGATTGCATAGTGTGGAGTTGATGTAGATTGTTGTATGTGACTGCTTAGTGGACATTTCTAGGAAGTGGAGGGGGATTTACTTAGGGTTGTGAATGCGTATTGTGATGTACTAGGAATCAGAGGGGGATTCATAGAGGCCTGTGACTGGGAAGTGGATAATTCAAAGTGGGAATAAGGTTGATGATTGATTGGGTGAGTTATGGAGACATGTAAAATTCCAAAATTAACTAAGTGTGTGATTAGTAAAGCAGAAAGATGAGAGTGAAAATGTATAAAAAGAATTGAAAATGATCACACACTGATAAATGACCAAACAAATTAAAATGATACACGTATTACTCAAAATTGACATGTATCCATTGAAAAGACAACACAATAACGCTTACCTCCAAGTGCAACACTTAAGATATAGCTTTAGACATAGGTGTAAATTACAGCAAGAAAGTGCACAATACCTTAACGAATGAGTGTAATTATTTTTCCATGATATATTCAACCCATTAATGAAAGAGAGATTAGTGGAGATTCCTATTAAAGTTGTCCCATAACTATATTTTACGAAAAATGACACTTCCCTTAACAAAAGTCAACACTTTGAATTTCTATAGAAATGGATGTTAGAAACTTAGAAAACATGTATGAGATGACTTTAATAACTAGAAACAATAGTTGACATGATAAAAAAAAGGATACAAATATTGAATATAGGCCAAAATTTGGAGGGTGTTGTAGCAAATACGACACTTGGTGATACACTGGAAGAACCACAACTTCTTTGTTCAGGTCTAGCTTTATACCCAAGATGTTGTCTTCCAGCAAGAATTGAGTCTTCATGTGGATTACCTTATATTCCCCACTTAAGAAGGTTAAATTTGTAGTCTCTTCCATCGCTTTCCTGCCTTAACATTTTTACAAAGCTTTCCATCTCATAATTGTTTCGAACATGGAGAAGGGTAGCGTATATTTGCAAGTTTAGAATAATTAGATTTTTAGTCTTATCTCTAGTGTTTATCCACTACCAGCAGGCCAATTAATTATGCAAATAAAGTCACTTTTCGAAAACACAAGCATAGATTCACTTCAATTGAGTCTGTTTAGTACCTTGATAAGGTTTCTTGCTTCACCTCTTTACACAGGAAGCCTTTCTCTTATTTCACCCATTATTTTATTTTCAATATGCTTATTAGCATTTTATAAGTGTATATCTCTCAGGTGGAAGAGGGACCTCAACCAATTGAGGGAAATATAGGTTATTCCTATTTTATATACTTATATATCTCTAAAATTGATAGGCTCACTTTTAATTTTCTCCTTTACCTTTTCTACATGATTTGATCGACATAAAAAGTACCATTCAATTAGACTAGCGAGTGAATGAATGAATATCCTAGAATACATATGGGTATCATGGTCCTGAATGAGTATTTTCCATTCAAAGGGATCTGATTTTCCATTTGTACATCATTTACCATAAAGGTATCATACCCAAGAAAAGAAGAAACATCATAAGTTAACCAGGTGTTTTTGAATGTCACAAATCCCTTTAAAACATTTGTTACATCTATTAGGGCCTAACAAAAAGCTTTCTTATAAAGTTTTATTTACACAAACTAACAAAAAGTAAGGTAAAAAGGAGAGAATAAACATGACATGAATGAAAGAAAACAAACAAGAAGAAAAGGAAATAAATATGTACATAGGTAGAAACAGATGCCTAGGCTACTATTGAAAATAACACTTCAGATATTTCCCATTGATAGGAAGCAAGTACATCTTTCCATCTAGGTGTTGGAGACGATATGTATGGTGGCCAATATTTTCATGAAAAAAAAGGGTCCAGTCCACATGGATTGAAATTTGGAGTGTTTACCATTCTCCTGATGGACCTTATCCTATTTCAATACTAGGTCAACCATACCAATTTCCTTATTACCTACATAGTTCTTGTGAAAATAATTCTTTGTAAAACTATGACGAATAACACACCTTTTTTTTCTCCTTTCATCATCCAAATTTAGAAGGTTTTATAACCTGCTCTAAAAAAAAAAGACATGGTTGAGTTTTGTATTGTTTAGAAAATTGAAGGGCCAGGAAGTACAAGTTTAGGGGAAGGATAAATTCTTTTCCATAGACTAAGAAGTAAGAAAAGGTTTTCAGAGAGGAGAAATAAGGAGCATAGGCATCAATTTTAAGGAGAGAATTGAAGGTGAAGATCTCCAGTTTTCCTAGTTGACTGAGCTCACCAACAAACTCCAGAAATTCCACAAGAACAAAAGGTAAGATATCACTTACATATTTCTATCAGTATATGGAGTGGATTTCGAGGTTGTTTTAGCTGAAAAAAAATGTCTGGGATGTGTCATTTTATAAGGAGAGAAGCTTTAGTTCTTAAATCAAAATGTTGCCACCGTTAAAACCACTCTACCACCTATGTCTAAGTAAATCCTTGGAGATGTTGAAGAGGAATTCTAAATGAAGTGACATTGTTTAATCATAGGAGCACGAGTATTAACTCAGATATATCTTCGATATTTCTTATAGATCAGGTAACCAAGTTCAAAACATGAACTCCTCCATGCATAGCTACAAATTTTCAACATGTAAGAAAAGCATAGTTCCATAGTTTTTTACACATACTGTGATTTTCATAAAACACACTGAGCTAATTTCTTCATTCTCATACATAGTGAGCTAATTTCTTCATTCTCATATAGAGTGAGCTAATTTCTTCATCCTCATACACACAGTGAGCGAATTTATTCATTCTCATAAACAGAAAGAGCTATTTTCTTCATTCTCATACACACAATGAGCAAGTTTGTCCTACTCTTCATATGCACAGTGACAATTGTTCAAACACATAAGGAATATTTCAAGGATTTTTTCACAAAACAAATATTTAGACATGAGTTATGAAGTAGAGAAAACAATGTTAAGGTGTTTTTATGATATTTTTACATAGAGAGAAAATTTTTTATCAGTTTTGAAGGACCAATGGACTCATTTCTAAAGCAGAATAGAGGATTGAAGAAGACTCAAAGAAAGGCGATAATTTAATCTCTTAAGGAGATTCAAAAGAACAAGTGAGCCTAATTTCCATGATGATTACCCACGAAGCATACATAAATTGGTACACAAAGAATATAGAAAACATAATAAAGCAAAAGGAGTTCAAGATAGAGAATTGGGGCAGAGAAAAAATAGAGAAATTGTATCAAGCTAGGTTGATAGGTTTCCTTCACAAATACAATGGGCATAATGAGAAAAAAAGTCATAAGCCATTATGAACAGGGACAAACAACAATGGGTTACATCTCAATTCAAATAAGCCCAAAATTCCTTTCATGAGCTGTAGACCTTCCATTAGCAGGAGACGAATACCTTAAAGGCATACATTTCAAAGAGAAGGGTTTGACATTCTTCTTAGAGACACAGAGGAAAGGGTATTTTTGTAGATCAAAGGGAATCCCAAGAGATTGGTTGACTAAACCTTGGTCTTAACTAATATTAATCATTCAAATATATTTCACATGCGATAACTGGTTCAATATAGTTTATATCTACCATATTAGGCTTATACAACACATGAAAGGGGAATCTAAGATAAATTTACCTTATTTCTTCTCAAATATTTTTTTCAAAATGATAGACGGTGTCAAAAATAAAACTGGAACAAAATAATCACATGTATATCATCATGGCCTCGTATAAATACTTGTGGAACATCAAGTGAGGAGAAAGGGATTGACCTGTAAAGAATTTTTAGCACAACATCATCTTGAGGGACAAACTACAAAGGAAAATTTTGAACAACTACATGTCACTAGGAACATTATGAATTCTATAGTGTATCCTAGAACTAGATCCAAGAAGAAACAAGATATTATCATGATTGAGAATGAAATATCATTCTTGTATGTTCCTAGGCAGTGAAAGAGGAAATTACATTAAGAAAAAGTGAAAAATATCCAGAAGTATAAATAGTTGAGCCTCCACCATCATCCAAACAAGTCAATGGAATATTGGAAAGAATGGAAAGAGATGTGAAAGAAGAGCCTTTAGAGAAGGATTCCTACTTTTAGCATGCATCAATAGGATCCACTTCATCACACTAATTTTCCAAAGAGACTATGGGAGAAGAGAAATAGCTGCAACAAGAAGAACAACTCAAGAACTTAGAAGAGTTGACAAGGGAGGTAGAGGTAAACAAAAATTTACAAAATCACTTGAATAAAGAAAAACAAATGTTAGAAAATAATAAAAATATAATCAGACAAAATTTTGGACCAAAAATATTAGCAAGTGTTAGGTCCCTATATGACTAGTATAGTCCTTTATTGTTGTTAGTGTAACCCCCTTATTGTTATTATTGTACCCTTGTGACCCCCATTTTGTTATTATTGTGCCCTTAAATTATTATTGTTAGGTCGGCTAGGATTACATTATGGCCCCATGGACTCCTATATATAGAAAGGAGGTTTTGTAAATTGTATCATCCAAGAATTGTTCATTTATGTAATGTATTGGAGGTTGCCCCCTTGAAGTGTCTCATTTCTAAGGCGTTTATATCTCTTTTCTTCTATTTTTGGAGCTGGTTACACAACATTTGGTATCAGAGCTTTGGATTCTAGGGTTTCACTGCTCCAAACAGGTCATCATGGCACTTTCGCTATAAATTTTTTTCTACAAAGTTTCAGAAGCAAAAATGTTTAGGGTGCGAAGCTGAAATCCTAAGGAAGACTTTCTAAAAATTTCAGAGCTTGGTTCGCAATATTTTCGGAGATATGATCTGTGGAAGTTAGGTCTTTTTTCAGGCTCCTAAACATGTGATCGTGCCATTTTTGCTATAGCTTGTTTTATACAGATTTTTAGAATCTAAAATTTTTAGGGTGCAAAGCTGAAATCCTGAAGAATATTGTCTAAAAATTTTAGGGCTTAGTTCACAATATTTTCGGAGATATCATCTGTGGAAGTTAGGTCTTTTTTCAAGCTCCTAAACAGATCATCGTGGAATTTGCACTATAAATTTTTTTTCTATGAAGGTTCAAAATCGGAAATTCATATGGTGCAAAGCTGAAATCCTGAGGAAATTCATCAAAAAATTTCAGAGCTTGGTCACAATATTTTTGGAGATATGATTTGTGGAAGGTAGTGCTTTTTCAGGCTCCTGAATTTCATCTCAAAGAGGTGATTGTGGGAAAAGTTCAATAACTCTCTCTCTGGGCATTGGATGGGAGTGCCGTAAAAATTGGTTGCAAGTACACGGAATCTAGTTTCTTGGCTATCAATTTTAGAGACAAAGGACGAAACAGTGACACGTGGCAAGTCCTACAAGTTCTCTCTACTGAACCAGTCCAGAATTAGGTCATTGTGGGAGATTGGACACAACTTTGTCTTGGAGAATCCAAATTAGGTCAGACCTGTGGCATTCAAAAGATAATTCAGAGGGCTACATTGATACCAAAATTCAATTATTGAAGTTCTTAAATCACATAGATAATCCAATTTCAATATCGAGCTCCTCAAAAGCAAGAAAAAGGTATGTATTTGTTTTTTAAAATTGCATAACGTTTGTTTGAAAAAACAGTTTGAAGTGATTCCAAGGACCTATTGAGCATATATTTCAGTATTTCATTCTGAAATTCCTCCTAAAAAGAATTAAACACCCATTAAGCCCTCAGAAATCTATACTATGATGCATGAAGTGGAAGAATTGCAGTATGAGATATCAAAATTACGGTACCAAGTACAACAAATTTGGATCTCACGAAGAGCAACTGAAGATGACATAGATGGTTTAAAAGAAGAAATGGAGGCTAATTTGGATGGTTTGAAAGATAAAATAATAGCTAATATGGATGATAAATTAGTGGAAGATGACATCGAGCATCAACAACAAGTTCTCCAACTCTCAAAGGATAACCTAACTTTGGTGCAGAATCTAATGAAACAATAGGAATATCAACATCACATCGAAAGAAGTTCTGAAGCAGTCACAAAAACAAGAACTCGACAAGTACGATCAATTTCAGAGTATCTCAGCAAGTGGAAGAACTTTCCTGTAGAATATTTCACATGGGAGGATGAGAATTTTATACATAAGCATCAAGAAATAATCAAGCGTTGAGGACAACACTTGTTGAAGGAGAGGGGCATGTTAAGTCCCTATATTAATAGTGTAGCCCCTTATTATGTTAGTGTAGCCCCCCTTATCGTTATTATTGTACCCCTGTAACCCCCATATTGTTATTATTGTGCCCTTAAATTATTATTGTTAGGTCGGCTAGGATTACATTGTGGCCCACTAGGATTACATTAGGGCCCCATGGACTCCTATATATAGAAAGGAGGTTTTGTAAATTGTATCATCCAAGAATTGTTCATTTATGTAATGTATTGGAGGTTGCCCCCTCGAAGTGGCTCATTTCTAAGGCGTTGATACCTCTTTTCTTCTATTTTTGGAGCTGGTTACACAACAGCAAGCTTGAGACAAATAACACTCTAATTTCTAAACATGTTTTTAGATAACTTAATGAAAATAAAACATGGCAATATAAATATGAAAAAACGAAGGTAAAAGCCACCATCTATAAAGAAGGAAGGTATGAGGGGATTGAATTTCCTCTTTAGGCGGCACAATAGGAAACTATAGTATCAGGTATATTGGGCATATCAACACTCAGAATGTCAAAGGGAAGAAAACAAGCATGAGGACATTCTTGAAGATTAGCAAGGGGGAGATGTTGGCCCTCAATTTTGGTCAATTTTGCTTATTAAAAGTCCACCTAATTCCCATAATTTTCCACATTATGTCATCCAAATATGCATTTTTTTTTACCTTATTATGCATATTCAAGTAAATAAATTATGTTTTTCAAATTTTAAATATTTTTGTAAAAAATGGGTTTTAAGGGTATTTTTCGACATAACTGAAAATTTGCGTAATTGTTTCATGAAAGTCATATATGCAGGACACCTGGGCATGAGATTAGCATGGATTTAGAAACCTTGGGTACCACGGATAGAAAATCATCTATTATTTAGTTCAAACTGAGCTGAAACATGCCCGATCAACGTTGGTAAAACATGACCTTTTTCTTAGGAATCCTTAGAAAAATAGGGCAGAAATAATAGTTTTTAGGATTTTTCCAGACTTTGTGTAACTAAATGGATGATTTTGACATATATGGATAGGATTAGGATAATTTAAGGCTTTTATAGACATTGTATCATATTTTTTTATCATTTATATTTTTATACCAAGCTTATGACCCTTTAAAACATGGAGAATTTGTATAATTTCATATTGAGGCTTCTGAATTCTGTGAATTAATTCAAGCAACCGGTTCCAAGTTATTTTTTTTGTTCAATGTTGTGGATGATTTATTGATTTTTCAGTAGCTGATAATTTCTTGAAGCATGAAAGGCAAGGGTGGAGGGCCCCCACGCGAAGCTAAGTACAATTCTTGGTTAAATTTAGCTTAATTTTCATAAACTAGTTTTGCTTCAGATTTGTTTAGTTAATTAGATAAATGAAGAATTATTATATTTGATAATTAATATTTGTTTAGTTATAATCTACATATGAAGGGACAAAAAGAAATTTAAGTTAAACTTTCCTTCTATCTGATTCAAGTACAATAACTAGAATTCATCTTCTTTTCCTTGTTGAGTTATGCTTGCTAATGAATCGTGGTTTAATTCTAATCTGCAAATCAAGGGGAAAAAAATTATATAATTTAAAATATCCTTCTATCTGATATAATTAAAATAAATAAAATTCTTTTTCTTTTCCTTATTTAAAGCAATTTTCTGAATTTCTAGTTTTAAATACAATGGTAACAATGATGAATGGAATTGTGAAGAAGGACAACATGGACCTCCTCAGTTAGGAGTCTCTTCTCTTACTCTTTATGCATCATAATCTACTTTCAATCAGTTAATTGGTTTCTCTTCATGAAAGTAGTATTGTGGGGAAGGTCAAACAAGATCTCCTAAGTTAGGAGTGCCTTCCCTCACTTATTACATATTCATTCAAAAATTGCTTACTTAGATTTTATATTTGTAATATGCATTTCATTAAATATTAGACATTAGAATAAATTTGTAATATGCATTTAATTTAGTTTAAAAATTTTGTCTTTTAAATATTGACTACATCTAAGATCTATATATTTTGAATATGCTTCCAAGTTTACAAAACCGGATTGATAATTAAATACTTGTGTTAGTTTACCTAGTAAATTGACCCAACACAAGATGAACATGAAGGATTTTTTCCTGGGTGTGCTAGTGGAAAAAAAATAAGGGGACCATTCCCCTCAAGTGAGAACAAGACATATAATATCCTCCATCTTATCCATTCAAACATATGTGGTTTGATGTCTATGCACTTCTTCAAAATCCATCTCTATTACATCACCTTCATTTATGATTACTCTAGAAAGACATGGTTATACTACATTAAGCACAAGGTTGAATCCTTTGACAAATTTTAGGAAATAAAAGCATTGATCAAGAATAAAACCAGGAAATCAATCAAAGCATTCAAATCAGAAAATTCAGGAGAGTAAATGTCCAGAAAATTAACAACATCCTGTAAGAAGGAAGATATCAGGAAGGAAATCATTTAATCATATACCCTGAGCAGAATGGTCTAGTTGAAATAAATAACCGAGAAATATTAGAAGTTTCTCATGCTATGCTACATGATCAAAAGGTTCCAAATTTTCTATGGGTTGAAGCAATGAATACTACTCCCTATATTTGGAACTGAGTTGTTCATCAAGCATTGAAAAATAAGACTCCATAATAATTCTTCATAGGAAATAGGCCAGACATCATCAATTTACACATATTTGGAGGCCCAATATTCTTCCATGTACCGAAATATAAGAGGATTAAGTTGGAAGCTACGAGAATAAAAGGTATCTTCATGGGTTATTGTGAAAAACGCAATGCATAAAAAATTTACAATCCTAGTCAAAGGAATGTTGAGATTAGCAGAGATGTAACTAATGAAGATGCAATGCTTTATAATTAAAGATATTTTCCTATACCTCCTAAGGAAGAGGATGGTAAGGATATTGTAGATATCCATTCTATGCTTGAGTTAGGAAATGATGATACAACCATGGAACCTATGAATCCATTAGATCCACCTCCCAGTGATCCTCCTTCAGGAAAATATAGCTTTGGCTTCGTGACACTCAGCAATACAGTGGAATGTGTATTCTTGTTTGTTGATCATTCAAAGAAACGAAGTAACCTTGTAGGTATGAGGGTTATGTTATAGCTATGAGTACCATGATACAAGCTAAACCATCCTCATTTTAAGAAGTAATCAATGAACAAGCTTGGAAGGATGCAATGGCCGAAGACTATGAATCAATCATGAAAAAATATGTGTGGTATGTTGTACCGAGACCGCATGGGAAGCATATTGTGACTTTGGAATGGTTCTTCAAAATCAAGCATGGAATCTATGCTAGAATAGAAAATGATAAAGAAAGGTTTGTAGCTCATGGTTTCTCTCAGAAAGGCAGAGAATATTATGATGATATATGTTCTCTTATAGCTCATTATACAACTATACACTCAATAGTTTCCCTTACTGCTAGTAAAGGATGGAAACTTCATGAGATGGATGTAAATAATGACTTCCTCCATGGTATTTTATAGGACTAATTCTTTGTGGAACAACCATAGTGATTTTAAGTGGAATATAGCACAAATCATGTGTGCAGGTTAAAGAAAGCACTGTACCAATAGAAGTAAGCTCTCTGAGTTGGGTATGCTCAAATTGACATCTATCTAATGAAACTGGGTTCCAGTAGAAGCATTGTTGATCCTAACCTCTATTTTAAGGCTTTTCATGGTATCATTTTTATTCTAGTTCTATATGTTTAAGATTTATTATTAACGGGAAGTGAACCATCTATTATCTAATGTAAGAGGAAGCTAGCCTCTAAATTTGGAATGAAAAACCTTGGTCTTATGCATTAATTTTTGGGCCTTGAGTTATGGAAAAGGCTTGGCAAGATATTTCTCTCACAGGGAAATTATGTGGTAAAGTTGATGGAAAGGTTTGGTATGACTAATTGAAAATCCATTTTCACTCCAATGGAAAAGAACTTGAAGAAGTTGTGTGGTAAAACAACTCAACCTGATCTAGTGAATCCATCTGAGTATAACAATTGATTGTGGATCTTATGTTCCTTGTTAACTCCTTCTTGGATATAGGTTATTAATTAAACATTGATTCAGTTCATGATTGACCCCCTTCATGTGAATTTGATAGCATCCAAGCACGTATTAATATAATTACAGATACCAATCACATTTGGTTTGAGATACTCTACCTGAGATATCCAACTTCATGATTTAATGATGTTGATTGGGTAGGTAACGTCATCGATAGAAACAATGCATATGAATTTTGTTTTATCCTTGGTTCTACAATGATATCCTAGATGAGCAGGAAAACAAATTCAGTAGCAGAAAGCACCACAGAAGCAAAGTACGTTGCTGCTAGCACAACAAGCTGTGAAGTTGTGTGGTTATGAAATATATTTGGCGAGCTCCTTGGTCAAGTGTTTTATACTACAATGATTTATTGTGATAATAGGATATGATTTGTTTCGTAGAGAATATTGTGTTTGATGAAAAGCCCAAACATATCGAGATTCAATATCACTTCATTTGTGACATGGTGCGGAAAGGATTTGTTAAAATCCAACACATTGCAATAGATGATCAAAATCCATATATTCTTACCAACGAATTACCGAAAGAGAAGCCCTTATTTTTCAGAGAACAACCTAGACTAATGGACGTAGCCCCTCCCGATAAGGGTTAGTCTTGATAGAGAATATCAAGAGATCTATTTCTACCCTGCTTGTGCTCTCGGGGTGAGGAATTGAGGTCAAGGGCTCCTCGGGTTGATGGAACTCTGGACAATAGGGTGGACGATGTTTCTACCCTATTTTTCACTTGTGGGATGTGTGTGATCCTTGTTCTTTTTTTACATGTCAATTATCTCCACCATCATTTGTTGTTGCAGAGTATACCTTAGTTGGCATCATACCCACAAGAAACACTTCTTGGGATTGCCCCTCTTGTTACACAATAATTCTTCACCATGCTCATTTCTCATCCCTAATCCTGAAATTCCCCATGACAGATCCTGTGCAATGTTTCCACCATGAAGAAATATGTTAGGACATACCCTAATTATTAAAAAATAATTGCCTTAGAAGATTACTGAAGAAACTTTGTCAAACTCCTACTTTCCTGGGTCAACGTGCTTCCTAGCATCATGCTCGCGGTGATGTCATATTGATAGTTATGTATTAGCACTAACAACACCCTTTGTTCATGGAAAAGCACACTGATCCCTTTCTGGAAGTGTTTCCTGAAATGGAAGAGAAGCCTCGACCTTTATAAGTTTTAGGGTAGTGAGTTGGTTGTTAAAGGGTGGCGATAGAGTTGATCTCTTTGATTTTAGAGCTTTTATCTCATCCATGGGGGTTTTATCCCTTATATAGTGGAACTTCCTCCTCCTTTTATGGGCTCCCAACCTCTTCTCCATTCCTATACATTCATGCCCCTCCTTCCAATAATGTTAGTTTGATTGGTCATTGTTGGGCTAGTCTAAACTCTCGTTCCCTTTACGTCCTCACATTGTGATAATGCCTGAGTGTTTGGGAGAAGGAATGCTTTAGAGCTTTGGTGAAGGAATCAAATTTTCACCAAGGGAGGCCTCCAACATTAAGGCCTGGTTGTAAGATCTTCCTTTTATATTAATAAATAAAACCTCTAATTTTTTCTTTCTATATTTGTCTTATTTTATATGCAAATATTCTGGTACTCCTTGATGTGCTAGATAGTTAATGATTATGATTATTATGTCTTAGATTACATTTGATATTTCCTCCTTATCATCCATAGTTATTTGTGTGCCATCAGTAGTAGGGAGCGAGCCTAAAAGGATCATAGATCAAGGTCATCATCAATGAATTTAAACATAGCATTGGGAAAAGGCATGTCTATCTCTTTTCTTGTCGCATTGTGAATGTTAATTAAGAGAGCTTTCCAATAGAAATTATGTCACATTTCTAGACCCACTGTAGGGCTACAGAGATTGTGTTTGTTCATAGAGGTGATTTATCTTGAAAAAAGAATTGGCGACTCCGCTAGGTAGCTTAGCCTCTCAGCCTCAGCCTTCCTTCAGTGGAGGGATTTTGGATCAGTTTGACCGATTACTAAAATCAAAGATTTCTTAGGCCTCTCTTAATTTTTGGAGCGTTTGATAGTCATTTTACTGTGTTGGGTATGGTGTTTGTGTGAAACTCTTTTTTATTTCTCGTTTTTTTAAGCGACCATAGAACTTTCCTTTTTCATAATAGCACTGACATCACTGTTCTATATAGTAAATCGATGTTGTTTTGTCTTTCAAAAAAAAATTTCTTATCACAAAAGCAATGATCTTAGGCCTAGAAAAATTTATGGTTTCCCCTTGATTTTATAGTGTGTCCTGGCCCCTGAAAGATGTCTATAGAATCTCAGTGACCTCCTTGATATGTGTTTAGCTTAATTTTTACCTCTAAGGGAGTATTTTTGTTTCTTTGATTTTTTTGTAAGTTGGGATATTTTCACTGTTTCAAATTCCTTTTATCGCCTTGTTCCTGACTTGATTCGAAGTGATTTGTAATATGAAATGACCATCACTGCATCTCTGATATTACCTTCGATTTTGTGTCAAAAATAGGATCACAAATTGTTTGATTCACAAGTCTAGAAGATTGTGTCCTCTGTCCAAATTCAAAAGAAATTGAAAGTGTTTTTTTCTTTCGGTTTGTTTTCATCATTTTAAAAAAGAGGATTGAAAAGAATTTCATTCATGTGTTGTAAAGCGATTTTTATTTATGTTCGATTGAAAGAAAAGTGAAAGGATTTTCGTTTCATTTCTTCATTCATTTGTTTATTTTACTTTTGATTGCATTTAAAAGTAAAAAACAAAACAAATTTTGCATCTTAAGTGAAAAAGTGAAGTATTTTCATTTTTTCAATAAGTTGTATTTGTTTGGGAAAAAAGTGAATTCGATTGAAAATAATTTCATTTCTTAGCTTTGAGCTAGTATAGGGAACATTATTGTTGTTGAATTGCTTTCACTTTTGCTTGTATATTTTCCCTAAATAGTTTAGGCTTCATCGAAATGGATTTTTTTTTTCATTTATCCTGCATCATAGGATTTAGGTGACATCAAATTTGAGCCAAAACTAAAACTTAACTCAAGATAAACATCAAAATTCACTCAATTTACCTTAAATCGAATTTAGAACTAAAGAGAACATTTACTGGTCTAGGCTAAAGATGTGTTTCGATGTAGTAAAACGTAGGAGCTATCGCTAACGGTTTGTGTTACAGTCTGGGGGTCATATCACGTCCCTTGTATGCAAGTATATTCATGTATGATAATTATATTTGGGGAAATCTAATCGAACATTTACACATTAGAAAACACTACTAATAATTCGACTCCCACGTATTGTCGTGTACATTTTGGGAGACACCATTATGTTGCAAGCCAACCATAGTTAACTGAGTCGGGTGCCTTGTAAATATGATACACAAAATGCAACATTTGGGGAGATCAGATGTAGTACGTTAATTAATTGGTAATTTTTTCTATCATTTATCTCCCATGTGTATATTATAGTTCACGAATACTTGGTAAACCTTTATGCCTAGAACACCCTTTTTTATTATTTTTCATTAATTCTAAGAGTAGCTTCCCACGAAAACATATTACCTGTGCAGTTCTACAGCTTCAATTTTTCTTGGTAATTTGTTAAATTTTTCACCTCTTCCTTCTTTGATCTTCATTTGAAAGGTCACAATGGCTAAATAGTCGAATTCACCTCATCCCTCCTCTGATGGATCTCAAGATCCTCCTCTTCAGGTCCCTCAGTTTTATTTGGGCCCCTTGAAGTGCAGGGTGTTTAACTCAGGATTTTCATTATTTTTCAACCCATTTCATCTGAAACACTACCTGGTGATTCTCCTTGGACAACATCGGAAGACTTTGAGTGACAAAGCCCCGAACCATTTTCATTGTATATGGTATCTCCTGAAAATTTGCTCTCTGATTCAATTGTGTTCTCACCTCAATAGGATTATAGTATTTTTAATCATCCTAGAATTCCCTTTCACACTTATTAAGTAGCATATCGCTCTACTGTCTGCTAATCATTTCCTTACGTAATGGCATCCAAAGCTGTTGATCTTCCATTTGTAAGCGCTCCTTAGGGAACTATTGAGGAAACTACTAGCACCTGCATCATGAAAGCTATTCTTTCTGTGTTTCCCTCTGAAAGTGATTTTTTTGGTTCCACACCTCATGATTAAGGCAGTGGGACTACAATACCTTTCAATCAAGTTGCATATATGCTTCCACATGGTTATACTTCTTTGGGAAACCTTATTTTTGGAACTTTCGGTGCTACACCATTATTCTTGGATCTCGTTTGGTCGATGGGTATTCCTCCATCTTCCATCACATTCATTTCGAATTTGGTTACCTGATATCAAAAAAAATTTTGACGTAAAGTCACTATTGGTCAAATGAATATTTCTATCTGATCCCTGTAATATTCCTAAATTAGCTGCAGCTAATAGGAATATTAATTTTTCCTTGTCTATTTTTGCATTTCATGATTGATGAATAAATTGTGAAGGAGGACATGTAAAATTCCTGAAAACCAAGAATAAATCAATGCATATGTTAACAGAGACATATCTGGGCTATGTAAATAAGCTCTTGCAAGTGTGAGTGGGTTTAAATCACAAGACTGGGTCAACTTTGACCAAGTCAATAGTGCACTCTAGATGCATTGAATCTCCTTGAGGGACAATGCAGTTCTAGAAGAAGAATCTAAATGTGAAAGGAAATAAACTAATGAAGTGGTTTAGGGCTTGGAAAGACTTCTATATTATAAAATATGGATGAGAGAAACAAGAGAGGTTTGTTTAATATTATCATTTCTGAAGGTATTTTCTGCTCATACATCCCTTGTTGGGTCTTCCTGTTCAAGAATCCCACCTCCTTCCTTGAGCAGCTCTTGGAGGAGACTTGTGCTATCTTTTCCACATTAGGCTTTTAGGCCAAGCTTCAACTTACACCTATAGCACTTTTCCTTTTGAGAGTTGAGTTTTTCTTGTGAGTTGCAATAGTGGAAGACACTAGATCTGCTCAGATCTATCTTAAACTAGTGGCTTTTCTCAGTGAGTGTGTCTTTTAACCTCCTGGAAGTGTTCATTCGCTGATTGTGCTTCTGATAGACATATTGGCATAAGGAAAAATCATTCTCAGAGGCTACAACATAGCTTTTCTCCCTAGACTGCATTATTTCCAAAGGAGAAGTTGCAGGGTGTTTTTTCTACATTTTGGAGGAGAGATCTTCGGTGCTAGGAATATTCCTGTCATTGTGGTGATCCATGGATTGGCCATCCAATACATGTTTTTTTCAGATATGATATGATGTACCATTGTATTATTTATAAATTTATGAATCATTTTGCATATCTACAACCTTAGATCTCAGATCTACTCTCTGTGCTCAATGTTTTGCACAAAACCCCAAGGGGAATTTATAGATCAACATTTCTTGTACACAAATCTGTATCAGGTCTAGATTTTTATTTACAAATATTCTCTAGATATGAATATTAATATACTGCTACTTCAACCACTAAAAATAACGTTGTCATGGTTATGCAGTCTTTTCTCATTGTTGTAGCACCTCATTTCTAAGGGTTTTTCCTGTATTGTCTCATTATTTATCTTGTACAATGTATGGGCTGTAATGTACATCTGATTTATGAACCTCCATATCAGCCTCCTAATGTTCTTCAGTGGATCAAGTAGTCCTTTGCATAGAGTTGCAACCCCTCTCTTTGGGTGATTTTCAGCTAGACTAGTTTGTGGGAGATCAGTTTAACCGACCTAGTCTGATTTGTTTTTTCTCTCCTTTTTTATTTAGATATTATTTGAGCTTATATAAGGGATACAAATGCTGAAAACTCATTTATATGGACAATATTCTCAGAAGTGCGTTATTTCAGCAGGCTTGCTAAGCTGTTCCAGATTTGGAATATTACAGTGGTATCAGAGCAAGATCTTTGGCTCAGCCTCTGGGCTTCAATACAAAGTGTTGTAAAGCAAGGAGAAAGTTTAGAATGATTAATAATATGAGTTTAATCTCATCACTTTTTAGATCCAGAAGAACCTCTCCAAGGAGGTTGAACAAGAAGAAGAGAGAAAGAGCAGTGAAATTCCTAGAAAGTTTCAAGAGTAGGAAGATCTACCAATCAGATCTACAAGATATATACATGAGGAAAATTTTGAATCCTCATCTTATATATATGTGCACTTAGCCATATCACCCAACCTTCAGCATTTTATCTGTGATTTCTTCATGAAGAGGAAGAAAGGAGGTGTACCCGAGAAGGAGACTCTTAAGATTGTTTGAAGGAGTATGAAGATCAATCCAAGGAGTTTAGAGACAACTTAAACTTCGAAGGGTTCTGCAAGATCAAGGAGAGAAAAGGCATAAATAAGGATTATCATGGTATGGGTAGATTCTATATATCTACCTTTGATGGATCACTTAAATGTCCAATTAGGGTTTCGGTGGAGGAGCTAGACAACTTTATGCAACAACATCAAGTTTTAGAGATTGAAGTCATCAAAGTGCAAGCACTTAATTCTGAAGCTAAAGCATATGCTTGGTGGTTGTTTGAGTCTTTTTCCTTGAAGAATGAAAATAAACCTACTTATGCAAGGTTTATTGCAAGATTGATAAAGAGGTTTGATGAAGCTCCATGTATAGCATCTTATGTTGATACTATCAAACCACATCAGACAAATATTTTGCATGAGTTCGAAGAGTCTATGAATCCAACTTCACTCCTGAAAACAATGGAGGAAGGTTAGAGATTGTTTTATGGCTTTCCAATGACAAGATCTCCTTTGGATGAAGGGCCCTCTTCTTAAGAGGAAAGCATGGAATTTCCTCCTTCAATAGATGACTAAGATCTAAGGTCTCTTGTTGATGATGAGGCAATTTTAGTTATTGAAGAGGAGGAAGGGAAGGGAGGAGGCGGTAACATAGTCATGAAAATGGCACCTAAAGTACCTCATGAAGATAATAATGGAGCACTTTCCCCAAGGAAATAAACCCTTGCATACTTGCAAGAAGTTATACAAGGTCTCACGCATAGAGCTCTTAGCATAACACATGAGCGGCATGTACCATCAATGTCAAATGATGAGATATTGAAGATAGGAGGAGGAAAAGAGGAGGAAGGGCATCACAAGAAGAAGAGCATGGATCCTTCTTTGTTTCAAAGCTTGGAAGTAAAAAGAAGGCAAGAGGACATATGCAATAAAGGTAGGGGCAAATCTGTCTACCTACATCCACATTTTACTCTATGCCTTGACACCTCTTTGCAAGGAGGTATTTTTCCAGGAGCACCTCTTGATGGGAGGAAGACTAAAGTTTTCTCTCAACTATGGGTAGCATATGCATACTTGGCTAAGGAGGGAGCCTTGGAAGAAGCCATCACAATGTAGAGAATCTCTCATGGATTCAAAAGAGAGTTGAGGAATTTCCTAAAAGGGGCATTGCTAACTCCCACTCAGATATCTGCCCTGAGAGAGGAGAAATCGGAAGTCTATGATGACATGAGCATGAGGACACATGGAAACTCCATATCCTTGGGGCAGCCCATGATTTCTTCATTCACAAAGAATATTTTTCAACATGACAAGGGGCTGCTAACCCTCTTGTATACATGGGACAAAACGAGGAAGTTTTGGAAGACAAGGAATTTTCGAGGGGAAGTTGATTTCCATATGCTTCAGTCTTGTCTCGAGCAAGATGAGCTGCAAATGGGGAAGAAAAAGTAAGATTATGAGGCTCCAACATGTGATTTTGACAATGATAAGGTAAAAAGAGAGAGCCTTGATATGACAGAGACAACATTTCAGACCTCTACAGCGTTGTCATTCTTGGAAAGCTTGGATCCTTATTGGGAGTCCCAACTCATGATGGAATACTCCAAGGACCTTTTCACATGTGGGGTTCTTGATGGGGAAATAGTGGATGAGAGGTTAAAGGTGGTTTATGGAGTCATCTATTTCTATAATCTTATTCTTTTGGTTAGTGACTCCAAGCTCAAGGAGAGACTACTAGATGCCACCTATGAGATCTTGCTTTCCAAACCCACTGGTTTCATTAGAGCATATCATACTCTCTTGGGTGATGTCATATGGGAAGGCTTCAAGGAAGAGGTGCACTCTCATATGAAGATTTTCATGGATTACTTGGTATATGAGAAGGAACGTAGGTCTTGGGAAGAGCCATCATTCACACCTCCTTACTCATTGACTATGAGAGGGGACTCATCCACGAGTCACCTCACTAATGTAAAACAAGTGTATAGAGAATCTTGTCTTCCTGAATACTATCTTGTATCTCCTATATGCTTATATTTTTCTAACACTCATTTGCAGAACATTTCTCAAAAGGGGGGCACTATTTATGATGGGTTTCATGGGCTACTCAATGCCATGAACTATGTTGATGCAGGCCATTCCTTGGAGGATCTTGGAAAGTTATTTTGTACTTCATGGTGTGATTCTCTTACACCAAATATGATGCACATTCTCCAAGAATTCCAAAGGAATGGGGCAGAAAATAATTGTTGGGAGAGGCACTTGTCATATCCTCTTCTATGGAAGTTAAGGATAAAACTATTTTGGTTGCACATGAGGGAATATCTTCCTTCTCATTTATCATACATGACAGCTAGCATGATTCTGATCATGATTCCCTATGATGAAAATGTTATTACTCTTGGGAACATGGTTGGAGAAGAGGCACATTGGTGGGATGTGTCCTTGGGGGAAGGGGCTTCCCAATATTTTTGCATTGTATGCTTCAATGGGAGCATGAGAAATTGTATGGCCACTATGATATATCGCTTGCCTTTCTGTAGAGTGAGCCATATGTTTGTTGGGGACATGCCTCTCATATGTATTGGGGAAGATTTTTTCTATGGATTTCCAAGATGGGAGGTGATCCACTTCATTTGGATGATAGCATGGAGATGGGAGTCTTTCATGAATCATGAAATTCCCCATGATTTTCATCACTTCTTTCTTGAGGAGGCCATGGATAAGCAAAAGGGTTTCCACATAGACCTTCCTTTTCTTCATGATGAGATCCATTGGGTTGATTCACCAAAGGCCAACTTGCACATCGAGGAGGGACCATTGGAAGACATAATTATTGCAGAGAATTCAGAACAATGGTGGAGACTATTGGATGGAGAGGCCACAAGAGAAGAATGGGATATTTTGCAACACCCTTACAGTTGCTTGAGGACAAGAAACATTGGGAGGGGGATACTATAATATTCCTAAATTAGCTGCATCTAATAGCAATATTGATTTTTCCTTGTCTATTTTTGCATTTCATGATTGATGAATATATTGTAAAGGAGGATAGTTAAAACTCTTGAAAACCAAGAATAAATCAATGCCTATGTGAACAGAGACATATCTGGGCTATGTAAATAAACTCTTGTAGGTATGAATGGGTTTAAATCACAAGTCTGGGTCAACTTTGACCAAGTCAACAACACGGTCTAGATGCATTGAACCTCCTTGAGGGACAACGCAGTTTTAGAAGAAGACTCTAAATGTTGAAGGAGCTAAACTAATGAAGTGGTTTAGGGTTTGGCAAGACTTCTATCTTATAAAATAAGGAGGAGAGAAACAAGATAGGTTTGTTGAAGATTATCATTTCTGAAGGTATTGTCTACTCAGACATCCCTTGTTGGGTCTTCCTGTTTAGGAATCCCACCTCCTTCCTTGTGAATCTCTTGGAGGAGACTTGTGCTATCTTTTCCACATCAGGATTTTAGGCCAAGCCTCACCTTACACCTACAACACTTCTCCTGTCGAGGGTTGAGCTATCCTTGTGAGTTGTAGTAGTGGAAGACACTAGATCTGCTCAGATCTAGCTTATACTAGTGACTCTTCTTAGTGACTGTGTCTCTAAACCTCCTGGAAGAGTTCATTAGCTGATTGTGCTTCAGATATAAATCTTGGCATCAGGCCAAATCATTATTAGAGGCTACAGTGTATTTTATCTCCCTGTACTACGTTATTTTCAAAGGAGAAGTTGCAGGGTGTTTTGTCTGCATTTTGGAGGAGAGGTCTCCCGTGTTAGGAATCTTCCTGTCACTGTGGTGATCCATGGATTGGCCATCCAATCCATGTTTGTTTCAGATCTGATCTGCTATACCATTGTATTATTCAGAAATTTTTGAATCATTCTGTAGATCTACAACCTTAGATCTCATATCTACTCTCTGTGCTTCATGTTTTTCACAAAACCCCAAGGGGAATGTAGAGATCAACATTTCTTGTACACAGATTTGTATTAGATCTAAATTTTTATTTACATATCTGCTCTAGATCTGAATACTAATATACTATTTTTTTACATATGATTTCTAAACCTCCATATCAGCCTCCTAATGTGCTTCAATGGATCTATGTTATTTCTGAGGTAGTCCTTTGCATAGAGCTGCAACCCCTCTCTTTGGGTGATTTTTAGCTAGACTAGTTTATGGGAGGTCGGTTTAACCCACCTAGTCTAATTTTTTTTTTCTCTCCTTTTGGATTTAGATCTTAGATGAGCTGATATAAGGGATCCAGGAGCCGCAAATTCATTTCTATGCACAATATTCTTAGAAGTGTGTTATTTCAGCAGGCTTGGTGAGATGTTACAGATTTGGAATATTACAATCCCCTAACCGCTTCTCACCATCTACGATTATTGCAGTTCCACCATTGATTGGAAAATATAAGGTTTCATCCATGCCTATGGGCAGTCTAATCCTTTTTATGTACCTCCTGTTTTGGGTCGGGGAAACTGAAGTATGGACCTATTCCTCGAACTGGATATCCTCACATTCAATATTCGCAGGTTCAACAGCCCCTTCACCAATCAAACATATCGTATTATTATGTTCAACAACCTAATATCCCTTATGTTCAACATTCAAATGTAAAATATCAGTATGTTCCTTGACCAAACACTTCTTAGGAGTATGTCCAGCAGCCCCATATTTTCGTGATTGTTGTTGTGGGTAACCCTAAGTTTTTTTATTAAAACCAAACTAGTCTAAATACCCTTCTAGGTCAATCTGGTCCTCTTCCAAAACAACCTAGTGCTCAATACCATACATTTGCTCAAGGTTAGTACTAGCAACCCGAGTCTGGGCCTTAGCCTAGTGCTCAATATTAGCAAATTTCTCAGTACTAGTATCCCCAATCAGGACATCAGACTAGACCCTACATTCAACAATGACCACACGCTAGACCTTATGGTCATCGAGGACCATAGACTAGATGTCATGTTCAGTAAAGACCTCACCCTAGACTATACATATAGCAATGTATGCAACCTCAAATCCCATAGGGGTATTATCAAAAACCCCAACAAGGTCCCTATGTTTAGTAATACCCGCAATAAGGTCCTTACTAGCAATGGGGGAAGTATGCGTATCCAAGATAGAATCCACCCTATTGGAGGTAGAATCCATATCAACTAGATTGGAAAACGTAAACCTTTTCTCCTCATCATCCGCCCTTCCCATTCATGGCTACGTTGGAATTGTTGGATGTGTCAAAGTTTATGAATGACCCCATCCAACATCACTTGCATTGGCTGCAAATTCCAACTAAAATCTCAGGATATTGTCGAAAATTTTAAGGAAAATCTAGGGAGAATCCCCAAACCCATGTTATGACATGTCACTTGTGGTTCTCTTCTAATTATTTGATTGATGATTCTATTTTTCTTCATCTTTTATAGCATAATTTGACTGGTACTGCGGCCAAGGTGTATATTGAACTCCCTCGAGGAATTTTTTTCGATTTTAATTCCTTGGATATGGATTTCCTTACTCACTTCCAGTTATGTGTCTGGTATGAAACCCACACCCATGTTCTAACCTCATTTAAGCATTCAACTTCTACTCACATTTTAGATCACATTCATGAATGGCGAGGTCGCCATTGCCTCATAAAATTTGAGATCCTTGATTAGCTATTGACTTAATGGTTTACGAAATCATTCATTCCCAAGATTGCTAGATATCTTTCCATGGGTGTATTTCTCATAGAGAAGGAAGTCATTGCTAGAGCTCAATACCTAGATTTGGTTTATTCCTAATATGGGAGTCTATAAGAGCTATTGCTTGACATGTCGCGACCTTCAACAGATCCCACATCATCTTAGTCTCATGTTATGCCTCCAATGGATGGTGTTAACAAGACAGTAGATCATACTGATAGTAGTGCACCTAAAACCTCTTCCAAGTGTAAATATACTACTGCCACTACACCCTCCACTCCTCCTGGTAGCCAAACGAATCCTAGTAAAACCTCGAAGGTAAATTCTATTTAATCTACCAGAGCAGATAAATCCTCGAAAGGTAGGAAAAATGGTAAAGGAAATTCCAAATCTGATAACCCTAAAAATGATTTGAGTAAGTCACTTGCTGACGATTCTTCAACACGTAAGCCTAAATATCCATGTTTAATATATGATGATGATCATTACACCAAGTATTTTCCTTGGCGTGCCAAATTTTCTCATCCTCTGAAGGGTGTACCTCAGACTCCATTTGTTTTGAAAGAACCTTTCCCTTCTCAACAGACATAAATGGTAAATCAAGCTCAATCGTCTAGAAACTCTCAAGTTTTCATGGCTGGAATAGAGAATATCGCCATTACTACGAGATTGAAAAACTACCCTAATACATACAAATATCCTCTGGAATCGGAAGTTGCAGATCACCCTTCCTCTTCCATGCCCCCTACCTCTGGTCCTCTCCAAATTAAGAGACCCAATAGTGACTCCATCATTTGACAACCCCCAAAATTTGTTCTTCGGAAATTGTCCTATAATACAAATGTGAGAGTTGCACAACACTATAATATTTTAGAGTATATAGCTCAAATGTATTCGAAGATGTTGGGCTTTGGAGTTCCTTCATTCGTTTCCATCAAAACAAAAGGCACTACTCTTTGGTATTGGAGATATTGATCTCATAGACTCTAATATTATCACTTTCGATCTCAATAATTTCATTCCTCACATCTCATCTTAGGTGCCTTTTCTGATTCAAGTTACCATCATGGGAAATAATATTCATCGGAATGTTGTTGATGATGGCGCTTCGACCTGCATCATGTTTGGTGCATATTGGAAAGCCATCGTCTCTCCCCTGTTGAGTCATTCCCTGAGTACCTTGGATGCTTTTGATGCTATAGGTTCTTTTATGTATGGTATTATCAAAGAGTTTCTAACATTTAAGGTCTCTAATGTCTAGAAAAAATTCAAAAATTAAGTTGGATACTATGAAATCATAGCTGACATAGAAAAAGAAAAGCGCCCTTCATCTTGAAGGGAGAGACCTTATGATAAAAATTGTCATGAAAAAAGTTACTAGTCATTGGTGGATGAAGCAAATGGGAGAGAGGAAGGAAATTTGAATAGTGATATTTAGTGGGATAGAAAGACTAAACCTACATAGAATAAATGGTTTTTTACCCCATATTTAGGAGTAAATTTCTAGGGATTTAGAAGGAAATACTATGAAATAATGGATTTGGTTCCTGGCATAAAAGGTGTGTAGAGCTCAGGGGAACTCAACATTTCATTAGTTGGGAGGAGTATGGTTACTCCTACTATATTCTCTAAAATATAGATAAGTAATTAATTTTTCATTTTATTTTCTATTGAGAGCTTGATTTATAATAACCTTGTATTTAATGTATAAGAATGATAGTAAATATGAAAGTGAAAAAAATTTACTTTCTAAAATGTATTTAGTTTATGTTATAACATGTCTAGAACTTGGATGTGTATAGATGCAATTTTTAAAGAAGGAGAAAATATTTTTATATACACAATAGGGCTAGTAGGGCATAGTACATGATATCATTGTAGAAGGAGTTATTTGCAAAATCCTTAAACCGTTGTAGTCCATATTTGGTAAATTCTCTTGATAAGAGTTGAGGAAGAAACCAAGTACAAGAGTCAAAATCCAACTACTTTGTATGTGAAGGATTATATTGTTCAAGTACAAGATAAAGGAAAATTTATATATACATAAATAAAAGCTGAAGTAAATACATAGTAATTTTTTTGTAGAAGATAAGTGGATAGGAAATAAGTATGACAATTTTTTTTATAATGTCATAAAAAACGTAAACCATAAATGTAATCAATGAGGCAACCATGTAGAAGATAAATTTAAGGGAATATAATGTTACTATAAATACCTTATGCTATAGTGCTAGTACACTATATGTGTGTGAAATATTACAAATATGTAAGAATAAATCTCGTTTGGAGAATAATGGGAATGACATAGAATAAAAAGAATTTATATTAACCATAGATTTAGAAGAAAGTAATAATAAACATTGCTTGAAATAACAAGTTTCAAGATTTATAAAAATACTCCTATATACATTGAAGAAAGAAACATATGATCAAAGTTGATGTATGTTATCGAGGAAATTTTTTCATGCTTATCTAACAACCTCGGGTTAAAATTTCATTTAATAAAGTTAATAAAGAAAAAATATGATTATAGTCAAGGGAAATTTATTCCAATCTCAATGTTGAGAAAAATATCCGGGTGGGCATCACTTGTTGTGTTTATGGCTAAGGGGAAATTTTCAAAGACAACGGAAAAGGCTTTGAAAAGGAGAAAGTGCATTTTTACATTTATTTTATTAAAATAAAGGAAATTAGGAGAAAAGGAAGGTAAAATTTCACAGGTTTCATGTGAGGAGGAAAACAATGTAAATTAATGGAAAATGAAGAAAATAGAGGCATTATTAATAAAAAAAAATCTTCGAGAATCAATTTGTAGTTTTTCTTCAATTCAGTTTTGGAATTGGTTTCATAGAAGATAAGAGCACCAAGAGGAGAAGGAAAGCATGCAATCAAAGAAAGGGAAAGGAAGGACACGGAAAGTAAAGGAAAGCAAGGATCAAGGAAGGAAAATTTGGATAAAGTAGATTTATCAGGCATACTTTCCAGTAAATAGTTCCATGTATGAGTTCCTAGCTAGTTCTAACATGCATGGTATGTGCAGGTTGGGATTTGGTTCTTTTTTTTTCATTCAGATGCATTTTTATGGGTTTCGATAGTGGATTCTAGCCTTGAATTTTGACTTCTGGATAACCATTGTGTCATGGGATTATTTTTCAGTTCGATCTTTGGATTACTACAATATTTTGGATTGGGGTGAGGTGGCATATACAAAATTTGGATCGGGGTGAGGTTTTGGGTGGAGATGGTTTTCTCTAGGAAGCCCTCAACAAGTTGGCAGAGACAAGAAAATTCTTGAAGGGATGGTAAAGAAATTCTGAGGCATCCGAGCTCGGTTTGGATTTGTGATCTCGAGAGTGGTTTACATGAAATCACACTATGGTGATGGTGGAGGATGTTTAACCTATGGATTCCCTTGGATGTTTTTGGATTGGTTTATCCCATGAGATAACACATTCATGCTTTGAATATGGATTGAAAGTTATTGGATGAAAGAAATATTTTGTTTAGCCCAATCTATGATCAGGTGGTTCGTGGAAGTCTAAGACCTAGGTGGCTTTTTGCTATGTTTTATAAGAGATATCTTTCTCTTTCCTTTGGTGAGTAAATGTACTTGTTATTATTTGGATGTAATGCTTTTTCTATCATTATTATTTATTTGGTTATTGTTGGTTATAAGCATGGTTATATGAGAGATTATAGTCATGGATCTCTTCATGTATTTACTTGTAATTGAATGAATAATGAATGCAATACCTAAGTGGTGTTATGAAAAATATTGCGAGAAGTCATTGGTCCTTCTTGTTAAACCTTAAATAATTTTTCAGATATGTATTCATGACCTTGAGGTTGCATGTTTACCAGGTATTTCATGAAATGTTAGCCTTGATTGGGAGACGTTAGGTCATGTCTTGGTTCAATTTTTGGTTTATAAGTTTTTTATATGTAATTTGTTATTTATGAAAATTTCACTGGGTTTCTGGTAGAGGCATGAGTCCTAACCCTAAAAAATTAGCTTGGAATTCAGGGTTTTTGGCACATAACCGACAGGAAAAGTCCACAATCATTGGAAAGAAGGCCTATTGGAGTTCATATATGGATATACTTTCTTGCATTCCTTTTCAAGGGAGTGATAGAGGCAATAGTTCAGTGAAAAAGAGAGTTATTGCAGGGGTTGGACACCTAGAGGGGTTGGGATGCTCCTGGATGTCTTGTAGCACTAGAGGGAAGTGAGTATGGTATTAAGTTATTTAATCCATCTCTTTAATTTCTTGTAGGATTTTGAGTATTATGATATTCACTCTTAGCTCATGTCCACCCTCGGGTAAACCAGTGAATGTGGGTAAATTTGGGAGGAGGTGTTAGAGGGTGATATGAAAGCGAGTTGTGCCCACTTTGGGTAAAGTTTGACGTGTCAAGGTTATCTTTGGCATGCATGATGTTTTATTTTGTTATGTTATTATTTTGATATGCTTATGTTTATACATGTATATGCTATTGTGGAATGATCTTGTGGATGAGATAAGCCTCGCCTAAACATCAATGAGGAATGGATTTGATTTTTGTATATATATTTTTTATCTGACATCATACACTTGAAATAAGAGGGGAATCAAATGTGACTATAAATATGGAAGACTATAGTTTGCATGACTCTCCCTATATATTACTTGGTCTGAAATGAGAAGAAAGTTCTCCTAGTATAGCAGATACATTGAGGAGTTTGAGGGAAAAGGTAAAAAGTTCCAAAGCGGAAAATGAGAGGTTGGTTGAGGCTCAGGAAATAATTCTAAGGGCTTAGGAGAAGTAGATATATATTAATGCAATGATTATTCAAAGATTTTTATAATTGCAAAAACAATGACAGACGAAGGTCAATCAAGATAAAGAGGAGAAAAGTAATGGATCCTATGGTAGTAGATCTCGGTCTAGATAGAGGATCGATATAGGGGCCATAGTTGGAGGTGGAATATAATTGGATATGCATGATAGGAGGATTGGTATGTATGAGCATCATTCTGATTCCTAATCTAGGAGACATCATCACAATCATCATCATCATCATCTTTATAGGAGGAGGGAGTATTTTCTTGAGGATTTTAAGAAAGTTAAGCCTCCTACATTCGATGGAGATATGAAGAATTCAAAATATGTAGAGGCACGGTTGCTTGGGATGAATAAATTCCTCAGATTGTATATCTATTAAGAGAATATGAAAGCCATAATAGCCACCTTAAGTCTTAATGGGAAAGAAAATATTTGGGGGGAAGATGTGAAGAATGACACAAGAATTCGAGAGGAAGACTTGATTTGGGATGATTTTGAGAGACTCTTCAAGAAGAAGTACTTATCAGAGAGGTACTATGATGAAATAGCTAAGGATTTTTATCAGATTATTATCAGATCTATGACAGGTGAGGAGTATGTCACTAAATTCTTGGAGTTGTAGAGGTGTGTTCCTTATCTCAACGATGGGAAGGCTAAGATTCAAAGATTCATCGGTGGATTTATAAAAGAATATAGATACTAGATTTATTTGTATGAGCCTATATAGTTGGAAGAGGGAATTAAAAAGTTGAAGAATATTTATGGGCATTCAAAGTGAAAATATGAGCTTAAGTGTGATTTGAACGGAAATGATAAAATTGAAGGGAAGTGGCCACCAAAGTGGGGAATATCTCAAGATGCAAGAGATAAATAAAATGTGGTTCCTTATAAGAGGTTCAATGCATTTGAGAATTGAAATGGGTTTCAAATTAGAGAGTAGAAAACTAGAGGTGATGGTAGAGGACTGTTGTACTGCTGGATATGTGGCAAAGATCATTGCAAGAAATATTTTCTATTGTAGTAGGGAAGTAAGAATCATCTCTATTGTTCTCATGAGGCACAAACAATTGCGTATGTTGGTTATAGCTTTCCTAAAATTTATGTAGCTATGGAAAACAAGTAGGCATATCATGAGGCATCCATTATTGAGATGCAAGGTAAGCTCTAGGGTCGAGTCATTTATATTGTGATTGATTCTAGATTTTTAATTATAGATATGTTAATCCTGATCTGGTGGTTAAGCGTGGCTTGATAAAATAAGTGAATGTAGAGTCTTCGTTGGTGCAGTTAGCTACACACACTAAGAAGAGACTTCATCATTGTATAAGAGCTTATGTATTTGAATTGAATAGAATGCCTATAGTGGTACATTTGAATGTACTACCATTGCGATCATATAGTATGATTTTGGGTATTGATTGGGTACATATTCATAGAACCAAAGTAGATTTCTATGACAAGGATATTAAGTGCTTGGATGATAATTGGGAAAAGAGAATCTTGCAGGGTAATAAGAAGCCTACATCAGTGAGGATGGTCACAACTATACAGTCTCGGTGCAGTTGTTGGAATGGGTGTGTAAGGTTTGTGGTGCATATTTCTAGCGATAAGGGTAAGGATATCGAGGATGCAAAAATATTAAAGAGGTATCAAGTCTTACACTAGTCTTAGGACGTATTTTCCACAAAGTTTCTATAGCTTCCCCCTCATAGAGAAGTGGACTTTTCTATTAATATGTTACCAGGGTCAACACCACCATCAAAAGCACCTTATCGAATGAACACTCCCTGGCTAGTAGAGTTAGTGGGAATTATTGATAAGGGATACATTAGGCGAAGTTTATTTCCTTGGGGTACACGAGTTTTGTTCGTGAAGAAGAAGGATGGTACTCGTAGAGCATCCATTGATTAGAGGAAGCTGAATAAGGTGATGATAAATAACAATTATACATTGTTGAGTATTTATGACATGTTTAATGATTTGAGGGTAAAAATAGTGTTCTCGAAGACTGACTTGAGATTAGGATACCATTTGGAATGAATTAAATAGTAGGACATATACAAGGCATATTTTAGGACCGGATATGGGCATTATGATTTTTTTGTAAATCCTTTTGGTTTGGATAACTCCCCAACTAATTTTATGTGCTTGTTGCATAGTGTTTTGTGTCGTTATTTGGGCAATTTTGTTATTGTATTCATTGATGACATCTTGATATATTCAAAGAATGATGAAGAGCATGCTAAGTAGTTACCAATAGTAGTCAGATTGCTAAGAGAGCATCAGTTTTATGCCAATCTTAAGTAGTGCAATTTATTTCATACAGAGGTAAATTACTTGGGACATGTCATTTCCAAGGAAGGCATACAAGTAGATGCAGAAAAGATAAAATTCATCATGGAATGGGAAGCTCCTAGAAATGTGGATGAATTCAGATCATTCATGGGAATAGTGGGTTACTAAATGAGGTTCATTGGGAATTTATCATGCTTTGTCTATCCTGTTACATCATTGCAGAGGAAATGTAATAATTTTGAATGGACAGAGGAATGTGCAACCAATTTTGAACAATTGAAGACATTTTTGGCAAATTCTCTAGTGTTAAAGATTGCATATCTATATAAAGAGTTCATGGTGTCCACAAATTCTTTTAAGAGAGGGCTTCGTGGATTCCTTATGCAGGAAGGATAAGTATTATGCTATGATTCCAAGAAATGGAATGACCACAAGCAGAACTACGAGACTCATGATTGTGAGTTGGGATTTATTATCCATACATTGAAGACGTGGAGACATTATCTTCTTAGTAGGAGGTTTGTATTAGTGAGCGATCACAGTAGGTTGAGATATCTATTTGACCAACCAAATCTGAATGCTAGATAAGATATAGGGTTGATTACCTTTAGCGAGTTTGAATTCAAGATCAGATACATTAGAGGTAAGAATAAAATAGTTGCAGACACTCTCAGCAAGAAAGTGTAGTTGAACCATGCTGTTGCAGTGAGCTCATATGACACAAATTTATAGGATCAGATCTTACAAGTTAGACAATAGGATGACATGTACATGGAGCTTACGTACACATTACAACATCATGGTACAGATGATCCAGATTTGGATTATCATCTTAGAAAGAGATGGCTTGGTGAGATTCAAAGACAATATCTTTGTGTCAGACAAAAGTGAGCTCAAGAAGTTTATATTGATGGATTTTGATGAAAATCAGTACTCAGGTCATCCAGGACATCAGAAGACATTAACAACGGTGAAGAAATTATACTATTGGATGAATATGGAGGAGGAAGTGGGAGAATTTGTGGCTAGATGTTTGGATTTTCAGCAAGTGAAAACAGAGCGTAAGCATCCAAGCAGGTTGGTTCAAAGTATTTTGATTCCATAGTGGAAGTGGAAAGCCATTTCCATGGAATTTGTTATAGGTCTTCCAAGGAAATCTAGGTAGAATGATTATATCATGGTTGTCGTTGACAACTTAAGCGAGGCAGGTCACTTAATTATAGTAAAGACTACTTATTCAAATACTAAGGTAGCACAAGTCCTCATCAGGGAGATCATGATATTGCGTGGTGTTTCAAAGAAGATTGTGTCAGACAAGGATGCCAAGTTGACTTCCAAGTTTTGGAAGGAATTTTTTGCAAGTTTGGTGAAAAAGTTGGCCTTCAATACATCTTATCTTCTTCAGAAAGATGGATAGACAAAGAGAGTCCACATAATTTTGGATGATATGTTGAGGATTTATGTCATGCATCAACAAAGGAGACGGGAGGAGTATATTACATTGGTTAAGTTTTCTTACAACAATGGTTATTTGGATTCACTAAGGATAAGTCTGTTTTAAGCACTCTACTGGAATATTTGTAACACTCCCATAAGCTCGAGTGATCTAGTGAAAAAGGTACTTATTGGACCAAGCATGTTGGAAAACACGGAACAAAAAATGCAGGTTTTGAAGAAAAATCTAAAGGGAATATAGGATAGGCAGAAGATTTATGCAGACCAACATAGGGGATTTAAGGAATTTCACATTGGGGAGCATGTATATTTTTGTATCAGGCCCAAGAAGAGATCCTTAAGTATTTGATCATGTGCCAGGTTGGCAGCACAATATTGTGGGCCTTTTGAGATCCTTGAGAAAATTGGACTAGTGACATGCAGAATTATACTTCCTCCATCAGTGAAAGTCGATTATGTTTTCCATGTTTCATTTCTTCAAATATATGTAAATGATTTTGATCATTTTTTTAATTGGTCTCTCTACAGGTGGAACCAGAAGGATAATTCTACCTGGACCCTTAGTGCATATTATATCGAAAACAAATCATGCTCGGGAACCGAGAAATTGACAATGTTAAAGTGAAGTGGAAGAATTTTTGGCCCGATGAAGCTACATGGGAGATGGTCAATTAGATGTGAGCTATGTATCCTTCATTGTTTTCCAGTGTAGGAAAATGCGATTCAATATTTATACATATTTATGTATAGTTTATGATGTAAATATTGTAATGCTATAAATCTACAATAAGTGGTATGGTTGTCACGTTGTCATGGTTGTCATGATTATTATCATTTTAACCATGATGTTATAATAAATACTTCAAGGAGATCATTTATAAAGCTATAAAGGAACTATATTTTTTCTTTTCAGTGGTTTTTCTAGTTGTAGGTGTCACATAACATTGAGGACAGTGTTCCCCTAAGGGGGATGGGTCTATACAACCATGGGTTAAAATTTCATGTCATAAAAGTTAATAGAGGAAAAATAAGAACACGGTCAATGGAGTCTTATTACAAACTAAATGTTGGGAAAAATATCCCATTAGGCATCACTTTTTGTGTTTATGGCTAAGGGGAAATTGGCAAAGACAATGGCAAAGGATTTGAAAAGGAAAGAATACATTTTGACATTTATTTTATGAGAATTAAGGAAATTAGGAGAGAAGGAAGGTAAAAGGTCACAATTTTCATGTGGGGAGGAAAATGAAGAAAATAGAGGCCTGATTAATAAAAATACCTCAGAGTATCGGCTCGTATCATTTTTTTAGTCCAATTTTAGAATTGGTTTCAAATAAGAGAAGAGAACCAAGAGGATAAGGAAAGAAAGCAAGAAAAGAAAGGACAAGGAAGGACAAGGGTAGCAAAGGAAAGAAAGGAACAACCAAGAAAAAGTTGGATCACGTAGCTTTAGTAGGAATACTTGAAGGTAATGGGTTTCATGTATGATTTTCTAGATGGTTTTGAGCTGCATGGTATGTATATGTTGGTATTTAGTTATTTTGCAATCATTGGCATGAATTGTCAGATTTCAACAGTGGATTTTAGCCTTTGCTTTCAATTTATGGATAGCCATGTTGAGATGGGATTCTTTCTCTATTTGAGATTTCGATTGTCAAAATATTTTGTGTCTAGGCGAGGTGGTCTCTAGAAAATAGTAAGGGTTGGAGGTGGAGATGGTTCTTTCTGGGAAGCCCTCAATAGGTGGTTGGAGACAGGAAAATTCCTCAATGAATGGTGAATAAATTCTAAGGCATCCAAGATCATTTTGGTTTCGTTATCTAGACACCGGTTTAGGTGATATCATGGTATGGTGAGGGTGGAGGTGGTTTAACCTCTGGATTCCCTTGTTTTTCTTATATTGATTTATCCCATGAGGTCTCACATTCATGCATGGAATTTGGCACCTGGGTGGTTGGATGAAAGAAATATTTGGCTCAGCCCAATCTATGGTTGGGTCATTCATGGAAGTCCCATACCTGGTTGGATTTTTACCATGATTAATAATTGTTAAGTTTCTCTTTATTTTGATGAGTAAATGTACTCGCTATTATATGTATTTAATGGCTATTCTATCATTATTATCTATATAGCAATATGTTGGCTATAAACATGGTGGATATCTTCATGTTCTTAGTTGTAATGGAATTATTAATGAATGCAATACCTAATAGGTGTCATGAAAACTATTGTGAGAAAGTATTTATCCTTCTTGTTAAACCTGAGATAAGTTTTCATATCATTATGTTCAGTTATGAATTCATGACCTGTATGTTGCATGCTTATCAAGTGTTTGAGATAATGTCATTCTTGGTTGTGAGAGGTGAGGTAAAGCCTAGGTTTATGTTTTGGTTTATAAGCTTTGGTTTTATGTCATTTATTTCTGGAAATTTCACTAAGTTCTGGGAAAATACCTGAGTCCTAGTATTGAAAAAGTGGCTTAGAATTCTAGGTCACACCCATAGAATTGATTGGAAAAGTCCACATTCACTGGAAGGTAGGCATATGGGAGTGACTGAAGGGCTATATTCACTTGCATGGCTTCGCAAGGGTGCGAATGAGGATCTAGTTCAGTGAAAAAGAGAATTATCTCATGGGTTCGACACCAAGAGGGGTTGGGTTCCTCCTTGATGTCCTGTAGTGCCTGAGTGAAGTCAGTAAGGTATTAAGTTTCAACAGCATTTCGTTAAGGTCATGTAATACATTGAGTCTTATCATAGTGACTCACAACTCATGTTTACCCTGGGTAAACCAGTGAACGTAGGTAAATGTGGGATGAGGAATTACAACTTGAATACCCAAAGTTCTCTTGGAATCAAAATCATTGTTATTATTATGTTTCTTAACAAAATACGTTAACAATATAGGTTTCTAAGGCAATATAGTGGAAATGGAGGCTCAAGGATTAAATAAAAAATTACAAAGAAAGATAATAACCCAATGTCACATATAATATCAATGTAAAAGATATGCCCAATGTCACATAAATTTTGTATCTAAGTGATAAGGAAACTACACAATGAGGGGTAGAAAATCCTATTTTCTAAATCCATGCTTTGAAAGCCAAAAGCTTGAAGAAAAAGGAAATTTGGGCATCTCCGTTCTAATTTGTAAGTAAACCCCTAATAAATTATATATAACCCTCCAAATAAGAAAAACGGAAAGGGTAAAATACCCTATGCACTTGGGAATCTCTTAGTTGTAATATAAGGTCAAAGAATGAAAATCAGCCAAGTTCTGACGTGTAGAAAATGTAGGTAAGACCATGTTAGATATTTGGGGAAATAGACCAATATGAAAAAATAAAATATTATCTATACAAATGAGAAGAAAGAAGCTCTAATGTAAAGCTGCATGGGTATTAAACCCTTCACTGTGCTTAACCCTAACAGATGTGCATGAAGAAGAAATGGAATAATGAGAACCTATATAAAAATACGAAGAAAAATCCTTTAAAAGAAAAGAAAATCCGGGATTCAGTAAGAAGGCCATGCAGTATAATTACCAACTCAAATTTTCGAGGAAAGCCAATCAGAAAGGAAATGTTTTAGACTTTTAGTTCTATTCAATGTAAAATCTCCCTGTGGGATCCTAGGACATGATTGGAGAAGGATTTAAACATGAACAAACACCTGCAAAGATAAATGAGAATGAAGAAAGGTAAAAAACCCATCAAAACCTGAAGAAATAATTAGGATATTTATTTTCGTAAGGGACACCTATGTTAATGTGTTACCAGGAAGATAGTTAGAAACTCGTCAAGACTGATATAGCCCTACCTTGGGATGAAGATACAACGTGTAGACGAAGGATATATTTTCGTCACTTCCCTAGAGCCCACTCTTGCAAACGACATAGTAATTATGCATTGTCCAAACCAAAGTAATGTTAGAAAAAACAACGGAGGAGTAAGCCATTCATAAACGATAGAATAAGGTAAACCTTAGAAAAATTGCCTTAAGCAGACATGCAACAAAACTCCTCCGAGAAAGTCAACAAAAGGAAGAGGTGTAGGTGTGCAATGAAAAGAACAGGACATATCTAATTCTGTCAATGCCAAGGTAATTTTCATAGTCTGGAGATGCGAAGAAGTCACAAAAGGAAACCGTCACTAACAGCTAGACAGCCTAGCTGCCAAAACGCTGCAATTTGAATGATGTGGATGAGCGTAGTTTGCAGGGGTAGAAACCCTAACCGCCCATTGCATTACGCCCACCGTTAGATCACGAGAAAGCATCCGAACCGTGGATTCCATGCAGATCATACGGATATGCCTCGAAGAGCTAGTCACTCCTCGACGATGGAAAAAATCCAATACATGAATCTTAACCCTTACAAAAATTTGCACAGGATACCATGGTCGCAGGCTCATGCCACCTTATAAAAAGAAAGTGTGCTCAACCTTGAAAACAAGATTTTCGCTACCAAACAAAATATACCAGGGTAGGAGTGATGAACCAATACCAATGCCAAAAAACTACTTCGAATATAGAATATGGAAACTAACATAAAAACTACTCGGTAATAGAGAGAATTATTTAGAAAAGGATGAATAGCTTTTCTTTATACCCAATGTGTAATCTTAAAATAAGTGAAAGATTAATGGATATCACCATATTTTAAGTTTATATCAATGTTACCCATTCCAAATTATATATATATATATATTTCAAAATTTAAATAATGAACTATTGAAGCACATTATTTTGAATTTCACATTAAATAATGAAGTATTGAAGTATTTTTCTTAGTTTTAAAAACTAATTATAAATATTTAAAATAGTAAAATAAATTATTGAATAATTTGTTTATTAAAAATAAATATATTGTATGATTCAAGAAAACAGTTGTTTCCACATTACATTAGGTTCATTTCAATATATTACTTAAATTAAAATTTAAAAATTATTTTAAAGTTTTATTTTAATTTTATATTTTCTTATTATTATTATTATAAAATAAGGTTTTCAAAATTTTAAATTAATTATTAATAATTATTACGTAAATAATAAATCTTTAATTTTATGGAATATTTTTGAATATTTTTAGTTGTATAAAAATATAAGTTAACATTTATCTTTGTTACAATTGACAGATTATTTTTAATTAATTAAAGAAAATATCATTTCAATAAATATCATATCAACTCCATTATGGTTAGGTAATATTGAGAAACCATAGTATTTGGATCATAGCATTGTAACAAAACATATTTATAATTTAATCATGATATTGACTCATAACATAATAACAAAACTTATTTATAAATGAAAAATTTGCCTAATAAATGCCAAATATATCTTATTAGTTAAAAAATGTTTATATATTAGAAATAAATTTATATATAAAGGATATCTATCTTATAATATCAATAATTATATTCAAAATAATTCAAAATATATACATGTTATTCCAAAATAAAAATTTTGTTTATCAAAAACAATCTGAAACTTCCCTTGAAAATAATATTTTATTAACAAAACCATAAACTATTAAATAACAATGTGTAATACTTTTATCATACCATATACAATTTTTATTTTATATTATAATATTTATAAATTCGTATATTCAAAATAGACTCCAAAGAAAACCAATACACTGCAAATCTGCTCTCTGATATCAATTCTCATTTTAACTACCTTTAAGGTTTGCTCCAGATATTATTTTCTAAATCAGAACTAACGTTTTCAAGTATGTTTTGATGTAAGAACTAACGCCCTTGGAACTCCATGAAGTATCTCGAAACCCACTTCCCCTTTACCTCTCGTAATACTGGCACATCTTCTTTTTCAGTTACACGCAGTCTATTGAATAATCTTCCATATATTCAAATACATTAAATGAAAACAAAGTAGTATATGGTATGCACAAAATAACTCAATCAAAAAGAGAATATGAATATTTTACTTGGAAAAAGCCAAAAATAACTGCGTTAATAACTCAAGTACGTGGTTTTGAAAATAACACAATTCTAAATATTTTACAGCGACTGCCTTCCACTCTTTATTTCAAATTGCAAAAGGTATAATCCAATGTGTAATACAAATCTAGTTTTATACAAATTTGGCAGTAACAATGAGTCATTTTACCATCCGTAACTAATAAGGATCCCTATCCTATTCCTTCTCCTGGTAAGTATTACTATTTACGATTTTGCGAAAGACATATAGATTAGCTAGTGTAGAAAGAAAAAAAGGTATTTAAAACTGAAACCACTTAAATGTACATCATGAAAAAAAAAAAAAAAACACACAAATCTGGGTTATATGTAGGTATTTATATCATTCATTATTATTACTATCCAATTTTAAGGGCATGGCCAAGCCAGACACGAAATTGGTGTATGAGATCCCTTGTTTGTGGGACAAAGGAACCACCTCAGTGCAGCCATTTGACTACTAAGTCTAGGAAGACATACATACTCTACCCCCCTCTAGTTTTGATCATGTGACCTCTTAGGAGGAAACACATGCTCTCTCTGTCATTTTGAGCATGTGACCTCTTAGAAGGAAACACATGCTCTTAACCATTAGGCCCACTCAAGTTGCATACATATCTATATATTGATACAACAAAAATAGGATATGATATTTACACACATCTTTTTCATCGTGTAGCAATTTCATTGATATGTAGGTTATTGAGCCGACATAAATATTCTATAATCAAGTATGATGTGTAAGGGTGTCCATTATACACCCCAATATCATGATTAAGGGTATCATTTAGTAAATAACATAAAGAAAATTTACATAACTCTATAAATAAGCAATTAAAAATGGCTAAGTGCAAACTTTTCTTTTGGAGTGTAAAATTTGAGGAAATATTTTCACCTCAATGGATTTGATCCCTCTTAGGCTCATGATAGATTTAGAGTTAGATAAATCTGAAATAGTTAGTACATGAAAATAAAAACAATAAAAAAATATTTTATTTTCACTTCGATAATAACATCATATACTCTCACGCACCATACATTGTGCTTCTTCGATCTGTCTCACTAACATCCCAATCTGAATTTGTATATCCCATAAGTTAGATTTCATTACCAATAATGATGTATAGTTCCCTGCTAATATCTTAAGATATGCTTGAATATAATCCAATGATCATGTTTTGGCTCCTTTTGAAATTTACTAAGGACATTCAATGCAAAACAAATGTCAGCTCTTGCATATACTCTCTGCTTGTGTATGAATTTTTCTGGAAAATGGTTTGTGGGATGGAGGTAATACAGTTATTGTGCAAGTCACTATGATTGCAAGTATTTTCACTTTTTCTAATATATTTTGACATATAATTTGTAACATACGCCAATAAACTCTCATGGAAATGCAAGGAATTAAATTGTTTTATACGACTTACCCACTGGTAACTATCCAAATCACTATTAAATATTCCTTACCAATCATTAGATAGATTGTTTACCAATTGATAGTGTAACCTTAGTATAAGAATAATAAGTTTCTTAACCATTAACAGTCTCTATTGTAGTACATTAACATAAAACTGTATGATGTAACCTTGCATTCATTTTATTATTCATGTAGTCATCACATACTTGACATTATGAACATGAGAACAAGAAAAGAGTCAACATCATGAATTTTACACAACAATCACATCGTTGAACACCAATATACCCTGAAAATATTGTAGGGTGAAAACGAACAAACGTTTAATTTTATTATTAAATGCTCATGAGGTTTTTCAGCCCTCACTCAATGGCTTATAAGGGAGACCATCCGTTAACCATCGTTATAAATCTTACAAGGAAATATAAAAATATCCAGCTTAAAATCATTACAATAATTACGATAGAATTTACCCACTAATATTTATATCTTCATATCTTGGTGGCATGGATATACCTACAATGGACCATTGTACATTGGATCATCCTGCAGCTCACACTTACGTTCATGAACCATAATAATTTACTTGCCACCATGTTAATCATAATATTTCCTTTGGTACATGTTAACATCATTTCCTGCTGATGTTTTCTTCAACATACATTGATGTCAAGATTCATAAAGTACTACTCAATACATTCATTAATATATACTTACTAATGCTTCTTCATCTATTCATGTATAGTCATGACATGTAAGCATAATATCATGACATGATTACTTTAACAACACTGTGCATGTGCTAGTTATAAGCAATCACATTTACTAACATTTCCCACACATAAGCGCACATTCCTGCAAGACAATAGCTACATCTGCCAATAATTTCTTTAGAAGAAACTCATACATTAGTTACAATCTTCGTGCATGTGGTATACATAATTTTAAACCAAATAACTAATCCTTAAGCTATTACTTTTGGTTCACATAAATAAATCTAACGCAATAAATGTTATTCTTATGCATACAAATTGCATACAGTTTCCAAAAGAATTTTCCTAATGGAATTCTTAACACCATCAAGTGTGCAAACACACGTTTCCTTTTTCCATAAAACGTAGGTAATTAAATACATGTATTCTTTTCCAAATATCATATAAACATTACCCACATATATATTCCAAGGAAGAAAACACATTAATATGGGTTTATGCATGTAATTTATCTTTTTTTCAAATCCCACATATATATTCCAAGGAAAAAAACACATTAATATGGGTTTATGCATGTAATCTATCTTCTTTTCAAAATATTATTTCCAAATGTAGGCTATCTAAACATGCTAAAATTTCCCATATACAACTATATATTATTTCCAATAAAATAATCCTAGTTTTCATTGTTTAATGCACAATAATTCATATGTTTCATTTCCAAAGAATTAACACCACTAATTTATCATTTGACATGGCTAATACCATGCTTATACACAATCAGAACATGTGTAATTTTCTTGCATGCCAACTTATATTTTCTCTTTCAATAATATTTCACATCATATTATTCTTTTTATCTTATAAATGCAAATATTATATTTCTTTTCAAGAAATATCAAATGTAGTAGTTATTTTTGTACATGCACTCAACTCATTTCCTTTGAAGTGTTATCATACTTAATAGTTAAATTTTCCTGCATGACAATAACCTATTTATTTTCATGAAGTTAAAGAATGATGGTTATTTTTAATGCATGCCAATATAATTAAACATATACTCATTTTTCAAGGAATCAAGGCTACAAGTATCATTATTACATAAAAAATACACAATGTGAATACACAAACATTCCCATAATAGCTACTATGCTAACTAACCTTTTCAATAGAAGCTAACACTATAGCTATTATCCTTACATCCAAAAGTAATATTTCTGAAAGGAATTGTCATAAAAAATATTACACTTGCATACAACTATATGTTCTTCTCCAACATATACCTTATATGCAACATGACTTTCCCAAAAGAATATTTCTCAAAATAAACTAATATTCCTTTTCAAGATATATGTATTTTTGTGTACGGTTTTCATGGAAGAACTCTTTTACGTGTGTAGAAAAAAACATATAATCATTTCAAGAAAAATGATGCAATTAACAATTGTTTTCCTTGCATCTCATATGTTTTTATTTTATTCTGTTTTCCAAATAAAATAACCATTTATTTCTAGAAAAATAAACACTTAATCATTTCAAAGAAATGGATGCAATTAACTAAAATTTTCTTTGCATAAAATTATAAAAAAATAAACACATATCCATTCAAAAACCAATGAATAAACACATTTCCTATTTTATAATAATGATTGTTTACTTATATTTATGAAAACCAACCCTCTCCAGAGACTCGAGCTTCTCTTTTTTAAATGTTGCTGACAACCAACTCCTCTCTAGCGACTCAATCTTCTCCTTGTTAAATGCAACTCTGGAAGCCCAAAGCATTGTCCACCATTAACACTACGGTAATGGTGAGACCATTATCGACCATTAAGATACAGATCTTCTACTTCAGAAGCCTGTACCAAACCTATTTGAATATTGAATTCTAAAATGAACATAACCTACCCATAACTCTATCTCCAGCCAGAATATCAAGGGACATTTCCTTTAACTGCCTCTTCCGAAATTTTTGTAAGGTACGCATTGGAGAATAGTTTAACCATTTTCAACGAATGATTCCATTTTCTCTTTTTAGAGTCCCACCAATAATATACTCCCATTTAATAGGTAAATTAAAACTGGAAGGTAAACTGTTTAAAATTCCCAATGAATTCATGCCTCATGACCAATTAAGACAAATATCATTATTTTCCAATTTTATGATTTTTACGAGAATATTTTCCTTTTATGGTATTTAACTATAGGGATGTTACATAGTCTCCCCCTTAAAGTAAACATCATCCCTGGTGTCTATCATTAAATGTTACTCATTATATAGAAATCTAAACAATCCAAAAAAGGGCTTCCCCTTCACAGTGAAACACTTTCATTTCCACAAATACCATTAAATCAAACAATAATGTTTTCATCCATATTCATAAGCATGTATAGCTCATAAAATATTCCATTTAAATTTTTAGCCACTTATCCATTATTCAAATTCATAAAAATATAGAAAAATACAATACCAACTTACCATTACTTACAAATTACTAATGGAATTAATGATGTTTTTGACACAAGCTCTTTGAGAATAATTGAACAACCCATCAATACTCCATGGAAAGAGCTTGTAACGTATGACTAACAAATTAAATCACATTAGTCACATAGTTTCAATCAAATCAAATACTTGCAACTACCAAACATTCATGCAATATCAAGAGATGTTTTAATCATAGTAATTCCACAATTACTCAGAGAGAACCAACCCTCTAATCAATGCATAACATGCACACTATCTTAGCTCCGGCTAAAGACATCTATACAATACTTTAGAAAGTACTCAGAGAGCACCTAGCTCTGTAATCGTACCAATGGTCAATCAATGCATCATGGGAATATCCTAGCCTCTGCTAAGACATTCAAATAAATTAGTAATAAAATAAATGAATTTATACATTAATTAATTCATTTTCCGAGTGCTAAGCACCTTTCCTCTTAATATCTGAGTAAGATATTTACAAAATCATATAAAAATTAATTATAATATAACACATAACTTATTAATTAAACTTTTCTGCTATGAGAACCACAATGGTAAACAAAATTCTCCTCCCAACCCATGGGAGTTGGTTTCCACAACCAAATCATGTAATTTTCACGTACAGATAGTTATTTGAAAAAAACCATTCCAGGTTCAATATGGAATTCCACTGGTGAACAAGCTCAAGAATTCCAATGACCACTCAAGGTCTAGTATAGGATTCATCTTGGCAACATCATGCCTATTCCTCTAATAGCGTCCTGTCTATGAGAAATTTTGGACCTCCTCCAACAGGATCCAAAATCAATAGAGTTGCCTTAGGTTTTCCCCTCTTCACCATCTTGGCCAACTCTTTTCCTTTAATGGGATCATATATCTCTAGGGAGAGGAAATCCGGGAAGGTAAGTGCCATCAACCCCTCCAAATAGGCAACCACCATCAACCCAAGGCCTTCTAGCCTTTCACAATTGTTCACAATTGTCTCGCATGTTAAATTTTTCTTTCAGCATTGTTTCCCATAGTAAATTACATAATGAACTATGTACACATTATACATAAATAAAAAGAAACTTTATGTACATCATACATCATACTTGGCCCTCCGCATAGGCCGAATGATATCTACAATAACAGGGAACATGAATAACATACATGTGTTATACATTATTATCTCCCGAATAACACAATCATTCTCATTATATCATATACTTTAACATTTACTGTTTCAATTCACATTTCAATGCTTGAGATGTTTTAATCTCATAGCTTTTATTGTTTCCATTAAGCTAACTAGGTTTTCTTGTTTCCATTAAGCTATCCATGATTACTCTCATCAATGACACCAATCATAAATATGCATTGTTAAAAAAATATTCACTTTGAAAATAGTTTTAGTTTCATGCATACAATGTTGTCATGCATACAAAAATATGTATTTATATGTATATATTAACAATGACTAGGGTAACAGTCCCATGAGTAACAGTCCAACATCTCCAATTCCAATAGTTTACTATTACCAATAGTCTAACACATGAAGTAACTTGTTCACAAATTTCAATAATATTAATCAAAACCAACTCATCCATATAGGATTTATTAGTTAGTAATATAAAAATAACTAATCAATGTTATTAATAATCTTAATGCATCCATGACGACTCATTCAAAAACTAGTCATTATAGTGAAGTCTCACAACTTGACCCATTGTGTATTTCTAACATCTGAAAGGATTCATTCAATTTCAATTTAAAACACTCTCATCCTCTTCAGGGACTTTCCCCATATTTTGCATCCATGCATTAATTTCACACATTTTCACTATACATGTACATCTTTTTCAATTAGTGCATGGTAACTTTAGTTATGTTCACTAAATGTATGAGTAATATGTCACATGCCAAATGGTAATAGTAAACTCTCACTTTCACTAGTGAGTATTCAGGTTGTTCATAAATACAACAAACGTTTTATTGTCTTTCATAAGTACAACAAAGGTTTTCTTGTCTTTTATCCTGAATAGGTTTCCAATGTTATGAAAATCATTTTTCAACATCATTTATTTCTTATTACTCTTCAATGTAGTTATAAACATGAATCGCACATCTCATGTCAAAAGTAGACTACTACATATATCAATCGACATGTAGATTTCTAGAATGATATATCAATCAATATTTAGATTGTTAGAATAATAACTTAACTAATGTTCATTAGTAGCATACCTCAATTTCTTTTCACTTAAAAAATCCCAAAGGTGCCAGTGTTGCAACCTTTAGCTCTGATACCACTTGTAACATACACCAATAACCTCTCATGGAAATGTAAGGAGTTAAATTTTTTTATACGAGTTACCCACGGGTAACTATTGAAATCACTATTAAATATTCCTTACCAGTCATTAGATAGATTGTTTACAAGTTCATAGTGTAACCTTAGTATAAGAATAGTAAGTTGCATAACCATTAACAATCTTTATTGTAGTACATTAACATAAAATTGTATGATGTAACCTTGCATTCATTTCATTATTCATGTATTCATCACATACTTGACATTATGAACATCACAACAAGAAATGAATCAACATCATCAATTTGTCACAATAATCAATCACATAATTGAACACCAATATACCCTGGAAACCCCATAGGGTGAAAACAAGAAAACGTTTAATTTTATTATTAAACACTTGTGAGGGTGTTTAGCCCTCACTCAATGACTTATAAGGGAGACCATCCCTTAACCATAATTATAAATCTTACAAAGAAATATACAAATATCTATCTTAAAGACATTGCAATAATTACGATAGCATTTACCGACTAATCTTCGTATCTTAATATCTTGGTGGCATGGATGTACCTACAATGGACCAACATACATTAGATCATCCTGCAGCTCACACTCATCTGCATGAACCATAATCATTTACCTGCCACCATGTTAAGCATAATATTTTCTTTGGTACATGTTAACATCATTTCCTGTTAATGTTTTCTTCAACATACATTGATGTCAAGATTAAAAAATTACTACTCAATACATTCAAAAATATATACTTAGTGGTGCTTCTTCATCTATTCATGTAGAGTCATGACATGTAAGCATAATATCATGAAATGATTCCTTTAACAACACTGTTCATGTGCTAGTTATAAGAAATCACATTAATCAATATTTCCCTCGCATAAGCACACATTCCTTCAAGAAAATAGCTACATCTACCATGAATTTCTTTAAAAGAAACTGATACATCATGATGGGACCAGCCCTTCTCAAACTCTGCGGTTATTCAATAATAAATATATGATTATGCGGTGATTTTTAATTATCAGATTCTTGATGATTTTTTTATTGATATTTATTTTAATTTTTTATTTCTTACTCGTACTGGCAGTTGGTGTGAGGGAGACACCTGTTCCATTCCTTGAAATTTGCTATTCCACCCTTTCTCACACACCTAACCTCTGTTCACTTGGCATTTACTCTGTGCTCTCAGGTGGCTATGAGGATTCTTTGACTGTTTCTCTGCGATTTTTGTTGCTCGTTTCTTTGTGGCACTTTGACTGGTATGTGGTCACAGATCTTGCTTCTCTTACTGGATTCTATCTGCAATCTTCAATCACCATTCAAATCTACATTGTTGGGTTCAATTTATGTAATGGCTCTATGTGTATTTCTTGTTCTGTCTATGAGATCAAGGGTTTCGAGACTCGACTCTTTCCCGTCTGCAAATGGTTTTCTTCACTTGGAAGGTTTTATGGATGTTAATAGTGCTCACCATCTCCCGAATGCAATTTCTCTTATACTGTTTTCTCTACTCATCCTATGCACTTTTTTGTTTAATTGGTTCTTTTATTGTGGTTTTTTTTTTTTTCAGTTTACAACCATCAGGGAACTCGACATTCGAGCTCGGTTCGAAAATTGCACAATGGTAAGTCTTCTTTCTCTGCTTCAGCTACTCGGTTGTTTTTTTCCTAGTTATACTAAGGGTTTTGCTCCTTGTGAGCAGGGTTCCCTTGTTGGTTTGCGACTAGTTGGATTCTTCCCCCGATTCGTCACTACTCTTCTAGTAAGCTTAAGCTTAAAAACCCTCACCTTCTCTCCTCTGTTTCAGGGTTTCAAGCTTTTCGCGATTCTTAACATCAGTGTACTTCTCTTGTAGGTAATTGGTCGGTGCTACAAGCGTGGTTTTTGGTTCCACCGTCGCTGACCCAAATGGGTAGGGACTCCCTCTATTCATTTCCAGTAATTAGGGTTTTATGAGCCTCGGCTCCACTGTCAGTCGCCTTCTGCATTGGCCTCTCCATTAACTGTTTTTAATATGGGTACACTCCTGTTTGCAAATGGACTTTGGAAATATAAGCGGTCTCTGGTTTTGGCATTCGCCATTAGCTGTGGGGTTTTAGTGTTAGGGTTTTGAACCCATTTACTTAATCAAACATGGCATATATTTAGTCATATTTTTTACTGCAACAATTTTCTTGGCATTTGTAAATAACTACTTTGATAATGATCAAAAGGGAAATGTATTGTTCTTGTTTGAATGATACATGTGATTTCTTTGCTACAATGCTTGCATGTTTCTATAACTATAGATCTCTGTCGATAAGGAACATCTAGGCTCTCGTATGTAGTCTTGTTCATATATTTGATGTAGTCACTCATGCTTGCTCTTCGTTGTTTCTCAAATGCATGTAGAAAAGTTATCTTACGGGTTCTTGCCACTGTTGTAAATGCATTCAATATATTGAGAAAATAGAAAGAAGTTACATTTAAGCTATGAATGGATTTAGATGGTTTTTTTCCAATTCCCTTGTATTATTGTATTTGTCTTTTTATCTGATGGAAAAATACCCCTTACAATGTCTCATTTTTTCCCTTTTGTATGATTTTTTAAACAGTTTGTAGAACTGTCAACAGTTACAGGTAGTTACATTGGGTAAATGTTGATTCCTATTTACCTAAATTGTATGCTTAGTTGTAAAAAAATAACTAAAAAGAAATAAGAAATGAAATTAAAACATACTTCTTGTTAAGTTCTAAATTCGAGGAACTAAGGAAATTAAAAATAAAACTTAGGTACAATGACCTGTAAACCTATGAGACAAACACTTGTTTTCTTTCACCCTGAGATGGATGCTCCTGCATTAGGCTCTTGAGGTAACTAAATTTCATGGCTCTATTCCATGAGCTCCTCCACTGAATATCCTGCACGTTGTATCTGGGCCGCCTCCAGCAACGAACTGTCCTCAATGGGATGGTTCTTCCACTTGAAAAGGTACTGAAGGTACTCTTTTCTGCGAGTTCGCTTGGCCATTTGTGTGAAGAGAATTATCTTAATCACAAGAGGCTGATCCAAAGGCATTTTTCTCATCCAAGAACCACTTTTGGTTTGGGTGTCCCGTTCTGTCTGTGTCGCACTGTCGTCTTTAGGACTGGCAGTGTATGGAAATAGATCTGCCATGTTGAAGATAGGCGATATACCTATTCTTAGGGGTAGCTGTAATTCATAGGCATTTCCAGAGAATTTACGAAAAATTTTGCAAGGGCCAATTTTTTTAAACTTCAATTTTTTGTACTCACCCTTAGGGAGCCTTTCTTTGTGTAAATGTGCAAGAACATCGTATCCAACCTAAAACTATACCTCCCAATGTTTTAAATCTTCTTTCTACTTATACCTCTGACTGATGTCCTATAACTTGGATTTTACTTGCTCATGTAGGTCATTCATTGCTTTGGCGAAATCCTCCCCGTCAACACTCCTCCTTTCCAACTGTCCTAGATCTCGTAACTCATGCACTCCACGATGATGCATGGCATACATGATCTGAAAAGGACTGTATCTGTGCTTCGATTTGGAAAATCGTTGTAAGAAAATTCCACCTAGGTAAGTACACGATCCCACATTCGTGAATTCTATCCAATCAAACTCCGTAATAGGTTTCCTAAGCTTCTATTTACCACCTCCGTTTTCCCATCAATCTGTGGATGATAAGCGGAGCTGAAGTTCAATCATATGTCCAACTTCTTCCACAGGGTATGCCAGAAATTTCCAGTGAGCTTCACATCCCTATCGGAAATAATGAACTTAGGAAAACCATGTATTCTAACAATCTTCATGAAAAGGAAGTGTGCTACGTGAGTGGCATCACTATTTTTTTTACAAGGAATGAAATGTGCCATTTTTGAAAACCGGTCCACTACCACCATCACAGAGTCATAACTGCACTGTGTTTTGGTTAGACCTAAGACAAAGTCCAAGCTAACTAAATCACACAGTCTACTCGGAATAGGCAGTGGTGTGTAGAGTCCCATATTCTCACTGTGTCTTTTTGCCAACTAGCACACTTTACACCTGGTTACAAATCGCTGCACATCCCTTCGCATCTTCGACCAGTAATAAAAGTGACTGAGTTGATCTAAGGTTTTATCAATGCTGAAATGTCCATCAAAACATCCACTGTGATTTTCCTGGATGATGCTCTCCCTCATTGAACAGTCGGGAATACATAATTATCCTCCTTTAAACAACAGTTTCTCCTGTAAGTTATAGTCCAGCCATGGACTATTATTTCTCAACAAAGGATTCTGGCAGGCTTCATAAGCCTCCTTGAAATCTGCATCTGTTTGATACAAGTCTTTCAAGTGTTCAAATCCTAGAACTTGTATCGTACTCCCCTGTAAGAGCAAAGCTCTTCTACTCAATGCATCTGCTACCTTGTTGGCCTGTCCATTGATATGCTTCAATACAAATGTGAAACTCTGCAAGTAATCACCCACTTTGCATGCTTTTGGTTCAACTTATGCTGCTGCATAACATACTGCAATGGATAATTATCATAAAACAAAACAAATTCATTGCCCAAAAAATAGTGTCTCCAATGCTTCAATGCTTGGACGATAACATAAAACTCCTTGTCATAAGATGAGTACTTTTGCCTGCTTTCATTCAACTTTTCACTGAAATAAGCGATCGGTTTGTCTTCCTGGTTGAGTACGACCCCAATGGCTGTACCACTAGCATCAAAACAAACTTGGAACAGTTTGTTAAAATCAGGCAACCTCAAAATTGGTCTTTCAGTGATCTTCTTCTTCAAAATTTGGAAACTTTTTTCTATTGCTTCAATCCAACAGAAAGGCTTATTTTCCTTTTTGATTGTGTCCAACATAGGTGCACAGATCTCACTAAAATTCCTTATTAAATTAAAATAGAAACTTTCCAACCCATGAAAACTACGAACCTAGAACAGGCTTTTTGGGGATGGCCAGATAACAATAGCTACAACTTTCTCTGGCTCCATTTTCAACTCATTTTCTGCAATCACAAAGCCCAAATAAATTAATTCCTTCTGAAAAAAGAACATTTCTTCAAATTTATCAGCAACTTGTTTTGCTGCAACTTCTCTAGTACACTCCGAACATGTCGGAAATTTTCTTCTTTAGTCTTACTGAAAATCAATATATCATCAGGATATACAATTATGAACATTCTGATGAACTCTTTCAGCATTTCATTCATCAAACGCATAAAGGTACTAGGGGCGTTACTTAATTCGAATGGCATCACCAACCACTCATACAGTCCCTCATTAGTTTCGAAAGTTGTTTTCCATTTGTTCCCCTCTCTGATCCGGATCTGCTGGTATCCGCTCTTTAGATCGATTTTTGAGAAGTACTCTTCTCCACTTAAGCAGTCCATCATGTCATCCATTGGTGGCAATGGAAATCTGTACCTGATGGTAATCTTATTAATGGCTCTCGAATCTATGCACATTCACCACTCTCCTTCTTTCTTGGGAGCTAAAACTATCGGAACTTCATAGGGAATTTAACTATCTGTTATCAACCCCTTATCCAGCAATTCCTTTACTTGTTTCCTGATCTCCTTGTTTTCCTTAGGACTCATTCGGTATGTTGCCTTGTTTGGTAAACTAGCTCCAGGTATAAAGTCTATGTGATGACTGATACTTCTCTTAGGAGGAAATTTATCTAGAAAATCATCCACTACAATGTCGCTAAACTCCTGCAACATGTCCTAAATTTCCTCAGGAAAATATGCAATTGTTGTCTGTAACAACACTTCTTTTGGCCTCCTTACAACATCATATTTTATCTCACTATCCTCGCTCTTTTTCAAAAATTCCTTTCCTCCTACGAGAAATACTTTGAATCCACTATCTTCTGATGTCTCTTCCTCCTTGATGGGTACAAGTGTGTGCTTAATCCCATCCTTGAAAAACCTGTAATAGTTTGTCTTCCCATCATGCACTCCTGTCATACTGCCATGGTCTTCCTAGAAATATGTGACACACATCCATAAACATAATCTCACAAACAACTTTATCCCTGTATTTGCCAATATGGAACTCAACCTCACATTGTTCATCAACTAACAGTTGATGTCCCTTGTGTAACCACGACACATTGTAAGGAGTGGGGTGCTTCAATATCTTCAATCCCAACTTTTCTGCCATCTCTATGAAAACTAGATTATCTATATTTCCACTGTCAATAATCAGTTTGCGGCATTTTCCATGTGACTTAAAACTGTCTGGAATAATTCCTTCCTTTGAGTTGGGTCAGCTATCTCCTTTGCTGGTTTTAGCGATACCTTATTCAAAACTAAGGCTTCCCCTATCTTCAACACATTCTCTATCTCTTGGGGTGGTACCTGTGCTTCCTCTGTCTGAGCAACATATTCTCCTCTTCCTCCAGCCTGTTCACCTTCAGGACACTTAAAGGACTTGTGCTCCCACTTGTGGCACTTGTAACACTGGATGGCAGATCCTCTGCCTCTACCATTACCTCTTCCGTGCTGGTATGGCCTTCCTCCCCTAGTGCTATTGTCCTTCTTTGCTGTCCTTGAAGCCTTCGAGTTGCTCCCTTAATCCTTAGGGTTGGCATCTCTACCTCTGCCATAGGTTCGTCCTTTCCCTCTACCAGATCCTCCACGTCTTCTGGCATTCTCTTTCCTGTTTATCTTCTCCTCCACCTTCAAGGCACTTTGATAAGCCTCATATATGGTTGTAGGTGAAAAAATAATTATCTCACCCAATATTTCCCATTGTAAACCATTTACAAACCTTGTTGTTTTTTTGGGGTGTCTTCTATGTAACCTGTTCTCAGCTTCACCCGATAGAATTCCTCGGTGTACTCCTTTACAGTCATCCCCTTTTGTTTCAGATTCTTTACCTGCCTATACATAGCAATCTGATAGTATTTGGATAAAAATTTACCCTTCAACTTGGCTTCAATCCTAGTCCATTTTTTGATATGCTGCTTATTCAACCTCTTCCTCTCTACTTGTACACTATCCCACCATAAGGTTGCATGCCCTTTCAACCTGCTGGCAGTGAATTTAACTCTCTTATCTTTGTTGATCTCCTCATAATCAAAATACTTATTCAGCTCACTGAGCTAGTCGAGCAATACCTCTGCTGACAAACTTCCATCATAATTCGAAAGCTCATGCTTTGGCTTACTATTTTCCAATAAGATTGATTTCAACAACCTAATCTCAGGTCCTTCTCCATCAGGATCCCTTCTTCTTCCTGCTTCTACTACCGCTAAATGAGCGTTTAGAATCCTAACCTCCTATCTCAGTCCTTCATCTGCTACTCTCTGAATAGCTCTCCCACGACCTCGTCTTCCTATTTCCATTTCTAAACCACTCCACCTGCTTTGATACCAAAATTGATGGGACTAGCCCTTCTGAAACTCTGCGGTTCTTCAATAATAAATATATGATTATGTGGTGATTTTTAATTAGTAGATTCTCGACGATTTTGTAATTGATATTTGTTTGATTTTTGATTTATTACTCGTACTAGTGGCTGGTGTGAGGGATACACCTGTCCATTCCTCAAAATTCGTTATCTCGCCCTTTCTCACACACATAACCTCTATTCACTTGGAATTTTCTCTGTGCTCTCCGGTGGCTGCGAGGGTTCTTCGACTATTTCTCTGCGATTATTGTTGCTCGTTTCTTTGTGGCACTTTGTCTGGTATGTGTTCACGGTTCCTGCTTCTCTTACTAGATTCTATCTACAATCCTCAATCACCGTTCAACTTTGCATAGCTGGGTTCAATCGATGTAATGGCTCTGTGTGTATTTCTTGTTCCATCTATGAGCTCAAGGGTTTTGAGACTCGACTCTTTTCTATCTGAAAATGGATGTTAATAGTGCTCACCATCTCCTGAATGCAATTTCTCTTATACTGTTTTGTCCGCTCGTTGTATGCATTCTGTTGTTTAATTGTTTCTTTGATTACGATTTTTTTCAGGTCGCAGCAATCGGGGAACTTGGCATTCGACGTCGGTTCGACAATTTCACAAGGGTAAGTTTTCTTTCTCTACTTCAGCTATTTGGTTTTTTTTTTCCTGGTTATACTAAGGGTTTTCTCTCCTTGTGAGCAGGGTTCCATTGTTGGTTTGCGACCGGTTGGATTCTTCCCCTGATTCATCACTACTCTTCTGGTAAGCTTAAGCTTATAAACCCTCACCTTCTCTCCTCTGTTTCATGGTTTCAACCTTTTCGTGATTCTTAACATTGACGTATTTCTCTTGTAGGTAATCGACTGGTGCTCCAAGTGTGGTCTTCGGCTCCACTGTCACTGACCCAAATGGATAGGGTCTCTTCCTGTTCACGTAAAGGAATCTAACACAACAAATGTTATTCCTATGCATACAAATTGCGTAGAGTTTCCAAAATAATTTTCCCATTGGAATTCTTAACACCATCAAGCATGCAAACACCTGTTTCCTTTTTTAGGGAATTTTAGCATAATAAAACATGTAAAACATGTTTTATTTTTCCATGGCATGCAAACACCCGTTTCCTTTTTGAAGGCATTTTAGCATAATTAAATACATGTATTCTTTTCCAAATATTATATAAACATTACATACATATATATTCCAAGGAAAACAACACATTAATATGGGTTTATGCATGTAATCCATCTTCTTTTCCAAATAATATTTCCCAATGTAGGCTAACTAAACATGCTATCATTTCCCACATACAACTGTATATTCTTTCCAAATAAATAATCCTAGTTGTCATTGTTTAATGCACAAGAATTCATATGTTTTATTTCCAAAAAATTAACACCACTAATTTATCTTTTGACATGGCTAATACCATGCTTATATGTAAAAATATCCTTAATTGTAACACAATTAGAACATGCAAATAGGTGTTTTGTTTTCAACAATTCCAATGCATAGTATCTAATTTTCTTTGTCAACTTATATTTTCTCTTTCAAGAATCTTTCACATCATATTATTCTTTTTCTCTTATGAATGAAAATATTATATTTCTTTCCAAGAAATATCAAATCTAGTAGTTATTTTTGTGCATGCACTTAACTCATTTCCTTTGAAGTTAAATTTTCCTGCATGACAATAACTTATTTCTCTTCATGAAGTTAAAGAATGATAGTTATTTTTCATGCATGCCAATATAATTAAACATATACCCCTTTTTCAAGGAATTAAGGCTACAAGTATCATTCTTGCATAAAAATACACAATGTGAATACACAAAATTTCTCATAATAGCTATTATGGTAACATGAAACCATAACCTTTTCCATAGAAGCTAACACTATAGCTATTATCCTTGCATCCAAAAATAATATTTCCAAAAGGAATTGTCATAACAACTATTATACGTGCATACAACTATATGTTCTTATCCAACATATAGCTTATATGCAACATGACTTTCTCAAAAGAATTTCTCAAAAAGAGCCAATATTCCTTTTTAAGATATGTGTATTTTTGTGTAAGATTTTCATACAGGAACTCTTTTAAGTGTGTAGAAATAAACATATAATCATTTCAAGAAAATTGATGCAATTAACTATTGTTTTCCTCACATCTAATATGCTTTTATTTTATTCTGTTTTCCAAATAAAATAACCATTTCTGTCTCAAAAAATAAACACTTAATCATTTAAAAGAAAATGATGCAATTAACTACTATTTTCTTTGCATGAAATTATAAAAAAATAAACACATATTCATTCAAATACCAATGAATAAACACATTTCCTATTTTATAATAATGATTGTTTACTAATATTTCTAAAAACTGACCCTCTCCAAAGACTCGAGCTTCTCTTTGTTAAATGTAGCTGATAGAGGGGCAGCTGATAGCCGACTCCTCTCTAGTGACTCAAGCTTCTCCTAGCCCATAGCATTGTCCACCATTAACACGACGGTAATGGTGAGACCATTGTCCACCATTAAGATACCCCATCTGCTACTTCAGAAGCCCGTACCAAACCTATTTGAAATTTGAATTGTCAAATGAACATAACCTACCCATAACTCTATCCCCAGCCAGAATATCAATGGACATTTGCTTTAACTGCCTCTTCCCAGCATTTTCTAAGGTACGCATTGGAGAACAGTTCAACTGTTTCGATTGGAATGATTCCGTTTTCTATTTTTAGCTTCCCACCAATAATATATTCCCATTTAATAGGTAAATTCAAACCTGAAGGTAAACTGTTTAAAATCCCCAACAAATTCGTGGCTCAAAACCAATTAAAACAAATATCATTATTTTCCAATTTGATGATTTTTACTAGAGTATTTTATTTTTATGGTATTTAACTATAAGGGTGTTACAAATTTCAGTTTTTGGATATAGAATCCAACTGCCGAGGGGCTGAATGAATGTAAAAATGCAAGAATTTTTGAAAATGGGCAATAGTCTATGGGTTGGTAAATAATAAACACGAGACCTTTTTTTCTTCCGAAAAAAAATCCCATAAAGATTCAAAGCATTTCCAAAATGATTTATAATTAGACTCGTAGAGATAATAGTATACCGGGTGTTCACCAAGTAAAAGCATTTCCAAAATTATTTATGATTAAACTTAGAGAGATAATAATATGCATGGTGTTCAAAGAGCAATATTGTGCACTTTATTAAAATATTCCTTCTAACCCAACCGTGGATCCGAACAACAAAAAAGTAGGGTTTCTAGTCGTAATTAAGTCAAACAGAATAGCGACTTTATTTCAAGGTTCCATATAACCCAACAGTGCATCGTAATAACAAGAAAGGAAACAAGAGGGGATTTATAGTATTGGTGACGGCGGAGGGGATCTACAACACACCACCTGCGGGCATTTATCGCAGCAATTAGGAGGACTTTCACACGCTGTATCTAGACAAATCTCACAAACGGGAATATCCGGTTTCTTCAGGTTCAGTTTGGAAAATCCCACGGTCTTCTCAGGCTTCATCTTATCATGTAGCTTCATAGGTTTGAGCGCCGAGTCACTTTCACCTGCAGCATAAATATCATTATATTCACTCTTCAGATAATTATGACCAACCAACTAATCTAGTAAATTGATGTACAACAATAGAAAAAACCACCTGCTACATCATTCTGGACCTCTGCTGCTTGAGAGACTACCAATGTAAAAGTTAAACATATTACAAAGAAAGTCATAATAAGGGAGGAAGAAGCCATTTTCAATTGTATAACGCGCTACTTTTCTTTTCCTTAATGTAGATTAATACTTATACATGTGAATTTTATCTTTTTTCAACAGACTGAGTTGCTTCTAAGGAAAGCTTTCCTTATCCGGAGTGTTTCCAATTTCAGTGTCCAAGGTATGAATCTTTTTGGGAATATAAACTAGATACTTTCGTACAGTACAAGGCATGTTTCCAATTCTATATTAAAATTTCTCAGTAATTTCATCAATCTAGACTTTTAGTATACTATAGTTCTGCTCAGGATCTCAACAATTTAAACTCGTTCACTTTCTTCTATAGGAAGTCCTAAAGGTAACATTACTAAATCTATTTTCTTAACCAAAACCCCATCCTGCAGCGGAGCGGAAGGGATGTTTCCAATTTTATAATAAAATGTCTGGACACAACTATAGAGTTGCTTCCCGAGGGTTTTGCTAGTGTTAACAATATTCTTTTTCACGTAATTGTGACGAGTTCACATGTGCACGGTTTTCAACTGACGCGAGGCATGTTTATCGCCCATGGAAATAAAGAGAGAAAAGTAGCAGCGACACATATAAAGATTCTTTGGAACTTCAAATTGCTCAGATTACGTTGTGTTTGTTATAATATTTAAAATTATTATTATTTTTTTTAAAACATTCATATTTTGTTTTTAATAATTTATGAGAAAAAAATTATAATTTTATAAAAGAAATTATAGCTATTAAATAAAAATAAATGATGCTCAATAATAAAATTGTGAAAAAATATTATAACTAATAATGAAACTTGGATTTTCAATTATGTTTATTCTACTCCATTTTTAAGTTTACAAATTCTTTTGACAACCTTTCTTTTTTATTTAGGTATATATATAAAATATAATAATTTTGTTTATACTTAATATCATTATAGTTAGTTTTTTTTAATACGATTATAATAAAATATATATGATATATATATTTTTATAATATATATATATATATATATATATATATATATATATATATAAGAGATGGTGCCAATATTTAAATTTATATTACACATGTTAGGTTTAAATTTATATCTCTATTTATTTCAAATGCCATCGACTCTAAGATTATGAAAGGTCATGAAAGGGGTTTACATAATTCCTTGTTCTTGGGGTACTTCCAATATAGGAAAAACAGGCTGATCCATTAGGCAGAGAATTCGTGAAAATGCTGCGGATATTAGACATAATCGACCCCGTACATGTGGAAAAATCCTACCACCATGTTTGTATTGAAGACTCTAAAGTCTTCACCAAGGTAGATCACTTCCACCATAGGAAATTAAGGGAAAGATTGCTAATGGTTGAAAATTAAGAGTTAGACCCCCACTCTATAGGTAAGTAATTTTGTTTAAAAATTTTAGTGTTTTTATTTTTAATTTATAAATTTTTATTTTTATTTTTATATTTAAATTTTTAATTCATTAATTAATTTATTTTAATTTAATTATTTAATTATTTTATTTATTTAAAAAAAAAATCTCCCATAATTCCTTCTTAGGTTTCTTTGTTTTTTTTTTATTATTTTTATTTTTAGTTACTTTAATGTTTTATTTTATTTCCATCTAAATAATTAATTAATTAATTTTATTTTAAAATTTTTTAACCCTATTACCTTTTATATTTATTTTAATTTCATAACCCATTTGAATAAAATTTTGTGAGTTTACTTTATTTATTTTTTTATTTATTTAATTTATCAAAAATAATTTAGCCTCTCCTTAGTACCTTTGTAGGTAAATATGTTTATTTATTTATTATTATTGAGTTATATGTTACCTTTTGAATTAATTTATTTTATTTTTATCTAAATAATTTATTTATTTATTTATTTATTTTATTTTTCAAATTAAATTACATAATAATTAATAAACCCATTTTTAATAAAATAATTTTTTATTTTTAACTAACTGACTAACTTTCTAACGGCTAGTTCTTAGCAGCTAGTCTTAACCACTAGTTCTTAACAACTAGTTCTCAATGGCTATTTCCAAGCATTGATGCATCACCTCTATTTATTCTTCGACATCGATCAGTCTTTGCATCTTGTCCTAAAGATAAACCACACTAGTTGGTTCTAAACAATGACCTAATCCTAATAATATGATTAATCTAAAAATACATTTATCTACAATTTTTTTTTTTTTTAAGATCTAGGGTTATCGGTAACTGGTGAGAGTTGCCTGCTCGGGTTCAAATCCAACTGGATGCCACTATAAACCTAGGCTAGGTGCAACAACCTGCAAGCTGCACACAATAGCAATGAACTTATGCCTCAACAAGAGCCGAGACGTCCGCTCTGGGGTCGCCTACTCTTTTAGCCAAGACAGAACAGGCATACATCTCCACAGAGATTTGAACCTTGGTGGATTGGATGAAAGTCATCTCCCTCCATCGTCAGACCTCCGCTTCACGGACTAATCTGAAAATACATTTATATACATTATATTTCATAATTATTTATTTGAAAGTACTAACATAAAAATTTATTTTTACTTGAATTTTTAAAATTAAAATTATATTTTTATTTATAAATTTAAAAAATAAATATGTAAATATTATTTATTTGTTTTAATTATATTTAAATGGGAAAAAACTTATATTCTAACCCTATTAAGTTTTATTATTTATAACTTAACATTACAATATTACATTCATGTTGCAATACTAGGTCCACTTTATCTAATAAAATTTAAAAGTGTTAAACCAAAAAAAGTTATGATAAGATGTTTATTATTTACTATATATTTTCTCTTTACGTCGAGAGCATAATTTTTAATGGTTAAGAGTATGTGTTTCTTCGTAAGAGGTAGTAGGTGCAAAACCAGAGAGGTGAAGTGTATATACTTTAGTACACTTAACACATTTAGCAATCAAATCATTAATAAAAAATAAGTCTCTTGTTTCACAAACAAAAAATCTCATATACCAATTTCACGTCTCACTTCACTGTGACCTTAAAACTAGATAATAATAATAATAATACATTATAAACATACATGAAAACAAATATATAAACTAATGATATTATAAGATAGTTTAAACTAGATTATAGGAAATAATGCAAACCTAATTATTTAGGTATATCTTTCCTCGTAGGTCTGAAAGCGGTTCGAATTATGTAAATGATTAACTAAAAATTCCGCGGTTCGAATTACATAAATTATTAACAAAAATTTAACATTATTAAATTTGAAATGGAAAAGTACATTGCAATGCAACTGCCATTATATTCGTAAATCATATTTTATTTTTTAATCACTAAAAACAAAATCTTAGTACGTGCATTAAGAGGTAGAGGTGGTTAGAAGGTTACAGTTGTAATAAATCACTTTAAAATTAAACTTTTTCAAATTTTTATGTGATTTAAAAAAAGCTATTTTAGATTAAGGAAAACAAGTTCTTAGTTATCAATAAACGTTAATGAATAAATATTGAATTTCAACCAATTTTATTTTTGAATTTTGGATTGAATTCACTTAATTATGAAAATAAATTTCAAAATATACTATATTAATAATGAATAACTATATTAATAAATGTGATTGATAAATGTTGATAAACTTATATCAATCACATGTACGACCATATTAGTTAATTTTGTTGAAGTGAATAAACATACTTAATATTAATATTAATATTATTAAATATATAATAATAAAAATATTTTAATTTATTATATATTAAATACTAATATTATTGTATATCAATCATAATTAATAATAATATTAATAATTAAATAAAACTAATTAATTAATATTATTATTTAATTATTATCAAATTATTATTATTATTATTATCAAATTACTTTTTACTATGACATAATAATAACTAACAATTGTTATTAATATCTAAATTTTTTAATTAATATAAAAAAGAATTGATTTTCATAAATAATTACAATAATGAATTAATTATATTAATTAGTTAATGAATTAATTAAGAAAAATAACTTTATTATTATTATATTTTATAAAGACATATAAATGTTTTTATTTTTTTTAATATAATTTTTATCATTTAAGGTTAACCATAAATATTGTTAATTTAGACATTATTTTATAAATAATTAAATATTTATTTTTTATAATAATCTATTAATAAAAATTAAATAATTTAATTATTAATATCAGGAATTTGGCTTTTGTGATCCATAACATTGTATAATTTTTTTTTGTGAAAATCACATCAAAGAAAATTTTGTCAACGCTTTTCAAACCAGCGAGTATGGTTCATTATTTAATTATTTGATAATAATAATTAATAATTATTATTAATATTTAATATAATGATAAATAATTATTGTGAATTAACTAATAATAATAATAATAATAAGTAGTTAATTAATTAATTATAATAATTATTTAATCATAATAGTAATTAATTATATTAATTAATTAATTAACAATAAATAATTTATTAATATTATATTTTATAATAAAATATAAATATGGTTTTCTTTTTTTTCTTATCATTTACTATTAACATTAATAACAATAAATATACATATATCAACCACATTTGTTAATAGTAATAAATTATAATTGATTATTAATAATTATTATTAGTTAACCATTATTAAGAAGTAATAATTATTCATTATTCCCCAGATGCGGGTGAAATCTCCTAAACGAGCGAGGAAAACTCCTCCCATGATTAGACTAATGTGGCACAACAACACCAACTTGTACATGATGCGGAAACTCACTTCGCTGATTAATTTTGCGAGTGCTTTGCCATGATTGGCCTCCCGACACAGTATGCATCACATGCAAGGACATGCAGGCACACTTGGATTGTCCCTCTCAGCCTCTATGCTCGAATTCAATGCCTCATGCCTAAAAAAGGCATAGAAGCTCCTCAATCAACCATTTCATTATTGCTGTAATCGATCCTACAAGCTCTCTCTACCTTTGCTAATCATTTTTTCTACCTGTTCATTATTGCTCTAGGCTACCTCACACGCCTCCTCTACCATTGCTCCCCTTGCTACATGCTCAGATTCCTACGCCACCCACCCTACTAGAATCCCCCTACTGCACCTCGTGTTACATGCCCCCTGCTATATGCCCCTCCCCCTGTCCACCTCCCTACTATGCACCCCTACTTCGATCGCCCTGTTGTGCACTCCCCTATTGCGCGCCCCCCCTCCTCCAAGTTCCCCTATTGTGCACCTCTCCTACACGCCCCCTAGATGCGCACCCTTGTGTTCTCTGCCTCGTTTCACATCCATCTCCCGATCCTCTTCTCGATAGCCTCTCCATGGCCCCACGCCAATGAAAAAACCCCATCTGTGGTAGCTATAGAGGGGCGCTCTCTCGCTACTCTCACCCTGGCTAGGACCAGTCTCTGGAATCCAACGGAGGATCTTCATTGGGATGCCATGACATGTCGACTACCGAAATGCCTGAAAACACTCACGAGGATATTGTTCAATAGCTAAAGAAGAAAAATGGCAGAAGAGGCCATAGAAAATCCACCATTGTGCAATATGAGCCACATAATCCACTGAATACCGAACCGCTTCCACTACATAAGTCTGCAGAGGAGGAGACATATGTTTGGATTATGGACTCGGATGGTGTCTGGACCATACTTCACGATACTGTGTATCATGTTGTTCCCATCATCTACGTGGCCCCTCTCAAGCCTCCTTGTGCACCCACAACTAAGGAGGAATCCATTGCAAGAGAATATGGATGCCTAATTGAGGAGGAGGACAACACGTTAGAGGAGGATGAATGAAATCCATGACTTCTTGGTAGAAAGGGTCATCTCTAATTTTTGTCTTCTCAGGACATACTTTAGCTACTTTTCTTTAATATGTGTCACTGAATATTTTGTAAATCAAGATTGTTTGACTCTTTTAAGGTATTGGTTTCATCCCATGAGGCAGCCCCAAACATGGTTTATTTTGAAAACTTCAAAGGTATGGATTGGCTAAGTATTGCTTGCCATCCCTGCCCATAGCCCATGTAAAGTTTCTTTTATGATTTCAATATAGTTTAGCCTAACTTACGAAAAAAATAAATTATTAATAATTATAAAATAATTATTAATATTTATATAATAATTGTTACTTATTATTACTAAGTAATAATTATTATGGCTTATTAATAATTGTTAACTATTAATAGTTTTAAATAATTAATTATTAATTATTATTATTAATTTATTTATTTTTATATATAATTATAATTAAAATTACAATTATCATTATAATTATAAACCTAAGGGATTGTTAAACAAAAAGAATTTATATTATAAACTCAATGGATTATAAACTAAAGGGATTTACATTAAATCTTCTCATTAATATTATAAACCCTATAAATAATATATACCCTAGGAATATGAGCCCTTAGATTAATAAACCCAAGGGATTGATATTATAAACCCAAGGCACTAATAAACCCAATAGATTAATACTATAACCCAAGGGAATAATATTATAAACCCAAGGCACTAATAAACCCAAGGAATTAATTTTGAAAATCGAAGGAAATAATATTAAACCGAAGAAATTAATAATGTAGACCGAAGGTATATAAACTCTATGATAAATATCATAAAACCTAAAATAAACATGGTTGACTATGGTTGATTTTCACATTGAGACAATGTTTTCCATAATGTGACATTATACCATAGTTGACCATGGTTGACCATGACTGACCATGTTTGACCATGGTGGATGTTCATATTGAGACAATCTTTGTCACAATGTAACGTTGGCCCATGGTTGACCATAATCTACCATGTTTGACCATGGTTGATGTTCATATTGAGACAATAGTTGTCACAATGTGACATTGGGCCATGGTTTTCCATTGATGACTATGATTGACCATGATTGACCGTGGTTGACCATGATTGATTTTCATATTAAAACAATAATTGTTACAATGTGACATTCGACAATGGTTCACCATGATTGGACATGGCTAACCATAGTTGTTTTTCATATTGAGACAATCATTATCACAATGTCATGTTGGACCATCATTGACCATGGTTGACAATGGTTGAACACGGTTGATTTTATATTGAGACAATATTTTTCACAATCTGACATTTGAACATGGTTGAGCATGGTTGAGCATGATTAGAAACCTAAAGAATTTATATTATAAAGCACCAAGGTTAATACTAAAAATTTAAGGGATTATAAACACAAGGGAATAGTATTAAACCCAAAGGATTAATATTACAAACCTAAGGTATATAAACCCTAAGATAAATATGGTAAACCCTAAAATAAACATGGATGACCATGGATGACCATGGTTGACCATGTTTATTAGTTATATTGACACGATATTTATCACAATACGACGTTGGACAATGGTTGATTTTCATATTCACACAATCTTTATCACAATGCGACCTTGGACCATGTTTGATTTTCATATTGAGGCAATCTTCATCAGAATGCGAGGTTAGAGCATGGTTGAAAATGGTGGACCATGGATGACCATGGTTGTCACAATGTCACATTGGACCGAGAGACAACCTTTGTCACAATGAGACGATGGTTATTAACTTTGGTTGACCATGGTTGAATTTCATATTAAGACAATATTTGTCACAATGCGTCGTTGGTACACCGTTAACAATGATTGTCCATGGCTGATTTTCATATTAATACAATCTTTTTCATAATGTGACATTAGACCATTGCTGAGCACGGTTAACCATGATTGATCACAATTGTCCATGATCGACCATGTCTAGGCAATTTTGAGTATGATTTACCATGGATGACCATGATTTATTTTCATATTGAGAAAATCCTACAAACACTCAAAGATAAATATTATAAGCCAAGGTATATAATCTCTATGATAAGTATTATAAGCAACCATTCTCACAATGGGATGTTGGAAGATAATTGACCATGGTTGATTTTTATATTAAGAAAATCTATATCACAATGCAATGTTAGACCATGGTTGACCATGAATGACCATGGTTGTCAAAATGGGATGTTGGACCAAGAGAAAATCTTTGTCAGAATGCGAAATTTAACCATGGTATACCATGGTTGATTTTCATACTGAGACAATTTTTGTCACAATGCGAAATTGGACCATGGTTTACTTTGATTGATTTTCATATAGAGAAAATCATATGATAAAGCCTAATATGAATAATATAAACCAAGGAATAGAAATTCTAGGATCAATATTATAAACCTTATGAATATCATTAAACCCTGAGAATGTGAACCCTCATATTAATAAACCCAAGGTTTTGATATTATTAACCCAAGGGATTGATATTATTAACCCAATGGATTAATTCTAAAAACCCTGGGTATGATAAGAAAAAGAGAATAATATTAAACCCAAGAAATTAATACTATAAACCCAAAGATAAATCAACTCAAGGGAATAACGAACCTAAGGTATTAATATTAAAAGCTTAAGATATTATAAACACAAGTGTTAAATATTATAAAACCAAGGAATATAAACCCTAAGATAAATATTATAAACCCTAAAATCTACATGGTTTACCATGACGCACAAATGATTTTCATATTGACAAAATATTTTCCACAATGTGACGTTGGACTATGGTTGACCATGATTGATTTTCATGTTAAGATTCTTTCTCACAATGCTACATTGGACAATGGTTTACCATGGTTTACAACAATTGAGTTTCATATTGAGACAATCTTTCTCACAATGTGACATTAGACCATGGTTGACCATGGTTGACCATGGGTATATACTCAAGGGATTTATATTAAAAATTATGATTGATATTATAAACCTTATAAATAATATTATACCCTTATCATCCCTTATATTAATATGAAAATAAATCATGGTAGACCATGGCCAATCATGGTGGACCATGGCCAACCATGGTCAAACATCACATTGTGACAATTATTGTCACAATATGACAATTATTCATGGTTAACAATAATCATTTCGAAGTATATAATATTTATCTTAGGGTTTATGTACCTTGGGTTTAAAATATTAATCTCTTGGATTTAATATTATTCCCTTTGATTTATAATATAAATCTCTTAGTGTTATTAATATAAGAGTTCATATTCCTCAATTACAATTTTATTCATAAGGTTTATAATATTAATCAATGGGTTTAATTAATTGATATTAAGTATTATATTACAAAATAATATTTATATTTTTAATAAATAATAATAATTTATTAATTTTTAACAATATTTATTAATTATATTAATAAATTTATATTAAATTAACAATTATTATTACTATTATAAATGATATAAAAATATTTACCCATAATAATTAATTAATTATTGTTTTGTTACTTAACTAATTAATTCTTATTAATATTTAATTCGATTTATAAATTAATTATTGATAATAACTATTAATTAATAATATTATATTATTATTAATATAATAATATATCATTATTATTGATATTAACAAATTATTATTAATTAATAATAATATTAAATTTAAATAATAATATTTATTGATAATTGTAATAATATTAATTAATGATAATAATAATAATTAATTAGTTGTGAGAATAATTATTTGTAAATGATTATAATATTAATTATTTAGTGTTCAATTTTCAATAATTTAACAATATTTAATATCTAGTAAGTTAACAATATTTATTATTAATAAAATTAACAAAATTTAATATAAATTAATAATCATTATTAATTATTAGTTGTGAGAATAATTATTTGTAAATGATTATAATATTAATTATTTAATGTTAAATATTCAATAATTTAACAATATTTAATATCTAGCCCGGATGCAGGTGCTTGCAATGTATGATGGGACATTGGCCCCTACGCGGCTCCCGAAGCAGCTCGCGTGGGAGGGCCATATGACCTCCTGTACTCGCATTTTTGAGTTCATTAATCAGCCAGCTCGAGGAGTAATTAATCCTGCGCAGGCGGTCTTTCATTTCACTATGGGTCTTCAATCTGTTATGGCATCCATTCCAGATTGTTCGGTTAATGGAGATAGCAGCAATGCCGCTCTGACTCCTTTAAACAGTGCATGCCCTCAAGGCTATGCAGAGACCAGCATTTGAACCCACACTGGACATCGTTTCTCTCTGCCGGCTTGGTTTGAACCACTGTCTGGGTTTCACTTTTCTCAGAGCAGCTTCGGTCGAACCAATCCCGCTCATCAGGCTCGAACAGTGGATTACTGGGGCGACGCCTCCCCTCTTGAAACTTAGACAACGGATTGCTCTTGCAGAATTTCCCCTCATTGTGTTTCTAGGCCTCCTGCTTGCCCCTTGCATTGTATTTGCTCTCCGCCAGCCTCAGCCACCATGCTGTGCATACGACACAGAATGTGAAGCAGGCGTGGCTCCAGTAGAGGACGAGCCTCCCATCATCGACCCCTCTCCAGTTCCGTCTTGGGGTCTTCATCTCCTGACACGACTCAGGAAATGGGTCAGGATAGTGGTCGAAGGCATCATTGTGTCTCTGATCCTCTGGCTCAGCCATTCCCTTTCCCATCTGCTGACCCTCCCAATGCTGCAAGTTATCCCGCCTCCCACAGGTCTGCTCGCTTGCCCATCTGCCAAATGTCTCAACGTGCTGAATTTCGCTTTGAATGTTCTCATGACAATTCCAGTGTCACTGCATACATCAATGTTACGCTCAAAGAAGAGGATCCTTTCCCCGTCCCCTCCCTTGAAGCTCCCCTGATGCCTCCTCCTACCTCTAGCTCGCCCAAAGGCACAGTTCAGACAGCAGGCACTGCCCACCATGTAGAAGAAGCACCGTGCATGATGGGTGGAGACTCAAACCAGGAAGGTGCCCTCAAAGGCGTCATGGATGAATTTGCAGATGAATACACTTGCAGGGTGGTAGAAGAGCCTCTGTCACCAACTTAGGATCAGTGATATGCTCAGCTCACAGCTCTGTCAGGTATTTTCTCTCAATTTCCACTGGAATGTTTTGTCTCTTTGTCTCAACGTGCAGCTGGAAAAGCTGATTGTTACTCTTAGTTTACTTATTTTTGTTAAGACATAATGTATAAACTGTAAGTCAGTTTCCCATCCCATGGCAGCCAATTTGATTTCTAAAGGACTAGTTTCCCATCTCGGGCAGTCCAGACTCTTTCTGTTTTGCATGTTCTTCAAGCCCAATGCTCAGGCTTCCTCAGATGACACTGTGGCAGTTTTGTAACAATACCCTTTATACATAATATAATTAGTTTTACTTAGAAAAAAACAAAAAAAAACAATATTTAATATCTAATAAGCTAAGAATATTTATTATTAATAAAACTAACAAAATTTAATATAAATTAATGATCATTATTATTAATTATAATTATAATATTGATATTTTTAATATAATTTCTATATTTTTAAATATTATTATTATTATTATTATTATTATTATTATTATTATTAGATATTCCTCGCTAGGGTTGTTCAATTAGTCGGACAAGTGGGAGGGGGTAATTATGGCCCACCCGACCCCAAGCCACGCACCCGCTAATTCACCAACCTCACACGCATGAGTGGTAGAGAGCATCAGGGCTGGAGATCTCATGATAGGTTGATTTTTTTTAAACACTCGATGGACCTAGCTCTACGCATTTCGTTTCTGCAGGCGATGGTGAAGGTTGATGCAGCGGTCTGTGAAGATGATCACGCGCTGGCTCTCAAGCCCTGGCTTGAGCTCCACCAGCTTGGAAAGAAAAAAGGAACAAGCTCGTCGGGAAGTGGTGGTGAATGGTGGGATGCGGGGAGGCTTCTTGGAAACGACATGGGAATGAAAACACTGCACTAGGAGGAGGACGAGGGAGGTGGTAGTGAATTCCGAATGGTGGACGTGTTTTTGGCTAGAAGAATTGGGTTTATAGCCTAGGCACCAACTCCTAATTTGCAGGCTACGCAACACCAACCTCACAACATCGTAGCTCCTAGGTGGTTTTTCGTCGAGCTCGTCGAGAAATCCAACCTTCCTGCATTTCATATCTGTGGGTGGTGGAGCTTTTGAACCTCTCTGAACAATAATGTAAAGACTGGGGGTGGTCCTGTGTCCCTCATCTACAAGACTCAAGGGGCACAGGACGCGGCCCAAGCCAAGCTCAGTCAAGGGTTCAAAGGTGGAGTGTGGGTCTCTTTTACGGGAAGAATTAAAGTGGCTTTGCGAGTTATCACAACAAAACGAGCGATACAGAAGGGCATTTGTATGCTGAGAGAGCCTGGTCAGGTCCTCCATGGTGGTCTTGGTTGAGGAATGGATAATCGAGAGGTTCCTGACGACCTAAGTTCCCACTCTGAGTATACAGAGAGAAAACACTCAGCAGCAGGCATGGTTGTCTCCCTAGCCCAATGCCCTAGCGGGATTGAGGCCCCGGTCACCCTTGAAGCCATCTCCGCTTGAAGCCATCTCCGCCCAACTCTAGTAGATTCAACTCAACTTGGACACCATGAGAGAGCAAAGGTATGAGGACTAAAATGAATCAGTGGCTTAAATTCACATTTTCCAAAGCCTACATATGGAGACCCTTGATATTTTGCATTGGTCTTAACAGATAGTAACCATCATCATCATCATCATCATAATCATCATCATCATCACCATCATTATCATCATCATCATCGTCATATATATATCTATGTGTGTGTGTGTGTGTCCACGTGTGTTTTAATAATTTTAAATAAATAAAATTAAAAAAAAATTATCATTAAAATTCTTAGGGATGAAATGGAATTATGATTCCCATAAATTCCCATACAATCTGCAAGAAAATGTAAAATATTTAAGAAATAGTTTTTGACATCCACTACGTATTTCAACTACATACATCCACTCTTCAGAGTTCAAATACCCACTTTTTTCATTTAAATCCTATGAATTAAACTGCAACATGGATCTGTGTTCATGGCCAATCTAGCCTCATTAATTCCTACAATAAGCTCGGAGATGAGATCCATGATGAATAACCATTTCGAAAGAATGATTACACAGAAAATTTTGATTAAAGCATTAATCTATACAACACATTCACATTAGAGAGAGATTCATTCATAAAAAGGAATAATAATTATATTAAATCATTAGTGGAGAGGATATCCAACTACTTCCATACAAATCTATGGTAACAACCCACACACATACTCTTGAGCCGATATGATTTTGTACCATAGTTTATCTAAAATTATAGAAATGGGCCACTCAAGAAATTTGATATTTTCGGAGCATAAGAGATCTAACTGATTAGAGTTCATAATATGTTCAAGATATTTAATTTTTTTAATAATTTCGTGCTACCATGAAGAATATATAATAATATATGGAGTATATATGTATATATATAGAGTATATATATGTATATATAGGTATATATATTTTGTGGAATAGATTTTCCCTTCAGCAGTCTTGTATATACCTCATGACACTGGTTAGAAACTCCATCATAATATCAAATATTATCAAAATCCTACACCCACATGGGCCACCATTATGCTTGTTCCACCTCACTCTCTTGTAGAGAAACCTCTTCGAATAGTGAACTTGATAGTCATGGATCCCTCCATTGACAATCTTGTGGAAATTATGCCTCCTTATGCCTCTAATCTCCATGATGTGGAATAAGTAAAGCCTGGCACTTTAAAAATTGTATGGACCCACGCACCACCTTCCTGGTGTTCCTTCTCATTTCCACCCATGGATATAGTCAAGTCCTGGGATTCTACTACCGAAATTTCTGGAAAATTTTCCAACTTCTTACCACCTCTTGACAATAGTATTGTACCATCTTTATGTCTTGATCCTCCCTTATGTCTTCATGATAATTTTAAGAGCATTACTATGTTAGACTATCCTTAGCATGGTCAACCTTTCCAAACTGGGAAGTTTGACTTCCGTTGGCATTGCCCCACTTTGGTGAGTGATATGGCTCCCTTGCCCTCTAGGAATTTTAATATAGAAACCCTTGGCATGTGCCCTGTAGTGGGCACACCTTAGCGTGACCTATTATACTATGTCACACTTGTACATATTGTACATAAGAGTGTGATATTTTATCACATTTTTGGTTTTGTGTGTGATGTGATTATTTATCATGCCTTATTTATGAAAAAAATAGAAAAACAAAATATTAAATCCAAAATAAATATAAAACTAACTATATATATATATATATATATATATATATATATATATATATATATATATATAGTGCTATTTTTACCTAATCCATGTTTTTTATTTCATAGTATAATCTAACCATGGGTCCAGTATTTAGATTGCTTTTACAGGACAGGGTGGAATTTATATTGCAACATCCATTGGACCTTAGGTATGTTTCCTTGACTGGAATATAGGGGTAGGTCATTTTCACTGATAATGCATTTTGACCGTCAACATTATTTTTATGCCCTAGGTCTGAACCCATCAAGTTGCAACTTTCGCCATTTCTTGTATGCATGTCGTAGCCTAGTGGTATAGCTAACCTTCTTATGGATATCCTACTTAGCACCTTATTCCTGATTTGGTGTCCATGTAATCGATTTTGTTCTCTTTTTGGAACCCCTCCATTTGACCCGCCATAGAATAGAATTTGTGCCTCCTGTCCTCTTCTTCGTCATATTTCTCGATATACCCCAGGAGGATTCCAAAAAAAAATTATCCTTGCTGATTTCCACTTTTTATCAGTATACTTTTGTAGTTTGAGCCTTCATTTATCCCTTCCATCATCACCATCTGCTTGCCCTATCATCTTATTTCACTTGGTGTTCTACCCTTTCTTGGAGGAATCACTATGATGGGTGGTCATATTAGCTATCCTCTTCTCTAGTTTACACCATGAGAAGTTCCATCGTTGCTGTAACTAGTTTTTATCCTTTATACCAATCGTTCCTCCAAGAGGATTTTCCTTTAAGCTCTTTTCATACTCCTTAAATTATAAAATATTTCCAAGTAAACTTGTCTCTTTAGCACTCGTAAAAGTACTTGAAGGGTCATCCATAGAGTATAGTTTAACCCTTTTCTGGATTGGGATATACTAGCTACAAAAAAGGAATACCCTAGTATATTGTGGTTAGGAGGATCCCCCACATACACTTTTATCTCTTTTTTAGGCTTGGGGGACAACTTTACAAAAAAGGAACGTATAAAAAGAGAAGGGAGTGAACATTTATTTCCATTAGTCATCAAAATTGCAGCATTAGATGCATCACCCTTAAACATGGCTCCTTTCTATTTCATTATCTCACAGTTGGGTTTTAGCTTGCCTAGGATCCATACCATAGATATGAGTATGTACACTCCTCCAGCTAGTTACTCTTACAATAATATGGAGCATGCCTTGATGTGTCCTCCATCGTTACATGATATCACATGGTGCTCATTAGTCATGTTGGCAACTCATTCTTGTGTCATGTTGTGTTCAAGGGAAGTATCATCCTGCTTCGGCCATATATCATAACCTATTGACCTTTTTGAGTCAGTCATCCCTGTGTCATTTTTCATAAATTTCTTCATCTCTTCATCCACACATCACATGATCCTAGTTTTTTTCGTGTCGATTAATGGGGGATACATTAAGGCCCTCCTTAGACGGATATTCTCTTGTCAACTTCAACTCATTATCCAAGAGCTTGATCTAGGAACTGATAGTAGCTTGGAGCTTGCATACCTCAGTGGAAAGATTCCTTGCAATCGACAGTGGGTTTACATTATTGGCTCTTGATTGATCGAGTTCACTAATGCTGAATTTTTTCTTATCTATTCACACTTAGTGGACTGTACTAGGTGCTCTAAGGTCCATTTTCGACATTGGTTCCCTCATGTTTGTTACTGGTTTACCATATTGGCTAGTAATTACGTCATTTCTTCCATGTGTGACCTCAGCTCATATATTTTCATGATGTAGATTTGTACCATCAGGTTTATATCGAAGACACCAAGTTAGGGACATCTCACTCTTATATGGCATCCTTCTGACGCTACATTGGAGCTATGTATCATTTATATACTTTGAGGACTATCTTGAGACACTTATGTATTGGTCATGTGTCCATATTCCTACTAATGTATACTTTGACATAGATCCATATTTTATTTGCTGGTGGTTGTCCTCTATCTATTGAGTCACATGGATCCACTGTGTATGTCTTTGTGGCCATGTTCTAGCATTTCATGTCATTGATGTGTAGTGTATTTAATGGCAACCATGTTTATTATATCTTTCTGACCGAGCATGGGTATGCTCCCCTCTAAGATGTTATCAACATATTTAACACTTCAACACTTGAAATCCTTCGATCCAACTTCGTAGTCTTGGATCCTTCCTACCATTTTCAGTTTTGTGTATTATTTTAATGCATTTCTTCCATCATTTTCTACTCTAATGTCATGCATTAGGTGGCATATGTTATAACCCTATTTACCACTCCATTATAGTGAGAGAAACCCAACATCAAATTACCTCATTTGTTGGATAAAATGGATCCATTTTCACCTTTTCTTTTACTTTTTGTTGGATTTATCCCATGATAAAAGGGTTGAATTACATTATTGAGTTATTTCTCAAAATTATTTTTCCAAAATATTATAATTATGAGATATTAATTATTTCATAATTGAGATAATTTAGAAAAAACTCGTAATTGTGAAAAAGGTTTCTAGAGTTTCCAATTCTCAATGAGATCAACTTGACCCACTTATGTATGAGTTGGATAGGGGTCCATTATTGTAGAACATTCCTAATTTCTCAAGCCCCTAGGTATCTATATACATTCTCATAGAGGACATAATGAGCCTATATAATCTCACCAAGAGGAAAGGGAGTGGGGGAGAGGATCGAAATTATAGCACAAGAGATCTGTTGTATTAGGAGAGGATACCATCCTACAAGCTAGAGGATAGGAAGCTTTGAGGCAAAGGTATAACCATTGTAATTTGTTTTATTATAAATGAAAGCTCATGTAAATTCCTTTATATGATATTGTATTCAACAGATTTATATCTGGCTTTATTGCTTCTGATCTAACAATATTCCAAGGAATATCACATATCATCTATGTTCGGTTATAATTCTGTGAATATATAAGATATCGAGTGCAGGCATGATATATCGCTCGAGCGGAGTGAAAGATTTGTATCGAACTTAAAACCCTTACCAAAACTACGACGAGGTTAGGATTGGGATTTCTTATTTTTTTATCGATCCTGTTTTCTTTTGTCTGGTGATCTGATCAGACAAGAGATCAAACAAATAAAACTCCTTGCATGTTTAGATGCAACACACCTGCTGCGTAGAACTTTTTGTAACTTACAAAATCCATTAAACACATGATTATAAGGCTACTAAACCAAAAATTAAATCCAAGACTAATCCCGACCATACCCAATCGGGACTAAATTTTTATCAAACATGTCACAAATATGAAAGCTACATGTGTAAAAGATAGACCTGAGCATAGGGGTATCATACTTATATAAGAATCTATAAGAAGCAATATTCCTTTTTATCATTAGCTGCAATATCATCTATTAGTTCATAGATACATTTTTCATTCATTTGAAAATCAAAACATGTGTAGAGGAATAAATCATCACTGCCATAATACATGCTTATATCTATAATAATAACAACAGAACTATCATGGATACATCAACCATATAATCCACATAATAAAAAGAATATTTAGTCATCAATACAAGAGGAAAAGAGCTCTTATTTCCACACAAAATATGCAACTAGTTTTGGGACTTCCGCATCCCACCTGACCATAGACATGGTTGAGCCAAATCTCACTTCAACCAGTAAACCCCATGCCTATTCCAAGAATTAAAGTCGAATATCATCAAAAAATTCAATCAAAACCAAATTAGGGCTTCGAGAGGCCAAATTGCCTCACCCTCAACCAATGATTCCACCTCACAGTCATACATCAAAACCATCATGGATTGGTCCCTAGCTAACTTGTTCAGAGTTCAAGTGTTTGTTTCAAACAAGGCTCCAATAATATTAATTCAACCCCAATTATTTCCAGGCTTGAGAGAATTTGTCCAAGCAAGGCTCCAAGACTAGTAACTCAACCCACCTAGGGCTCCAAAGTGTTTTCCCTACCAAGGTTTGAGGTAAGTAACTAAACCCACATTTTTCCATCAGGATCCATATCATTTTTACAACCAAGGATCTGGGAAAAAATAACTCAACCTACAGTTAAAGGAATCATGAGAACCAACTAGAAAAAATCAATGGAAATAAACCCACAACATCGTGTCTATGATTGAAATGGCAGGGCTAGACAAATCCATTGTCAATCTAGGAAATCCTCCATGCCAATGGTAGATCAAAATGAAGAAACCACATGCAATACCATGAATTCCAAATATAGTGAGAAAAAAATAGATGCAACTTGGTACCTAAACTCAAAACATGTTCTAGATGTTGATTCTGATGCCATCTTGTGCTTTCATACTCGTCATTTCCCTTCTTGCTATGAATCTCCAAGCATGCCACACTCTCTAGGAGGGCTCCAATAATACTTTAAGTGATCAATAGTATTAGAGAGAGAGAGAGGGAGAGATAATATAATGATAGCCATAACTGTGAGCAAAACCTTTTCAAATGATCCTCAGAAGCCATTTTATCAATGATGCATCTTTTTTCTTCAATTTCCATTCTTTTCCTTCATTTCCCTCCTCACATGCAACCCGTCACCTTTCACCTCCATTTTCTCCTATTTTCCATTATTTTCATAAATAAAATTCCAATAATGCATCTTTCCTTTCCAAATATTTTCCCATTACCTTTTCCAATTTCCATTATCCATAATAAACTGAATGACCAACCACTAGAATTTTTTGCCCAACATTTAACTTGGAATACATGTCCCATAAATTGCAGTTATTATTTTTTCCTTTATTAAATTTCATTGCATGGAATTTTTGCGAGGGGTGTTATATAAACTTAATAAAATAGAGGCCTTATTGATAAAAATTCTTCTAAGGATTAATTGGTACATTTTGTCTATTAAGTTTTGTAGCACTCACTCTATTCTCTCTAACACACTCTTGGACACTTACCTTTATCTTAGAGCACCTCAACATTGGATCAATAAGGGTAAATAAGGAAAAGAGGAAGAAAAGATCGAGCAGGGAAAAGTTGGAGCAAGAAACTATAGTGGGATTATTTGCAGGTATAGATTTACATGTGTGGTTTTCTTGTGATATTTGGCATGCATGGTTTTGCATGTGTGTTCTTGGTTCTCTTGTTGGTATTGGCATGGTTTTTTCCATGTGTGACAATTTTTTCAGCCTAGCCTTTCCATTTCTGAATAGCCATGGTGTGATGGGTTCTCATGTTTTTAGTTGAGATTTATTTCCATATGGATTCGAGGCTGAGTGAGGTAGATATCTAAAATAAAGAACACATGACCTAGTAATCCCTGAACCGGATTGCAGATTTCGGTAAATCCGCTAGCCTAGTGACCTATGAACTAGTGTGTAGGTTGTGGTAAAGCTAGGTAATGTGTTCCTTGTTATCCCTAGTAATCCTTAATGTTGAATAGCGGCATATATAGTAAATAATAGAGGTGGTTGTCATTGATTATGCTTAAGAATCATTGACGATGAATGGTAGGATATATGGTAAATCCTAGAGGGTGGAGTCTTGGTTAGGGCCTATTGATCTAGTGTGGATTGTGGTAAATCCTAGAGACTAGGAGAAAAGAAAATTCCTCATAGAGTAGGTGGTGAAATACGATGCAATCAATTCTTGTTTTGGCATGTAAGTGATCTGGTGGAGATCATGGCAAATCCTGGTGTTACATATTTATTATTTTTCCCAAGTGATCTGGTGTGGATTGCGGTAACACCTGGTTATTTTGATGAGGGTGAGGTGGTGTGGCCTCGAGAATCCCTGGCTGATTTTGGTTATGAGTCCCACATTCATACTTGGAATATGGCATGGGGGTGATTGGATAAAAGATATATTTGGTTCAACCAATCTATTCTCGGATGGAACGTGGAAGTCCCAAACCTAGTTGGCATTTTGATAAATTATTAAAAGGTGAGTATTATACTAGTTTGTATTCAGATTCTACTTTTTTTGTATCCTTGGTATTTATCTTTGTATTATATTGGTTATGAGAATGTATTATGATAATGATGATGCACATCTCTCATAATTTTCTGACTTTCATTTCATTGAACAATGAATATATGACCTAATAGATGATAATGAATCTAATGTGATAAGGAAATAATAGTTCTGGGGAAATCTTAGATAGGTATGAGACCCTTATTCTAATTATTTTTTTTAAACATGTGTATTACACATTTGTGACATGTTTGATAAAAATTTTGTTATGGATAGTAGGGGTCCAATCAAGTCATTGTTCAAATATTTGCATTTACATCACTATTCCATTGTTATATTTCATTTCTAGAAGTATCAGGTTGTTTTTGGTGGTGACATGAGCTCTGGGCCTAAAAAAGTGGCACATAAATCAGGGTTGTGGGCTCTGAACTACCTAGGAAAGTCCCCAGTCACATGCATGCCCATGCTATAGGAGTGACTCAAGGGTCCCAATCACACTATTTCCCATATCAAGGGAGAGACTAGGGGATTGATGTGAAAAAAGTTATGTTTTTATCAGGGGATAGTCACCTGGAAGGTTTGGATGGATCATGGGTGTTGTGGAGTAGGTGAAAAATCTATGTGTATTTGAGTGGTGTCAGTTCCATTTCCTTAAAGTGATCTAGGAGGTTGAATCAGATCATAGTAGACTCTCATCACATGTTTACCCCATTGGACTAGTTAGTTTGGGTAAATGTGGGAAGAGGGTGTTACATATTTTTATTGGCTAGACCTTCGAGAGGATGTTTGGAGGTACATCAAATCCTACATTTCCTACACCATTTCCAAACATGTAATCAATATGCAAGGCCTATATACTCCTATGAATACTCCTATTAGACCCTAGGAATCAATATACATGGATTACATGTGAGGGATTCCCTTTACCAAGCATGGAAATGACTGTGTTTTCGTGGGATTTGATGGATTCTTTAAGATGTTCATTCTGGCAGCCTGTAAGAAGAGTATCACAACATAATTCACTAACAAATTCTTCCTTGAACAAGTATGGGTACACTTTGGGATCCCATGATCAATTATCTAATATCAGGACAACAATTTCCTAAGAGCATTCTGGTCAAGACTTTGGTCATTGTTAGATGCTAATATGACTAATTCCATGTCCTTCCACCCCAAAATAATGGCTAAAAAAATGTTTTCAACGGGATGATCATACACATCATATGCATGAACAACTCAAAGAATACACACAACCAAATCCTCCCCTATTTCTATCACAGCTAAAACAAATATCTCCACAACTCAACTTGCCATAACCCCTTTCAGGTGGGATTGGGATTCCAACCCCTATGTGACATTGATGTTTCCATACCACTTGTAGCTACTCATGAAGATTCATCTCATGTTTAGTACGAATTTTACTGAGCTAATAACTTCATTGAGCACATTCAACACATTTTCTAGCAGCTCCATGACATATTCGATAGAGAAAATGATAAGTAGAAATAACATCATGACCAACATTGGGTGTGACACGAGTTCCAGGTGGGAAAAAAAGTTTGGTTACATTTGAAAAAGGGGTACCTCGGGGGAGCCTACTACAAGCTTCTCCTACTCCAACATGGGCCTTACACCATCACTAAGGTTATCGTGGAAAGTTATTTCAAGCTCATTATATCACCATTCCTTGGCCTACACCAAGTATTCAATTTGGACTAACCGCGACCATACTTTTCCCCATCGTTGGACACAATAGATATTGATGAACAACTGACACCAACAAAGCTCAACCCAAGATGCATTGAACATTCCAAAAATGATAATATCATGCAAACATATATTAAGAAATATTGCTAGCAAAGGATACAAATATATCACATTTTCAAAGTCAGTTAGCTCCTTCACCAACTCAAGTGGCTCACAAGGGACCAAGTTCAACAAAAATATCCTCACCTGATGAAGGTTTTACATGCAATGGGGACTATTTCTTCCTAAATAGGGATTATTGATCCATGTGTATATAGGTTGCCACCCACCTATTCCACATAGAACTCCAGTCTGTCTCATTAACTTCCTTGATTATAGCATAATTTACTCTTTTTAACAAATTTTCAGGTCTTAAACTTCTGAAGTTGTTTTGACCCCATAAACAATGTTTATTACAGTTGCAACATGCTCATGTATCTGGATATAATATTTTATTACTCTGAGATATATTTCTAAGGAGGTACTGTGCATGGAAAACGAAGATAATATGACCAAATTTGGACCCAAGGATGTTGGTTGCCCAACTAACCCCAACAGGGCCAAAAAACTCTTGGAGTTGCATCTCCTAGATTTATTTTTTTGGTTTTTTAGGGTTTCTCTTTTTTGTTCAATAATAAAAACGCCATTGAGCCTCATTTTGACATAGTTCATATGCATGTAGTTGACACATCAGTTCTGAGAGATAAGCTACCACCGCCCGAGCTAGTTATTTCCATTATGTGTGTAAGACTATTTTAGTTGTTTGATATTAATGAAATTTGTTTTTATTTCTATTTCATTTTTATGTTTATTTTGATATATGTATTCTGTTTTGTTCCTGCATAAGTCTAGATCAATTGTAGTAATGGAATTATTGTCAATGAGGACTTAGTATTTTTTGACCTATCAATGATGTCAACATGGTGATGGTGGCCCTCAAGATTTGAGGTTAGCTAGAGGTGATTTATCATGTATCTGATTTAAAGATGTTGACTTGATGTTGATTTTATGTACCGATGTTGCTCCATGAAAAGGTATTTGGCCAACTAGGTCTTCATTATCTTAACTTGATGTAGATATGATTGGAAATCTAGTCCCTTATGATGTTTCTATGCCTTCAAAAAATTTTCATTGCGTGCAATTACTTATGGAAGGTTTTCATGGTTTCCTAATTGCATTCCTGAAGCTCAGCTTCAAATTTGGTTGAATGAGGAGACAAAGATCAAAATTTATGTTATCTTATCTAGGATCCAGACGTCCATAGATCCAATATTATGTTATCATTGTTGGGAATCCCATATGATCCAAATGAATTTTTCAATGGATTTCCATACAATCAAAAAAAATATTATTGTAAGTAAACTTCGATAATTTTGTGTGCACTTAATAATTTTTATGGTTTCTACTATTAATTTTGCACTTTTGTTTTAGTAAAAAAGTTTGATGAATGTCTCCTTTAATCTATAAGTTCAAAAAATGTGAAAAAACTCTCTCATTCAATGAAGATAGTGGTGGATCAAGTCAAGGGGAAAAATTATAAAATATTAATAAGTGTTTGTCTCTCCATATTTGTGTGTAATTATTGTGTTAATCACTTTAGATAATTTATATAATTGAAAAAACTTCATTTTTGATAGGTTGGATGTGTTTCTACTATGTGTGGGGAGAAGAGTATGCAAAAAGACAAATGTATCCAAGTGGAGCAAGATATGTAAATTTTTTGAAGTTGCAAAGACAGTTAAACAATTGTAGAAGGTTTAAAATGCATGTTTCATTCAATATATTGAGCATAGTGTGAGGATATGGTGCAAAGAGAGCTTTGAAGATCTATATTGTGTGTTTTTTTGTTGCAATTTTTTTTATTAGGTTGTTTTGTGCACTATTTGTATTAATTGATATTATCATTTTGTAGAGGATTGATATATCATTGTTCATTTCTAAAGTTATCCCTAAAGTCCATTTTGAAAATAAATGAAAGTATTACTCCAATAATTTTAAGAGGTGGTAGCCTTTGTCGAATAGTGGCCAACAAAATGGTATGTTGGGAGTGTTGTCTCCATCTAGAGGTGGTTGGATATTTTAGTGGTGGTTGGGTGACTCTTACTAGGATTTTTGGCTTCACTTAGGCGGTTACCTAAGAATTTGTGTGATTCAGAACTCCTTAACTACTGGGGGTCGAAAATATTGTTCACAGGGGTATTGGATCCTAGCGAGTGGTCGGAAATTGAAATATATAAAAAAATTGATTTATAATAATAATATAAAAACAATTGGCACAAAAATAGTAGGGTTTTTTCTTCCCTTGAGGATTCCCACCAGAAATAATTTTGTCTCCTTATGCATTTGTGTGTTGATTTCCTTTCATGGACCTTATGTGCTGATATATGTTGAAATCATCTAATAAAGTTATGATGTGTATGGTTGTTTAGCGATTTGCAAAAAAGTTTTTAAAGTTATACAAGTGACTTCATTACTACTTCGCCTACCCTGTCGGTAGTGGTCTACATTTATAACATCTAGGCTCTCAACTATCGAGAAAAAATTAAAAAAATAATTTGTAGTCTATGAAACCATAATTGACATAGAAAAATAAAATGACCCTCCATATTAAAAGGATATAACCTACCAAAAATATTTCCCTGACAAGAGTTAAAAGTCAAGAGTGGATGAATCAACCATGAGAGAGGAATAAAATTTGAATTGTGAGGTTTTAGTGCGAGACAAAGACTATACCTACACAAAATACATGAATTTTTCGCCCAAATTTAGGAGGAAAATTCTAGGGCTTTATAAGGAAAGGTTATGAAATATTTGATTTGGTTCTTGAAAGAAAAGGTGCATAGAGCTCAGGGGAAATCAACAAATCGTTGGTTGGGAGGAGTATGGTTACTCCTGTTATATTTTCCAAAATATAGATAATTAATTAATTTGTTAATTTATTTAAATTTCTATTGAGAACTTGATCCATAAGAACTATTTATTCTTATATATAATGGATAGGAATTACTGTAAACACTGAAGGGAAAAAAGTTACTTTCCTAAAAGGGTTTAGTTTATGTTATAACATGTCTACAATTTGAGTGTATAGATGCAATTTATAAAAAAGAAAAAAAATATTTATATGCATAATACTGCTAGTAGGGTATGGTACATGATGTAATTGAAGGAGGAATTTTTGCAAAATCCTTCAACTCATGTAGTCCCTATCTCATAAAATATCCCAAGAAGAGTTGAAAAAGAAATCGAGCACAAGTGTCAAACACTAACTCCTCTATATGTGAACGATTCTATAATTCAAGTACAAGTTAAAGGAAAATGGTTAAATACATAAATAGAAACATGAGCAAATACACAATAATTTTTTTGTAAAAGAGAAGAAGATAGGAAATAAGTACTACAATATTTCCAATAATGTAATGAAAAAATTAAACCATACATGTAATCATTGAGGCGGTTATGTAGAAGATCAAGGTAAGGGAATATAATGTTATTATAACTACCTTACACTATAGTACTAGTATGTTTGTGTGTGAGAGAAATAATATAAATATGTAAGAAGAAATCTTATAGGTAGAATAATGGGAGGGACATAGAACTAAAGAGTTTATATTAACCATAGATTTAGAAGAAAAGTAATAAACCTTGTTTGAAAGAACAAGGGTAGAGATTTATCAAAACACTCATGCATGCATTGCGAAAATAAACCTATGATCAAAGTTGAAGTATGCTATGTCGGAAAGTCGAATATCAAAAATTTTTACATGCTTGAATACCGAAAGTTCTATTGGAAGCAAAATCATTATTATTATGTCTTAACAATACATTAACAATATAGGCTGGTAAGGTAATATAGTGGAAATGAAAGATGAATTATACAAACAGATAATAACGGAATGCTACATACAATATGAATGTAAATGATAAGACCAATGTCACATAAAATATGGATGACTACACAATGAAGGGTAGAAAACCCTGAAAATTTATAAATCCAGATTCTGAAAGAAAAAGCCCAAAGAAAAAGCCAATTTGAGCATCACCATTCTAATATGTAAGTAATCCCCTAATAAATTAAATATAACTCTAGAAATAAGAAAAGGGGACAAGGGTTAGATAACCTTATGTACTTAGGAATCACTTAGCTGAAATATAAGATCAAAAAATCCAAATCAACCTAATACCAACCTAGAGTAAAATGTAGGAAAGATCATGTTAGATATTTCGTGAATGAGACCGGTACGCAAAAATAAAATATTATATATAAAATGAGAAGAGAGTCTAAGATACATGTGCATTAAAATCTTCAGTGCGATTAACCCTCACACATGTGCACCACGAAGAAATGGTGCAATGAGAACCTACATAAAAGTACCTACATTACTGGAGCAGGGTTTAAACATGACCTGCAAAGAAAATTGAGAATGAAGAAGGAAAAAAAAACCCATAAAAAACTTATTTAACTCCATCAAACCTTAAGAAATAATTAAGAAGATATTTATTTTCGTAAGGGACACCAAAGGTTCGTGTCACCAGAAGCGCAGTCTTAGAAACTCGTCAAGACTAATATAGCACTTATTTGGGATGAAGATACAATGTGTAGTCAAAGGATATCATTTCGTCACTTCTCTGGAGGAATAAGCAACCAAGCAACCAAACACCTCTGTGAAAGAAGGAAATAAAAAGAAGAAGAAGGAAGGAATAGTTTTTCATTATACCCAATGCTGTGAAAGCTTAATAGATATTACTATTAAATTTATGTTGGTATGAGTATCACAATAAATAAATAATGAAGTATTAGGCATATTATTATGAATTTGATATTAAATATGAAAATAATCACATAAAAATAGTTAAAGGAATATTCAAAAAGTAGTCATAAATATTTAGAATAATATAATAATCTATCTAATAATTTATTTCACTTAAAATAAATAAGCTGTATCAAGAAAAAAAACGTGTTTACACATTACCTTATGTTAATTTCAATATAGTACTTGAATTAAAAATTATAAATAATTTAAAAGTTCGATTTTAATTCTATATTTTATTAATAAAAGTATTAAAATTCAACTATAAATAAATTGTATGATTCAGGAAATAATGTGATTACACATTACATTATGGTAATTTCAATATACTAATTGAATTAAAAATTCTAAATAATTTAAAAGTTCTATTTTAATTTTATATCTCATTAATAAAATTATAAAAAATCAATTATAGAAATCATTATTTATATTATTATTAGTCATTTATTTTTTAAATAAGTTTTTCAAATTTTGAATTAAATTTGTTAGATGAATGGTAAATATTTAATTTTTATGAAATATTTTTTAATATTTTTAATATAAAATTTGTGAAGTTAATATTTATGGTTGATATATTACTTTTGCTTAATTATTTATTAATTAATTAAAGAAACTGCAATCTCAATAAATATTATATGAACTAGGTTACGGTCATATGTAATATTGAAAAACCATAATATTGGATCATGACATTGAAACAAAACCTATTTATAAATTAACGATTATATTAATCTACAACATCATAGTAAAATCTTATAAACATACTTGATTTACATGTCTAAGATATATCTACTAGCATAATCACATTTACCAATGTGGGTGATATATGCCGATAGACCTATATCCACCACCCACCACATGTATTTTACCAAAATAATCATTATATATTTATCAATATAATTACCAATATATTTTATATATATTATTAAAATATATTAATAATATTAACTATATGCATACTGTATATTAAACTAATATATATATATATATATATTATTTGATAATAAAATATTATTAAATTTTTTCAATACATTAATAGTTGTAATTCAAACTATACTAAGATTTAAATATAACTTAATAATAATATTTTATTACTATCTAAAATAAATATATATCTCTTACTAATATCCCAAGGGATTATTAATATTATAGGACAAATGAAGTTATAAAACCGAGGAATTGGTGAACCAAAGGGGAAAATATTAAAAACCTAAGAGATCAAGAAGCCCAAAGGATTCATATTAAAAAAAGAAGACATTAATAAAAGCTAAGAATTAATATTTTAAATACAAATGAATGATAATAAGATATCAATATTAAAAACCTAAGATATTAATAAACCTTAAGAATAAAGATTTCAAAAACAAAAACATGAGAAATTAATAAACTCTAATAATAATTCATATTTTAAATTCAAGATATAAATAAACCCAATAGATTATTAATATTATAAACCATTTAAAGAAGTAATAAACCCATTGGTCTAATATTATAAACAAAAGGAAATAGTGAACCCAAGGGATAAATATTAATATCATAAACCAAGAAATTAATAAACCCTAAGAATTAATATTTAAAATCAAGATATTAATAAAGCATAAGAATTAATATTTTAGACTCAAAAGATTAATAAACCCAAGGAGTTATTAACATTATAAACCAAAAGAACTAATAAAATCAAGAGTTTAATATTACAAACCAAAGGAATTGGTGAACCCAAGGGAAAAATATTAAAGACCTAAGGGATAAAGAAGGCGAAGGGATCAATATTAAGAGCAAAAGAGATTAATAAACACTAACAATTAATATTTTAAACACAAAAACCTAAAAAATAAATAAACGCTGAGAATTAATATTTTTAACTCAAGATATTTTAAAACCAAAGGGATTATTAATATTATAAACCAAAACAACTAATAAAGTCAAGGGTTTTATATTTCAAACCCAAGAAATTGGTGAACCGAAGGGATAAATATTAAAATCCTAAGGGATCAATAAGTGGAAGGGATAAATATTAAAACCAAAAGAGATTAACAAAGCCTACAAATTAATATCTTAAACAGAAAGGATTGATAAAATCACATAACTGTTAATATTATAAACTCAAGGGAGTAATGTTAAAGCTAATAGATTAATATTATAAACCTCAAGTATATAAAAACCTTTAGATAAATAATATATACCATAAAATAAACATGGTTGAGCATGCTTGATTTAAACATTGAGACAATTGTTGTCATAATTCGACGTTGGACGAAGAATGACGATGGTTGGCCATGGTTGATTTTCATATTAAGACAATATTTGTCACCATGTGACATTCGACCATGGAAGACCTCGATCAAATACGAATAACGATGATTAAAAATGGTCTCCCATGGTTGGTTTTCATATTCACACATGTTTTTCATAATATGACATTGGACCATGCATTAATATTAAAGCCTATGACTAATATTTAACACCTAATATTACGAACCCAAATATTTAGAAAACTCAAAGATTGTTAAACCCAAAAAATTAATATTTTAAACTCGAAAGACGAAGAAGTTAATAAACCCTAATAATTAATAATTTAAACTGAAGAGGTTAATAAAACAAAGAGATTATAAATATTATAAACCAAAAAAACTAATAAACCCAAGGGTTTAATATTATAAACTAAAGGAATTAGTGAACCCGAGGGATAAATATTAAAAACTTAAGCAATCAATAAGCCCAACGGTTTAATATTAAAAAAAAAAGAGATTAATAAATACTAAGAATTAATATTTTAAACACAAAATTCTAAAAAATGAATATACCATAATATAATCAATATTTTAAAATCAAGAGATTAATAAACCCAAAGAACTATTAATATTATAAACCAAAAGAACTAATTAACCAAAGGGTTTAATATTGTAAACTAAAGGAATTGGTGAATCCAAGGGATAAATATTAAAAACCTAAGGGATGAATAAGGCGAAGGGTTAAATATTAAAATAAAAAGAGATTAATAAACCCTACGAGTTAATATTTTAAACATATAAAACTAAAAAGTTAATATATGATAATGTAATCAATATTTTAAACTCAACAGATTAATAAACCCAAGGGATTATTAATATTATAAACCAAATTAATTAATAAACACAAGGCTTTAATATTATAAGCTAAAGAAATTTGTGAACTTGAGAGATAAATATTAATATTATAAACTAAGAAATTAATAAACCTTACGAACTAATATTTTAAACTCAATACATTAATAAACCCAAGAAGTTATTAATATTATTAACCGAAAGAACTAATAAAACAAAGATTTTAATATTACAAACCAAAGGAATTGGTGAACCCAAGCGATAAATATTAAAGACGTAAGGGATAAATAAGGCCAAGGTATCAATATTAATAGCACAAGAGATTAATAAACCCTAAGAATTAATATTTTGAACACAAAAACTTGACAATTTAATAAACTCTAAGGACTAATATTTTAACTCAGGAGATTTTAAAACCAAACGGATTATTAATATTATAAACAAAAATAACTAATAAACCCAAGGGTTTTATATTTCAAACCCAAGGAACTGGTGAGCCCAAAGGATACATATTAAAAACCTAAGGGATCAATAAGTGGAAGGGATCAATATTAAAAAAAAAGAGATTAACAAAGCCTACAAATTAATATATTAAATAGAAGGGATTGATAAAATCACATGATTATTAATATTATAAACCCAAGGGAATAATATTAAAGCTAAGATATTAATATTATAAACCTTAAGTATATATAAAAAAATTTATAAGCACTATAAACTGTAAAATAAACATGGTTGAGCTCCGGATGTAGTTGCTTCCATCAATTGATGGGATGTTCGTCCCCTAGCGCCTCCCGAGGCCATCCGTTGGAGCTGGCCACATGGCCTCCCACACTCGACTTAATGGTGGCATTCATTTCGCCACCCCACACAACCTTAACTGCTATCTCTCGAACCATGTCCGCAACAAGCTTTCATTTCGATTTCTCTCGGCTCTTGCAATGGCGTGTGCTAATCCTCATGGAGTTTGCCCTGTCTGCTCTGCAAATTCGCTTCTCTATGCCTCCTGTCGAGCCGACTGCGCAAAGCCTAGTGCTATAACGCAGAATAGCCAAAGGTGTGTGCTCTTGTGTTGCTTGGAAACAGTTCCAGAACTTCACCACTCGCATAGCCTGCTCTGTTGTTCAAACACTTTGCGAAATTCTCTTGGCCCTCCGCTGCCACTCCTTATATGCCCACTTCATCTGCCTCTCTTTCCCGCCATGCCTCGACTGTGCCATCGTATGCGATGCCACTGATGCTCTAGTCGTGGTCGGGCTTCTCGGTCTCAGATTTCTCCGTCCGGTGATTCGTCTTCAGAAGAGCTCTCCTGTGATTACTCTCTGGACTTTAGGAACAGCAGGGGCGCGCCTCGCAACCCTGGCTCGGCCCCTCCCTCTGCATGTCCTCCGCCACCCTATGCTTTTTCCCCTGCACCCCATCTCCATACCTCTGCTTATCCCTCCGCTCCCCTTCCGACTTTCCCTCCTTTCCTGCGCCAGACTTCCCAACATGCGGATTTTACTTTTAATGCAAATTTGATAAACCGGTCCTCCGAGTCCATGTTATTCTCACGGTTAGTGAGGAATCTGCTAGTTTAGAGTCTCTTCCACCTACGCCTCCCGGTCCTTCTACTGTTCCTAATGGTCCCAATGGGCCCAGCACTGCCGAAGCTGATACAGCCAAGGAAGCCTTGGCCCAGTTTTACTCTACCCCCAGCATATCTTTGCAGGTCCAGAGCATGGAAGATATGAGAAAAGGAAAAGAGCCCACTTCAGCTGCTGAAGATGGATACAGCGATGAGTTCGGGTGCAGAATCATTGAAGAACTGCCATCTCCAATCAATGGATAGAAGACAGAGGAAAACCTTGAGGTTTTTGTCCTTTAAGCACAATATCTGTAAGTTATTTTCAGTTCTCATGCTTTTTCATCCTACGCTTGTAGCGAGGCATGCAATAGGTTTTTGATTTTTTGCTGAACAATCTGAATGTACAGCCGGTTTCCCCGTTGTGGGCGGCAGTCTAAACTCTCAATCTGAAATGAACTGGTTTACCCACAGTGGGTACTCCAAGTTATAGTTTTCTTGGCAGTCAGGCCCTGTGCTCAGGCTTCTTCAGCTGAGACAGAGGCAGTTTTGTACCATTATATTATAAATTAATATAATTAGAGTTACTGAGAAAAAAAAATAAACATGGTTGATCATGCTTCATTAAAACATTAAGACAATTTTTGTCACAATGTCATGTTGGACGAGGAATGACGATTGTTTGCCATGGTTTATTTTCATATTGAGAAAATATTTGTCACAATGTGACATAAGACGATGGAAGACCTCGATCAAATATGAATAATGATGATTAATAATAGTCTTCCATGGTTGGTTTTCATATTCACAAAATGTTTTTCAAAATATGAAATTAGACCATGCATTAATATTGAAGTGTATTATTAATATTTAACGCCTAATATTAACAACCCAAATATTTATAAAACTCAATGATTATTAGACCCTAAGAGTTAATATTTTAAACTCATAATCGTAACAAGTTAATAAACCCTAATAATTACTAATTTAAACTCAAGAGGTTAATAAATCAAAGGGATTATAAATATTATAAACCAAAAAAACTAATAAACCCATGGGTTTAATATTATAAAGTAAGGAAATTGACGAACCGAAGGGATAAATATTAAAAAATTAAGGGATTAGTAAGGCTAAGGTTTTAATATTAAAAACAAAAGAGAATAATAAATCCTAAGAATTAATATTTTAAACAAAAACCTAAAAAATTAATATACCATAGTCTAATCAACATCTTAAAATCAAGAGATTAATAAACCCAAAGAATTATTAATACTATAAACCAAAAGAACTAATAAAACAAAGGGTTTAATATTATAAACTAAAGGAATTGGTGAACCCGAGGGATAAATATTAAAAACCTAAAAGATCAATAAGGCAAAGGGTTTAATATTAAAAACAAAAGAGATTAATAAACCCTAAGAATTAATATTTTAAACATAAAAACCTAAAAAAATAATATACCATAATCTAATCAATATTATAAACTCAAGAGATTAATCAACCCAAGGGATTATTAATATTTTAAACCAAAAAAATAAAATAAACAAAAGGGTTTAATATTATAAGCTAAAGAAATTGGTGAGCTGAAAGGATAAATATTAATATTATAAACCAAGAAATTAATGAACCCTAATAATTAATATTTGAAACTCAACAGATTAATAAAGAATAAGAATTAGTATTTTAAACTCAAGAGTTTAATAAACCCAAGGAGTTATTAATATTGATGACGATGATGATGATGGTTAACGTCCACTGAGACCAATATTTGGTCTATCGGACCTAAATTAAAAAGTTATTTAATTTGACTTAAGATTTTACTCCTATGTTAAAAAATCTTGGAGAGAAGCCTCCCGAGCTCACTATAATTTTGACATCTTAAAAGGCTAGGAAGGTCAATATTGCAACAAATATTATGAAATTGAGCTCTAATGTTTTTGTACACGGGGCACTCTAAGAGGAAGTTATTTTCATCCTCGATGTTCATATTCTCACAGAGATGGCATATCCTTTCCATCCATGGTGTTTTTGGAACTGTCCAATGACCTGTTTCACTATGGAGCTCATGAGAGTTCATTTTAATCTTGGCTATATTAATTTTCTTCTTTGAGATAGTTAAAACAGAGATATAGTTTTGATCTTCGAAGGAGGGGTTCATGACCTCCTTCTAATACCTTAATTTTCTTTTAGCTGCGAGATATTTCTTGCACCACATTTTTTCTTTAAACTTAGAAGTAAATTTTTTTTTAATGTTATTGATATTTTGCAATGCAGCATTCTCGTCGATCTCCCAATGGTTTAACCAGGCCCTAGTGTATTTCTACTTACCTCGTTCAAGCCTTAGGTGATTTTGGTTGGAATTTTAAGCTAGCTTAGGAAGTATATGGTCTCCTATGTTATTGAGCTTGTGCTTGTACAACAGAAGGCTAGTCATAGCTAGGCTCTTGATAGGGGAAATACCCACTTCTATAAGGAGAATAGGATAGGGTGTATTGATTTTAATTTTAAGTTTATACATTATAAAAAGCTTCTGTATTTGCTCAATATTTCTCCAAGATTCTCTAGAGATGCTGCAACCCCAAACCTCACATCAATATAAGATAACAGGAGTCACTAAAGTTTCAAAGAGGAGCTTCTTTCTATCCCACATTATGACGTTTATCGTTTTACAATTATTTTCAAGACAAAAATATGTTGTCCACCCCACATTAATCCTTTTCTGAATGCTATAGTTCCAGTTGAGCTTGTGATGAACATGAATTCCTAGGTGCTTGTAAGAAGACACTTCCTCCAAGTTACTATTGTCATACATAAAATTAGCATAGGTGTCCTTCTTGGATTTGATAATCATAACTTTTCTTTTGTAAGTGTTAACAGACATATCCATGGTAGAGCAGAAATCCTTAAGAAGTCTAAGTTTCTTATCAAGATCAGATGGGCACCTTGTGAGAAGAATAATATTTTCAGCATAGAGAAGAAGGATGATTACTATCCCAGCTAAGATCATGCTAGGAAATCCTGCTTCCTCTAAACCAAAAGAAGTAATAAAATCAAGGGCTTAATATTACAGACCAAAGGAATCGGTGAACCCAAGGGATAAATATTCAAGACCTAAGTGATAAATAAGGCCAATGTATCAATATTAACAACGCAAGAGGTTAATAAACACTAAGAATTAATGTTTTAAATACAAAAAACCTAAAAAATTAATAAACTCTAAGGACTAATATCTTTAACTCAATAGATTTTAAAACTAAAACGATTATTCATATAATAAACCCAAGGATTTTATATTTCAAACCCAAGGGTTTTATATTTCAAACCCAAGGAATTGGTGAACCCAAGGTATAAATATTAAAAACCTAAGAGATCAATAATTTGAAGAGATCAATATTAAAAATAAAAAAGATTAACAAAACCTACAAAGGAATATCTTAAACATAAATGATTGATAAGATCACATGATTATTAATATTATAAACCTAAGGTAATAACATTAAAGAAAAGAGATTAATATTGCAAACCTCAAGTATATAAAAGCCTTTAGATAAATACTATAAACCGTGAAATAAATATGGTTGAGCATGCCTTATTTAAACATTGAGACAATTGTTGTCACAATGTGATGTTGGAAGAAGAATGATGATAGTTGGCCATGGTTGATTTTCATATTGAGACTATCTTTGTCACAATGTGACATTCGACCATGGAAGACCTTAATCAAATATGAATAGTATTGATGAACTATGGTCTCCGATGGTTGGTTTTCATATTCACACAATGTTTTTCATAATATGACATTGGACCATGTATTAATATTAAAGTGCATGACTAATATTTAACACCTAATATTACCAACCCAAATATTTAGAAAACTGAAATATTATTAAACCCTAAGAATTAATATTTGAAACTCAAAAGCCTAAGAAATTAATAATCCATAACAATTAATAATTTAAACTCAAGGGGTTAATAAACCAAAGGGATTGTAAATATTATAAACCAGAAAAGCTAATAAACCCAATGATTTAATATTATAAACTAAAGGAATTGGGGAACTCAAGGGATAAATATTAAAAACTTAAGGGATCAATAAAACCAAGGGTTTAATATTAAAAACACAAGAGATTAGTAAACTCTAGGAATTAATATTTTAAACAGAAAACCTAAAAAATTAATATACCATAATCTAATCAATATCATAAACTGAAGAGATTAATAAATCCAAGGAATTATTAATATTATAAACCAAAACAACTAATAAACCATAGGGTTTAATATTATAAACTAAAGGAATTGGTGAACCCAAGGGATAAATATTAAAAACCTAAGGGATCAATAAGGCCAAGCGTTTAATATGAAAAACAAAAGAGATCAATAAACCCTAAGAATTAATACTTTAAACATAAAAACCTAAAAAATTAATATACCTTAACATAATCAATATTTTAAACTCAAGAGATTAATAAACCCAAGGGATTATTAATATTTTAAACCAAAAAAAGTAATCGACCCAAGGGTTTAATACTATAAGATAAAGGAATTGGTGAACCCAACGGATAAATATTACTATTATGAACCAAGAAATGAATAAACCCTAAGAATTAATATATTAAACTCGAGATTAATAAAGCATAGGAATTAATATTTTAGACTCTAGAGATTAATAAACCCAAGGAGTTATTAATATTATAAACCAAAATAAAAATAAAACCAAGTGTTTAATATTACAAACCAAAGGAATTACCGAACCCAAGGGATTAATATTAAAGACCTAAGGGAAAAATAAAGCTAGGGGATCAATATTAAGAGCACAAGATATTAATAAACGCCAAGAATTAATATTTTAAACACGAAAACCTAAAAAGTTAATAAACTCTAACAATTAATATTTTTAACTCAAGAGATTTTAAAACCAAAGGGATTATTAATATTATCAACCAAAATAACCAATAAACCCAAGGGTTTTATATTTCAAACCCAAGGAATTGGTGAACCCAAGGGATAAATATTAAAAACCTTAGGGATCAATAAGGTGAACGTGTCAATATAAAAAAAACAAAACAGATTAACGAAGCCTACAAATTAATATATTAAGCAGAAAGGATTGATAAATTCACATGATTATTTATATTATAAACTCAAAGAAATAATATTAAAGCTAATAAATTAATATTATAAACCACAAGTATATAAAAACCTTTACATAAATACTATAAACCGTAAAATAGTCATGGTTTAGCATGCTTGATTTAAACATTGAGACAATTTTTGTCAGAATGTGACATTGGACGAAGAATGATGATGGCTAGCCATGGTTGATTTTCATATTGAGACAATATTTGTCACAATGTGACATTCGACCATGGAAGACCTTGATCAAATACGACTAAAATTAATTAACAATGGTCTCCCAGTTGGTTTTCATATTTGGAAAATTTTTTTGATAGTATGACATTGGACCATGCATTAATATTAAAGTGTATGACTAATATTTAATGCCTAATAGTACCAACGTGAAGATTTAGAAAAATCAAATATTAATGAACCCTAAAAATTAATATTTTAAAACTAAAAATCCTATGAAATTAATAAACCCTAATAACTAATAATTTAAACTCAACAGATTAATAAACCAAAGGGATTATAAATATTATAAACAAGAAAAACGAATAAACCCAAGGGATTAATATTATAAACTAAAGTAATTGGTGAACCCAAGGGAAAAATATTAACACCTAAGGGATCAATAAGGCCAAGGGTTTAATATTAAAAGCGTAAGAGATTAATAAAGCCTAAGAATTAATATTTTAAACACAAAAACCTAAAAAAATAATATAGCATAATCTAATCAATATTTTAAACTGAAAAGATTAATAAACCAAAGGAATTATTAATATTATAAACCAAAAGAACTAACAAACCAAAGGATTTAATATTATAAACTAAAGGAATTGGCGAACGCTAGGGATGGATATTAAAAACCCAAGGGACCAATAAGGTCAAGCGTTTAATATTAAAAACACAAGAAACTAATAAACCCTAGGAATTAATATTATAAACATAAAAACCTAAAAAATTAATATACCATAATCTAATCAATATTTTAAACTAAGGAGATTAATAAACCTAAGGAATTATTAATATTATAGCCAAAAGAACTAATAAACCAAAGAAATTAAATTTTATAAACTAAATGAATTGGTGAACCCAAGGGATAGATATTAAAAACCTAAGGGACCAATAAGGCCAATGGTTTAATATAAAAAACACGAGATTAATAAACCCTAAGGATTAATATTTTACGCATAAAAACCTAAAAAATTAATATACCATAATCTAATCAATATTTTAAACTCAAGAGATTAATCAACCCAAGGGATTATTAATATTTTAAACCAAAAAAAATAATAAACAAAAGGGTTTAATATTATAAGCTAAAGGAATTGGTGAACTGAAAGGATAAATATTAATATTATAAACCAAGAAATTAATAAACCATAATAATTAATATTTGAAACTCAAGAGATTAATAAAGAATAAGAATTAATATTTTAAACTCAAGAGTTTAATAAACCCAAGAAGTTATTAATATTGATGATGATGGTTAACGTCCACTAAGACCAATATTTGGTCTATCGGACCTAAAGAAAAGAGTTATTTAATTTGATTTAAGATTTTACTCCTATGTTCAAAAAGCTTGGAGAGAAGCCTCCCAAGCTCACTATAATTTTGACATCTTAAAAGGCTACGAAGGTCAATATTGCAACAAATATTATCAAATTGAGCTCTAATGTGGTTGTACATGGGGCACTCTAAGAGGAAGTGATTTTCATCCTTGACGTTCATATTCTCACAGAGATGGCATATCCTTTCCATCCATGGTGTTTTTGGAACTATCCAATGACATGTTTCACTATGGAGCTCATGAGAGTTTGTTCTAATCTTGGCTATATTAATTTTCTTCTTTTAGCTAGTTAAAACAGAGAGATACTTTTGATCTTCGAAGGTGGGGTTGATGACCTCCTTATAATACCTTAATTTTCTTTTAGCTACGAGATATTTCTCGTATCGCATTTTTTCTTTGAACTTAGAAGTAACAATTTTTTTAGTGTTATTGATATTTTGCAATGCAACATTCTTGTCGATCTCCCAACGGTTTAACCAGGCCCTAGTGTCTTTCTGCCAACCTCATTCAAGCCTTAGGTGATTTTAGCTGGAATTTAAAGCTAGTTTAGGAAGTCCATGGTCTCCTGTGCTATTGAGCTTGTGCTTGTACAATAGAAGCCTAGTCATAGCTAGGCTCTTGATAGGGGAAAGACTGACTTCTATAAGGAGAATAGGATATGGTGTATTGCTTTTAATTTTAAGGTTATACATTATAAAATGCTTCTAGATTTTCTCAATCTTTCTCTAGGATTCTCTAGAGATGCTGCAACCCCAAAACTCACATCCATATAAGATAATAGGAGTCACTAAATTTTCAAAGAGGAACTTCTTGCTATCCCACATTATCAATTTTTCCATTTTACAATTATTTTCAAGATAAAAATATGCTTTCCACCCCACATTAATCCTTTTCTGAATTCTATAGTTCCAGTTGAGCTTATGATGAATATAAATTCCTAGGTGATTGTAAGAAGACACTTCCTCCAAGTTACTATTTTCATACATAAAATTAGCATAACTTTCCTTCTTGGATTTGATATTCATAACTTTTGTTTTGTAAGTGTTAACAGACATACCCATGGTAGAGCAGAAATCCTTAAGAAGTCTAAGTTTCTTATCAAGATCAGATGGGAACATTGCAAGAAGAACGATATTCTCAGCATAGAGAAGATGGACGATTACTATCCCAGCTAAAATTTTGCCAGGAAATCCTACTTCCTCTAAACCAAAAGAAGTAATAAAACCAAGGGCTTAATATTACAAACCAAAGGAATCAGTGAACCCACGGGATAAATATTAAAGACCTAAGCGATAAATAAGGCCAATGTATCAATATTAAGAACACAAGAGGTTAATAAACACTAAGAATTAATATTTTAAACACAAAAACCCTAAAAAATTAATAAACTCTAAGGATTAATATGTTTAACTCAAGAGATTTTAAAACTAAAGGGATTATTCATATAATAAACCAAAATAAGTAATAAACCCAAGGGTTTTATAGTTCAAACCCAAGGAATTGGTGAACCCAAGGGATAAATATTAAAAACCTTAGAGATCAATAAGTGGAAGGGATCAATATTAAAAATAAAAAATATTAACAAAACCTACAAAGGAATATCTTAAACAAAAATGATTGATAATATCACATGATTATTAATATTATAAACCCAAGGTAATAACATTAAAGCTAAGAGATTAATATTTCAAACCTCAAGTGTATAAAAACCTTTAGATATATACTATAAACTGTGAAATAAATATGGTTGAGCATGCTTTATTTAAACATTGAGACAATTTTTGTCGCAATGTGACGTTTGAAGAAGAATGACAATGGTCGACCATGGTGGATTTTCATATTGAGACTATGTTTGTCACAATGTGACATTCGACAATGGAATACCTTAATCAAATATGAATAGCGATGATTAACAATGGTCTCCAATGGTTGGTTTTCATATTCACACAATGTTTTTCATAATATGACATTGGACCATGTATCAATATTAAAGTGCATGACTAATATTTAACACCTAATATAACCAACCCAAATATCTAGAAAACTCAAAGATTATTAAACCCTAAGAATTAATATTTGAAACTCAAAAGCCTAAGAAATTAATAATCCATCATAATTAATAATTTAAACTCAAGGGGTTAATAAACCAAAGGGATTATAAATATTATAAACGAGAAAAACTAGTAAACCCAATGATTTAATATTATAAACTAAAGGAATTGGGGAACTCAAGGGATAAATATTAAAAACTTAAGGGATCAATAAAACAAAGGGTTTAATATTAAAAACACAAGATATTAGTAAAATCTAAGAATTAATATTTTAAACAAAAAACCTAAAAAATTAATATACCATAATTTAATCAATATCATAAACTGAAGAGATTAATAAAACCAAGGAATTATTAATATTATAAACCGAAACAACTAATAAACCATAGGGTTTAATATTATAAAATAAAGTAATTGGTGAACACAAGGGATAAATATTAAAAACCTAAGGGATCAATAAGGCCAAGGGTTTAATATTAAAAACAAAAGAGATTAATAAACCCTAAGAATTAATACTTTAAACATAAAAACCTAAAAAATTAATTTACCATAATTTAATCAATATTTTAAACTCAAGAGATTAATAAACCCAAGGGATTATTAACATTATAAACCAAAAAAAGTAATAGAACCAAGGGTTTAATATTATAAGCTAAAGGAATTGGTGAACTCAAGGGATAAATATTACTATTATAAACCAATAAATGAATAAACCCTAAGAATTAATATTTTAAACACAAGATATTAATAAAGCATAGGAATTAATAATTTAGACTCGAGAGATTAATAAACCCAAGGAGTTATTAATATTATAAACCAAAATAAAAATAAAACCAAGTTTTTAATATTACAAACCAAAGGAATTAGCAAACCCAAGGAATAAATATTAAATACCTAAGGGAGAAATAAAGCCAGGGGATCAATATTAAGAGCACAAGATATTAATAAACGCCAAGAATTAATATTTTAAACACAAAAACCTAAAAAAGTAATAAACGCTAAGAATTAATATTTTTAACTCAAGAGATTTTAAAACCAAAGGGATTATTAATATTATAAACCAAAATAACTAATAAACCCGAGGGTTTTATATTTCAAACCCAAGGTATTGGTGAATCCAAGGGATAAATATTAAAAACCGTAGGGATCAATAAGGTGAGGGTATCAATATAAAAAACAAAAGAGATTAACGAAGCCTTCAAATTATTATATTAAACAGGAAGGATTGACAAAGTCACATGATTATTAATATTATAAACTCAAAGGAATAATATTAAAGCTAATAAATTAATATTATAAACCACAAGTATATAAAAACCTTTAGATAAATACCATAAACCGTAAAATAATCATGGTTGAGCATGCTTGATTTAAACATTGAGACAATTGTTGTCACAATGCGACGTTCGACGAAGAATGATGATGGCTATCCATGGTTGATTTTCATATTGAGACAATCTTTGTCACAATGTGACATTCGACCATGGAAGACCTTGATCAAATACGACTAACATTAATTAACAATGGTCTCCCAATTGGTTTTCATATTCAAATTTTTTTTTTGATAATATGACATTGGACCATGCATTAATATTAAAGTGTACGACTAATATTTAATGCCTAATATTACCAACCCAAAGATTTAGAAAACTCAAATATTAATGAACCCTAACAATTAATATTTTAAAACTCAAAAGCCTAAGAAATTAATAAACCCTAGTAACTAATAATTTAAACTCAACATATTAGTAAACCAAAGGGATTATAAATATTATAAACAAGAAAAACTAATAAACCCAAGAGATTAATATTATAAACTAAAGGAATTGGTGAACCCAAGGGAAAAATATTAAAACCTAATGGATCAATAAGGCCAACGGTTTCATATTACAATCACAAGAGATTAATAAACCCTAAGAATTAATATTTTAAACACAAAAACCTAAAAAAATAATATACCATAATCTAATCAATATTTTAAACTGAAGAGAATAATAAACCCAAGGAATTATTAATATTATAAACCAAAAAAACTAATAAACCAAAGGAATTAATATTATAAACTAAAGGAATTGGTAAGCACTAGGGATAGATATTAAAAACCTAAGGGACCAATAAGGCTAAGGGTTTAATATTTAAAACTCAAAAGATTAATAAACCCTAAGAATTAATATTATAAAAATAAAAACCTAAAAATTAATATACCATAATATAATCAATATTTTAAACTAAGGAGATTAATAAACCCAAGGAATTATTAATATTATAACCAAAAGAACTAATAAACCAAAGGAATTAATTTTTATAAACTAAATGAATTGGTGAACCCAAGGGATAGATATTAAAAACCTAAGGGACCAGTAAGGCCAATGGTTTAATATTAAAAACACAA